>JARHVA010002031.1:742500-1232500 GCA_037957365.1 Torreya grandis
AGTGAAAGTAAACCTTGTATAGGACGTGGATGAACTATCTGGCAATAACAAGATAATGAATAAATGTAAATTAAATAAATACAATGACTATATTCATAGCAAACAATGCATTTATTTAATAAAAAATAATTTAAGCCAAACAATTTTTGCATATAATTCTTATATAAGGTTTGGTCAAAGTTTCCACTCAAGCTACTTTTAATTTAATATTGAGACGATGTAAGTTGAATAGAATTTTCAAGGCTTTTTCTTTGTACGTCATTTTCAGTGCAAATTTTTTTGCCTATGCCAATAAAAGTGCATGTCTTGCTAAAGATCAAAAAAAATTGTCATTGCCTTCCTAGTTTATAAATTAAAATAAACCAAAAACATTGAATTCTTGGTATTAACAAGTTATTGTTTAGACTCGAGTCTTTTTTTTACCTTCTCATTTGTAATTATATAAATGGCATGTTTTCATGTTGTGTCCAGTCACACATTGATTAATAGTGATATTTAAATAAGCTTTAACATATATGCCTAGACAATATTTATAAAAAAATTACTACTACTAATCTATAATCTGAACACAACACTTGCCTACTTGCGAAAGTTGAAGCCAATCACATAATACATTTTACTAGATTAGCTATACATTTGAAAATCGCTATTCATTTCTAGTCTAAAGTCTTGATCTTGAATATTTATTATGATTATTTTCCATAATTCAAGCATTGTGAAAGAGCTTTTTTTATTTACCAAATCAATACACTTGTTTAGTTGTGGGCAAACAAAAATTGTATTCAACTTCAAAGCGAATGAACTATTTGAAATATAAAACAAAAATAATTAATTGAGTATTTTACCATTGTACACAAGCCTCCAAACAAACTTATGAATCTTTCTAATTTATTTATCATTAAATTGTTAAAAATATTGCAACTTTCCTCACATAAAGCACTCTAATTTTTAATTCGGTTATAAGACATACTACATGTATCTAATTTCTATTACATGTGGCATTTTTTTAGTCTCTAATGTAATTTATGAAATGAATAGAATTCTTGTTTGTTTTCAACAAATATTAGTTTAGGCATTTTGAAATACTAAAACCACTGGTAAAGATTTGACAGCCAAATAATAGTTCATTGGAAAAAAAAGGTAAAAGAGCACACACTAGACAAAACCACATAGCTTTACACACACCTATGTTGACACTTCCAAATTGCAAAAGGCTTAAAATTAATAAAATACATAATGTATTTAAATTTTTAAATAAGTCTAAATGTATAATTATTGGCAATAATATTCTATATCTTTACAGATCAAGTCATTGTAATGGAAATATTGTTAATAAAATGACTAAACAAAAAAAGTGTCAATGCAAACTAGACTTTATTCCTAATTTATTTTTCCTTGTGAAATTATAAATTTCAAGTAATATTTCATGTTTTACTCCCTCATGTAGGTTAAAACAAGCCCTAACAGCTTCATTTTAATAATGTTGCTTTTACAACTAAACAAGTTCTGATTCTACAACATTTCCATGCAAGATAAGACAACCACAACTACATGCAAATTTTTATCACTATAAAACTACAAGAGATTCAAATTCCAAATAACATATTCTCTTATCACAATACCATATTAGACAAGTATTTAATATTTGAAAATGTGCAGAACAAACAGCTTGCAAGAAAATAAGCACAACATTACCAATCTATTATAGCATTGCCATGACAAAATAAGCAAAGAATCATAAATAAGGACATATGCAACCTAGATTTAACTATACCTAAAAAAGGATATTAAAATTACATCAGTTCAACAACACATTAAATATGGCCTTAGAAAAAACCATAAACAAATCCTTGAGAAAATAGCATGCAAAAATAGTCACAAAGCTAAGCCATGTTACAAAAACACACAATGCTATTTTGTGTTTATTACAAACCATTTCCAATACACATATTCAAGTATTGTACACTTTCCAAATGCTTGAAATCTTTACATATATCCAATAGTTTTGTTATAATTATATCTTTTACAAGCATTGTATATCTTATCATGTTTTCTTTGGTTCTTACATATACTATTTAAAAAATCCAAAACATTGACTCCAAAAAAAACACAATCAAAAAGATTTGTTGCAAAGATACTTTTTTTAAAAACATTGAACATCCATGTTTGAATAAATAAACTATCTACATTACTATTTATATTATTGCATTTCAAATTTTCAAATTTAAAAAAACTAAGAACATACATTGTTAACTATGTTGCAATATACAATTACTACTAATCACTATCTCATACTTTGCCTAAGACAAGCCAGTTGCAACCACATGCAAGTGATTATCATTCTAAAACTGTCAAACATGAAAATTCCCACTAATATTTACTCTGACACAACACCCCATTGGATAATTTTATAATCTCTGAATATGCATACTACAAATAGCTTCCAAAAAACATAAGCATAGCATTGGCAATCTACCATAGCATTGTCTAGCATAGCATTAGCAATAAACTACATCATTATTACAACATAACAAGAAAATAATAATAATAGATCAAAACATACACAATCCAGTTGTAACCATACTCAAAAAAACATTCAACTAACATAATATCAATGCTATATTAAATGTGGGCTTAGCAGAAACCACAAACAACCCTCTGAAAATAGGATGCACAAAAAATTTGAAGCTAAGACATGCTAAAATGCTCAACCATTGTTTGTGTTTTTTGAAAACCATTCCTAGTACATGTATCTAAGTAATGTATAAATATCAAATGCTTGAATTCTTATCATATGTCTAACAATTTTTATGGTGAAAATATATATTTGTAGAATCATTGTACATCTTGCCATGTTATTTTGTTCTTTTATGCATTATTTCAAAAATATGAAACACTGACTCGAGGGAAAAAAAACATAGTCTAATAGTTTTGTTATAAAGATATTTTTTTCAAAAAACATTAAACATCTAAGTTTAAAGTCACATTGAAAATATATGTTTATAAAAAAAATTAAATACAACACCTACCAAATAGCTCTACTAATAAATTCCATAATAGAAAATGGAAATTGCATAAGCAAAGTTTATAAGATTTTGAATGCCTTGCCTAAAAGATGATGTCCAGGCTCACAAAACCAAATATTAAAAAATTACGAGAGAGTATAGTAACAAATCATCAACAATATGTTTTATCTATTGAAGTGTCTTTTCACACATATCCAAAAATTAGGTAGGGGTTGTTAGTCCCTTCCTCTTCTGAAAGGATGGATTTCTTACAAGAAGAAAACCTTCCCCAAGGTCTTAGTATGCAGGGTAACCCATTCAGCTCTTTATGACCATTCCATGTCAAGGGTCTTGGTATCCATGATTTGAATCAAAATAATTAACTCTAACTAAGATATTCAGCAAAGTTCATACCTCTAGAATTTGATTCGCTTCACCAGTTGACTCATTTTATTAGTTCATCATGTCCAAGAATGCAATAATGCAAAAATAATGATGAACTATCGAGACAATTTGTATAAAATAAATTAAGATAAGTGATTAGATTTAGATTTTTGTATTCCTAATTTAGCCTCATAATAAAAAAATATAAAAATATTAGAGTTAAAGATAAAAATTCTTGCTATAGACACAAGTGAAACTGATGTTATCTAGTTGAATGAATTCCTATTTAAACCAATATTCAGATGAGCCAGACTTCACACAAATTTGATTGAATATGGTGCAAGAGTATGGGGGAGAGAGTAACTATAAGAAATAATTGAATTACTACCATAAAAATGTGCAAAAAAAATCCATACAGACTTAATAGTAATCTAGTTATCAAAATTTTACTTTTGATTAACAATGTACTAAATTTCATAAATCATCAGAGTTAAAAAACAGTTACGTAAATAACAAGATAAAATAGGAGAAGGGAATATATTATTATATAAAAGTAAAAAAAAGAGAGTCTAATTCTATATGTTTCCTCTTACAATCTACAAAGAGAATCCCTTATTATGAATACGATCTTACCTTAAATAGGTACACATGCTCGTGGAGTTTAAATGCAAATTTAAATGTAGATTCAAATTCAAATTCAAATTAACTTTCATTAGTTAGTTCTAGGAATATTCGAGGTGACTGGACATCATGAGGATAGATGGAAACATGTTGGACCAAATCAAGAACAAATTCCCATAAATAATTTAGTTGGGAATGTGTAGAGATCATCGGTTGTCTACATTTTGTGTAGTTAATACCATATCTCTCAAAGGCAGAAATTTCATATTTTATGCTTGATGTTTGGTCCTCAAGTGAAGATAAAATTAATTATTTGTATATCATTCATAATTAAATTGGGCTAATATTTGATTTTGTAAATAAAATTGGATGTGTGGTTTGAATCCTAGATTCTAATGGTTTTCATGGCCAGATGGGTCGTCAAATTTAGGCTAGTGTCTTGTTGTCTACATAGCCAAAATGTCCTTCATTTTGATAGGTTTCCTTCCACTTGGAATCTTATCTCTTTCCTTATAATTTTCCCATAGTTAGTTTTTATTCTAGGGGCTCCTCTTTGATACTCTATAGTCTGTCAGTGTTCTTGGTATTTTGCCTTTGTCATTGTAAATGGTCTTGCCTATGGGATCACGATGTCATCTCACTCACCCACTCACTTAGGGATTTTAAATAGCTCTTGGCTTGTATTTAAATCTCTGGGAGAGTACATTAGTATAATTTTTCCATATGGAATCATCCCACTAACCCACAAACCTGAAAGAATTACACGGGTATGAATATCTTCAAGAGAGTAGGGTAATGATATATTATGCCACATGGCATCATCCTGATAACTCATTAGCCCATAGCTTTGATGACATCATTGACCCACTAATAAACTTTGAATAAAATTAACTAAGTGTTGAAAGGCATTTAAAATGGGCTCAGGATCATTGGGAGATCAACACGTGGTGCTGAGATTCATCCTACAGAATTAGATAAGTCATTTGAAGAAGAGGAAAAGTACCACATAGCCCTGAGATGCTTTTATGAAATTGGCTAAGTGTTGAAAGTCCCTTTTAAGCTAGATGTAACCTCTGGGTGTTGAGATAAGATGACACGTGGCTCTAGTAAGCATCAAAACACTTGTAGGCACAATATGAAAAAACATAGTTAGTGATTTAATTCAAAACACAATGGCCACATATTTAAAAATAAATGGTTACAAACATTTGAATCAAAATGACTAAGTTTAAAGCTAAAAAAATGATTAAGTATAAAATGAATCAATGCATAATCATAGCCATTTTGATTGATTTAAAAGCTAATTTCATCCATTTACATGAAAAGTAACTAAGTTTAAATGGAAAACATTATAAGCATTTAGTCATTTGAAACTAAAAGAAAACAACAATGGACAAAATCACTCAAGAATATAAGCAATAAACTCTGAAATAGCTAGATAATTTACACAAACTTAAGGTGAAATAGCCTAAAAAGAAGCTTTAAAATGTGTTTTAAAACACAAGTAAACAAATAGACTAAGACTTATCATATTGATGAAAATTTACATTTTAAAATTGAAGCAAGCTAAGATGTGAATTCCCATGCCAAGTGTTTTAAAATATAGAGTTAATTTTTCAGGTTTGGCTAGAACAATGAAGCACATCCACATTTAAATCTTCACATATACGAGAATGGACTCCCAAGAAGGTCGATTCAAACAAGCAACCACCAAAATCCTAAGAAGTATAAGATCGGACTATGAATCAAAAGAGGGTCCCTATTTTTAGTTTGAAAATGGGGCATGTTTTTTTTGTTGGTGTAAAATTTTGGCCTATGGGTTCTGTCTACATGGTTCATTATGATTTCTTAGGGTCTTAGAGGCCATTTGGGTCATTTGGGAATATTAGTCCCACATTCACTAGAATGTGGGGTTTCACTCTCTTTCCCACATATGTGTGTTTGTGTGTGTGTGTGTGTGTGTGTGTGTGTGTGTGTGTGTGTGTGTGTACTTCTTTCCCTTTTTATTGATCATCGTGTGTGTGTGTGTGTACTTCTTTCCCTTTTTATTGATCATCGTGTGTGTGTGTGTGTACTTCTTTCCCTTTGTATTGATCATCTAAGGCAAACCTCCTACTCTCATATCATTCTCCTAGATAAGTTTGGCATCTAAATCATGGTATTCTTATTCAAACCTCCTCTAATTTGAGTGTTTTTTATGTTTTGTTTTGGTGTATTAAGAAGATCCGGAACATTTTTATGCTAGGGAATTATTATTCTACAAAAGAAGCACAATTTTTAAGTGTTGAATAGTATTGTGGCATGTTTCAACAAAATAGAGGTATTTTTTCCTATTGTGGCATCTTAAAACACTCCCTTCTTACCTATTTATTGGGTATCTACATATTTTTAAAAACTAAGGTTATGTGGTTGCTCATCCAGCTCGCCCATCTCATCTTCCCCTTTGTTTACATATCTAGGAATACTCTAATGGCAACATACATCTATTCTGTCAAATCTACAACCTCCCATGGTAGTGCCTAAGCTTGTTTGCATAATGGCAATATTTTTCTCCTCCTCATTTTCTAAGTCAAAACCTAAAATTCATTTCCCTAATAGCTATTTTTTAAATGAGCCCTAAAATAATTAAAGTATGTTTTAATTTAATTTGCAATATCTTTATTGGGTCTTTTTTAAATTAGTTGTTTATTTACCTATTAAAGTGAAGGTATTTATCACTTTAGAGATTATAAGGGTGTATAGGGGCACATTTTTTGACTTTTATTGACTTAAGGAGGTCTTTTGTTTTATGATGATTCTAATGAGTAGTTATAAGTCTACTTTACCCCTTGTTTGGTTATACATTTAAACTACTTGTTAAGATTTAATTAAAATAGGTCATTAATGATGGGAAAAGTTATTAGCCATAACTTTTGCTTGGTACCTTGGATTTGAGTGCCACTTCTTAAAAATTACTTTATTTTTCATTCTCATTCCATCGATGTTATTTTTATTGTAAACTTACTAAAGTTATAAAGTGCCATATTTAGGGGGGTTAACTATGATATGGGCCTTAATACTTTCTGCATTGTACTTCATGCACCAATTTCTCACACATAGATGCATTTTCAGCTATGTCTAACATCCCCATTCTGAGAGTGTATTATCCCTCATCATTCTATCACTAATTTCTCACTTGGATGCATTATCAATTGTGCTCAACACCCTATTCATGAGTTTTCTTTAGGGGTTCATTACAGAGTATATTATGCAAGCTTGCACTTCCTTGGTATCTTCTCTCAGTCATGATGACTCCATTTTAGGGACTCTAAAAGAGGAAGGTTAAGTCTATGTTAGTGGTCCTTCTAGGGAAGACCAATTATGCTTCATGATGTGTGTACATGGAATTTTCACTCATAGAACAAGAACTTATTCCATTATTATATGGATAGATTCCTACTCCTATTGACCTAGGTCGATATGATTATTGAGACAAATCTTGTAACTATGTCTATGGTCACTTATTTTTACATGTTTCATGAGATCTACACCACCAATTGGAGCATATAAATTATCCCTTCATTATTTAGATCACTCTTCAGAGTCTTTTCAGGGATCCTACTATGACCTACATCACACCTCATCTTCATCTTCTTATTATATCTTTTGAGACTGTTATACTCTCTTCTCCTATTTTTATCTCTTGTGATGACACATCCATGGTAGACAATGCTCTTCCTTCTATCGAGCCCCTACTATAAGGAGATATTTTTCCAGACCTTAGTTATCTCATTGTAGATTGTACATCTATACTTGTATAGATTATTACTCTTTTAGAGCCTTCAAAAACTTGCATTTTAGAGGACTTTACTAATTCTAGTGAGAGTACACAGATTGAGAGCACATATGACTCATATGTTCCTATGGACATTCATCCTACAAATATGAGTGCTTCATTTACAAACTAGTCTTTAGTTTCAACGGTTGTTGATACTTTCTCTCCTTTTCCCATAAAAATTATTTTAGTGAATTTACCATGTCTATCTTCTTCTCTAGATGTTTTTTCTCCTTCATTGTATGCTTCTTCTTTTCCATCTTCTACTGTTATTCCTATGATACTTGCTTATATTTTGGCACATTCGATCACTATCAGGGAGACCTTTGAGCATTTTACATAGATATACATCTTGATTCCTACATGCATTCCACTTGAGTGGGAATCCCACAGTTTGACAGATTGAAGTTTTTTTCTTCCAAAAGGAAGAGACATAATTTTTTGTAGAGGGACCTACTAGAGCATTTTTCATGTGACATTATGCTCTTACCTTCTCTCTCTTCTTTATGGAGGCACACATCTTTCATATTTTTTAGGATATTGGGATCATCTCTATGTACTTGGGTACCTCATTAGGCCTCATTGTTAGGTCCCAATTCTCTATCCCACCTAAGCTACGCTTAAGGGGGGTTTTGGTGTAGAATTTTATCCTATGGTTTTTGTCTACATGGTTCATTATGCTTACGTAGGGTCTTAGAGGCCATTTGGGTCATTTGGGAAGATTAGTCCCACATTCACTAGAATGTAAGGTTTCTCTCTCTCTCTCCTTCCTATATATATATATATATATATATATATATATATATATATATATATATATATATATATGTGTGAGAGAGATTACCAAAAAGCAAAGAGCATAATGTTATTCCTCATTAACTTTGGATGATCAATACAAAGGGAGAGAGGTATATATATATATATATATATATATATATATATATATATATATATATATATACCTCTCTCCCTTTGTATTGATCATCCAAAGTTAATGAGGAATAACATTATGCTCTTTGCTTTTTGGTAATCTCTCTCACCTACTCCATAGTTTTTTTTTGTGCATTCAATCTTGTTGAGAGGTCTTGGATAAATCTAAAAAAATTAAACAATACCAAATGGTGACTCCTACTAGGAAATAATCTTGAGAATATTGAGAATCCAAAATCTCTGTTTCATAAGAATAAAAAATAATTAGTTGTAATATATTATTCAGTACAAAAAAAAAATCAATAGGTACTAAATATTATAAGAATGAGTGACATAATGAGCTATGATCTTGTCAAAACCATTTATGTGTGTGATCAAGTGATTGATTCATTTCCTTTGAACTCACATATAGTAATTTAGATTTGAATAAAGTTAGAACCAATAAAGGTTAAATTATCTTATTCAAATCCCTGACAGAGATACCTTTTGTCCCTTTTAAATTCCTTGATCCACTACCAACCAGGCTAGAAAGCCTATGGTGAAGGTTGTTGAGATCACCCTTTCAAGGAGAATTTTAGATATTACATTTTAACTCAATTATTTTTAAAGTATATGTAACAATTCATCCATAGAGGGTTAGGGACCAAACCACGATACAAGGAAATCAATAAGTTCATGATTACTCAATGTTGGTTGAATATTTTGTCGATCAGCATACTAATAAACAAAATAGGTCTGATCAGCCAAAGTAGGAAGATTAGTCATCCAAATGTGTAGGTTTACCACATCAGAAGGGGACTGATATCTCCTCTCATCAAGGGGAGGTTCCCTATAGGTATGATATATATATATATAATAATACTCAAGGGTAGGACAAACCATCCATCTCTCTTTTTTTAGAGATGATGCATGAAGATCAAAATAAAAACTCAAGGGAAATGATAGAAAGCACTCCTCTTCTTTTAGAAGTACTATTCAGCCAACCACAAGAGTACTCTTGGTAGTAACAGCAAAATGTAACTAAAGACGTAGTAACCAGCAAATTGAGATGTAGCACAAAGTCTCCACCTGAATTAATCAAGAGTAAGATAAGAAGGATAATGAGGGCACAAAGTCATCCCAAAGTCCTTTACAAAAAAATGAAAATAAAACACACTAAAGGTAATTATGGGGGCACAAAGTCTCTCCACAGTTGACTCTTCAAGACACCTTCTTGACTAATGTCACTAATTCTGCTTGTTGAATTAAAGGAACAGAAGATATATTAAGGAAAAAGACATAAGAATAGTTTCCTCAACAACAAAGATATCACAGCACAAAGTCTAAAAAATCACTTGCTTTCTTATTCCAATAACAAAATATGATCAACAAACTAAGCTCAAAGTCTTAGTAATGCCTTTCAATTTGGGCAGAGTTTCCTTCTGATTTTCAAAAAGAGATCCATTTACAATAAAAGAGAGTCCCTTATATAGCCTCTTCAAGAAGGACTCGAGAATAGTAACACATCATGTTATATTGAAAATTGTTAGGAAGACATGCTAGAAATTGGGGGCATCTACACATTTGTTTTTCTCAATGTAGAGAAACAAGTCATGCTATTGAAAGTTTGAAACTTTCAATGTCCACCTGGTAATCTGATCCTTCTTCATCATTCCTTCTTTTCTAGTTAATTGAATCGGGTCTTGGATTCAATTTGTTGTTATGTTCCTTCCTCACTTTCTACTAGTCTTGGCCTTAAAGATTGTGAATGCATTTGGGTCTATAGATTACAAGGATCAACAACTATTTTATGAGCTTTGAAATTGATGTTCGCGCAACTATCAATACATTTTTAATGGCTAGTTCACTATCTTGAATTTGACGTCTTCAAGCGCATCACCCCTTGGTCCTTCTTCAACTTTTCTATTTGGCACTTTCTTAGAAATAACCTACCCTTTTGGGCCTTAATAAATGATCTACTTTGGGTCGAGAAGAGCTCCTTGTAAGGGTATCTACCCTTCGGGTAGTCTTTAGATGGCCTTCAGGCTTCGGTAGTCTCTCATAGACATTTCATGTGGACAATTACTTCGGGCATTTTCCCCAGGCTTTCTCTACAGACAAATTCCCACAAACAAAAAGTCCATAGACATTTCCCATGGACAAAAAGTTTGCAAAAATTTCTCATGGACAAAAAGTCCGCGGAATTGTTTGATCACTTTGCCTTTGCTTCTTTGGAAATTTCTTCAGGCTTTCTACCCATAGCTGCTTTCCTAAATTCCTTTGGACTTTTTTTTTGAAGGAATTCCTTCGGAAAAAAAGTCTGAAGGAATTACTTCTTGCCTTAGTATTTTTTTAAAATTCCTTAAACAAAAATTTGAAAGAATTACCTTTACGGCCTTCTTTGAAAATGACCCTTCTGAAGGGTAGTTTTGTCGACCAAGTGCCCTCTGCAAGGGCACTTGTCCTTCAGGAGGCTTCTTTGAATTTTTGTGTTGAACCGCTCCTTTGAACAAGCTGATGAACCAAGCTGATGAACCGTTTGATTGAACCATTTGATTAAACCAAAGCATTGAACCGCTTGGTTGAACCAAACATTGAACCACTTGGTTGAACCAAAATGGTTCAAGCCGATGAGCACTTTGATTGAACCAAGTCTTTGAACCAAGTAAATGAAGCAAAGTGTTTGAACCAAGTGAGTGAACCAACTGAGTGAACCAAACATTAAACCAAGGTGATGAACCAAGCTTTGAACCAAAATGGTTCAAGTAGATGGTTCAAGCTGATGAATCAATTGAATGAACCCGCCTTTAAAAAAAAAGATGTTGAACCAACCATTGAACCAAGATTTGGTTCAACGGTTCAAATGAAGCCTTGAACCGAAGCACTGAACCATTTGATTAAACCAAAGTGATGACATTTACTGATTGAACTTCATAGTTGTGTTGAGAGATTTTGAACCTGTTGAACCAAATGCATTGAACCTATTATTGATGCTTGTTGATGGACATTTTTTATTGAACCAAGGTGTTGAACCAATCCCAAAAAAGACCAAGTGTTAGAAATTGATTCTTTTGGTTGAACCCACCTGCAAAATTCTTTAAACCTGTAGAAATGAACCTGCTTGTAGAGTCCGTAGAAACCAAGTCCGTAGTTTTTTCTAATCTTGAAAGAGTTCATAGAAATCAACTTGTGAAGCCCGTTGAACTTGGCCTACAAAGTTTGTAGATTTTTGAGAATCTTGAAAATGAGGAATTTGAATACCCAGGACAAATTTTGAAAAAGAAAGAGACAATTTTGGTCTGTAGGACAAAAATAGTTCAAATGTTGTCCCAAAAATATCGGAACAATAGCTGGCTCCAGTTAGGGAACTTCTGTCAATTGCAAAAAGAATTGAAGGGAGTAAAATCAAAAATCTCTAGTGTCTTCATGTGTACCATTGGGCTACAAAGTCATGCTACCCAGAAATGAAAGGCATCAAAAAATTTAAAAAAAAAACAAAATAGAATTAAAAATTGTACAAATATACATATATACATATGCAATGATCTAATACTTCAAGAGTTGAAGTGTTTCAGATGCTACCCATTGTGAGGCAAAGAAAAGAGTGTGCCATCTTGATATTTCAGTAGAAAGCTATTTTCACCAATGTGTTAATGAATTATAAATGGGCCTCTCCAAAGGGAGTCAAACTTTCTATGCATCCCCTTTGGTTCTCTCCTTTTGTCCCACAGCAGGACTTGATCCCCAATCTAGAAATCACAATTTTTGGCCTTCTAGTCAAAGAGTTTCTTTACCAAACTTTGATGAGCAGAAATTATATCCACCACCATGGTTCGTTATTCCTCCAGCTCAATCAGGCACATGATTCTTTTATCAAGAGAGCTTTCATATGTCTGATCTTCAATTGCCTTTGCCAATTTCAAGGCTGACAATTCTAAGGTGATTGGTATCTCAACATTGATACCATAAAGAAATTGAAAAGGAGACATACCAATTGCCCTCTTCGATGTGATTCTATCTACCCATAGAGCATCAACCAATGTTTTATGCCATGTTCTTTGATTGTCATCTGCTAGCTTCTTGATGATAGTTACCAGGTTCTTATTGCTAGATTTAGCTTGTCCATTCCCTTGTGGAAAATAATCAGAAGAGTGAGAGAGTATAATTCCATAATGGAAATAGAATTGTGTAATCTCCTAGGAGGTGAAATAATCTGCATTGTCAGTAACAATTTTGATTGGAACTCCAAACCTGGAAATGATATTCTCTTTGAGGAAGTTGCATACAACTTCTAAAGTAGCATGCTTAGTTGGGATTACTTCTACCTACTTGGTGAAATAATCAGTTTTTGTAAGGACATAATCATGTCCAGCACTTGAAGATGGGTTTATAGTCCCAATAAAATCAATCCCCCATTGCTAGAAAGGTTCTTCTATGATCACTGGCTTGAGAGGCATAGCAGCTAACTTGGGTCTTCCAATAAATTACTGACAGAGTTCACATTTTTTCACCCACTTATGTGAATCTTGGAAAAGAGTTGGCCAATAATACCTGGCTCACAGAATCTTGTGAGCAGTCACAAGAGTAGAAAAATGTCCTCTATAGGCCAGATTTTGGAAAGATTTCAAAAGCCAGCTTTGTTGCTCTTTGTCTACACAGTGAAAGAATACTCCATCTATGCTTCTCTTGTACAAGTCATTGTCCCAAAGGACAAAATTGGCAACTTTCAACTTGATATTCCTCCTTTCTTTGTTAGATAAATGAGCAAGACATTCACCATAAGTAAGGAAATGAGTGATACCTGAATACCACTCATTGGTAGTGGAGACAAAAAAGACTGTTGGTGTCTCTTCCACTTCAGTTTCTTCACACTGTGTGTCTTTTGGCTTATTATCAGCAATTAATTAGCATAGGCCTTTACCCCTGACCAGCTTTGTCGACTTGATGTCTAAATCAAACTCTTGGATCTTTGCAATCCAATTATCTCTTTTCGTGCCAAACTCCTGCTAAGTTGATATAGACTTGACTGTAGTGTCAAAAACTAAGGCAGTAGTGTGTGAATTCAAAATATAGAAGTGAAAATGTTTGACTACTTTCACCAATGCATAAGCATGCCTCTCTACATTTGAATATTTCATCTCATGGGTTTTGAGAGGGCAGCTCATGAAATAGATAGGAGATTCCATACCTTTATTGTCCTATTAAATAAGAATTATTGAAAGAGTGTGTTCAGACGCATAGCTGTATATGATGAAATCTTTGTTGTAATCTAGACAAACCAAGGTAGGGACGTGAGCAATGGCAGTCTTGATATCCTGAAATGTTGACTTGCCTTCTTTAGTCTAGCTGAAGATGGTCTTTCCTTTCATCATGTTCACAATGTGTCTAGTCTTCTCAGTAAATTTGGGGATGAATCTCCATAAGAAATTCACCTTTTCAAAGAAAGAATGAATAGCATTTTTACTTATAGGCAAATGAAGCTCTTGAATAGACTTGATTTTTTCTGAGTCAATTTTTATGCCTTCTTTTGACACAATGTGTCCAAGGAGTTTCCCCTCTATTACTCCAAAAATAGACTTCTTGGGGTTCAAGGAAATGCCATTCTGGCGGTAGCGCTCCAACATTTGTTGTAAGTGGCATACATGATCAGATCGACGCTTTGAAAAGATAGTCAAGTCATCAAAGTATACCACCATGAATTTACCTATCTCATCTTTGAAAGCTAAGTCCATTGCTCTCTGAAAGGTGGTGCCAGCATTTATTAAGCCAAAAAGCATTTTTCTATATGCAAATGTACCCCAAGATGTGGTGAAGACAGTCTTGTGTTGGTCTACTTCACCAACTTCAACTTGATTATATCCTGAGAAGCCATCTAGCATTGATAACATCTCTAAACATGTCACTATTTGAAGCACTTGATCTATGATTGGTAAAGGATAATTATCTTTCAAAGATACTTGATTCATATTCCTGAAATCTACACAAATGCAAATTCCACCATTCTTCTTCCTTACAGGCACTATGTTTGCAATCCATGTGGAATGATGGATTGGGAAGATGATTCTAGCATTTAATATTTTTTGTATCTCAGACAGAATAGTACCTGATATTTTTGGATTGCACTATCTAGATTTTTGCTTATAGGGCATTGAGTCAGCTTTGAGAGGAATGTCATGGCAGATTTCATCAGGTCTAAGAGACTTCAGGTCTTAATAAGAATATGCTAACACATCCATGTATTGACAGAGTAAAGAGATGAACTTGAATATTTTTTTAAAGGTGCAGCACTTACCAATGTTAACCATTTTGGGATTTTCTTTAGTGGTTAGATTTACTTGATCAAATCCCTAAGAGAAACTTGAGTCTGTTTGTAGTTGTTTGATGAATCTATCATGCTTGTCAAACAGCTTCTCAAGAGAAACCAAGCCTTTGGAAATTTTGTTTCCTTTCATTTTTAAGAATTCTTCATTTATATCTAAACTAGATTTAGAGGCTGATTCATACTTTTGAGGTTCACTGCCTTCAAAACGTAGTTGTTCAAAATTGTCTTTTCATTTCAGGAAGGCAATGATTTGATGGTCATCATTGAATACTTGCCAATGATTAGCATTTTTAGGAACACTTGGTTTACAGATTATCTCAATAGTATACCTATCTTCTTTGAAATTTGAGTGGATAACTAAAAGAGTTCCTAAAAAAGCAAGTGCATCATCTCTGTCATTAGACTCTCTGGGTATGGCAGAAATGTTGAAAGCATCAAAGCTTTCAATTTGGTTCCAAACCAGGTTGCGGTAGTGGTGTAATCTTTTATTTTTGGTTTGGTAAATATTTCTTACTTGACAAACCACTAATTTAGCATCCCCTTTGACATGAAGAAACTCGATGCCTTTTTCTTGAGCAGCCTTCATTCCAAGCAGTAGAGATTCATATTCAGCTGTATTGTTAGTGTTGCTAAATTGTAATTTGTAAGATGAAGGAAACATATCTCCTTGAGGAGATATCAACACAATCCCAGCTCCTGAGTTGGTAGAGGAATAACTACCATCAAATTTCAAAGTCCATATCTCATCTGATACTAATTTTTCTTTAGACTTTCCTTCATTAGAGATGGATCTTTCTTCATCTGTATTGCAGCCTACTAGTTCTTTTACTGTTTTAGTTGAACTAATTTCTGAGTTGACCCTTTCAATAATTATATCAGATGTTTCATGCACTTCATCTATAGATAGAAAATAGTTACCCATACTTGCGGATTCAAAAAGAATTTGAGCTTAAGGGGTTGATGTTTGGGTGACCACATATTTTGCTTTCTTTTTAGGGAGCAACCTCTTCATTACGCCTTGGACAGGGATCCTTACCTCAGATAGATCCATGCTTAGTTCTCCTCCTATGTCCTTACAAAAATTTCATCCAAGAAAAATGCCATAGGATGTTGGGACATCAACCACCAATACAGTCATCCTAATTCTCTTGTCTTGAAAGGCTACAAATGCAAATTGGACATCTTTGATTTGCCCCAACAATGGTACTTTCTTGTTCTCCATGGAGAAACATATCCCAAATGTCTTGGTTAGTGTGAGACCAAGAGACTCAGTGACTTTAAAAAGCATGACATTATCAAATGCACCTGAGTCTATAATACAGTTACTCAGCTTGTGGCCATTAATTAATAGGGAAACATAGAAAGGTTCTATTTTTTCAAGAACAGTCGGAGGAGTAATGACAAGATTATTTGGAATAGGTGTGTTATTTGGAGAATCAAGAGTTACCTTTTTAGCTTTTTGTCTTGCAGGGACAGTTTGGTTCTTGACACATTGGATTAGTTTATCTAATTGATCAAGATTGGACTACAAATATTCGAACTCAGACATTTATATTTTTGTCTTTTTGACATGATCGATTATGTCAAATGGTTGAATTGAGCTAGGTACAGAGGAAGGTATTTCAAATTTTTGGGTTTTAAGAGGGATGGGAGGAGGGTTGGTTTGTGAAATTGAAATAGAAGGTGAAGGTGAAATTGATGTATTTGCCTTTTGGGTGATTATCAGATCCTTTGACTAAAAAGGTAGAGTGGTTCCATGCTTAGAAATCATGACTGTTAGCTGAGGTCACTCTTTTGTCTTCCCTTTATCAGCTTGTTGGACTGATTGGTTCTTGGACTTGGTAAACACTGCATATGATCCATCAAAAACTTCTCCTTTGCTTTTGGGTTCATCCTGGTAGTTCAAGAAACCAATGTGAGAGTCGTTAGCCGATTCTTCTTGATTTTTTATAAGGATATCAATGTCATTTTCTTGATTCAATTCAAGTTGGAAAGAGAACTCTGATTCTACTTCAAGATATCTCATTGTTGAATTAGTTAGAGGAGCTTCCAAGGCAAGTTTCCCTTATGGGGGAGGAAGGTGATTCTGTTTCCCTTGATTCTTGGTAGCATTGCCTTGATATGACTGATTTGAGAATGTCCTTCTATATAAAGGAGAAGAAGACATTCCTTGAGCCATTTGCTTTTTGAGAGCAAGCAACTCATTTACCAATTTCTACACCATTGGATTTGTGGTGCTTGTAGATGAATATTCAGAAGATGATGAAGCTCTATTTCTATTTGGATCTCTTCTTATCTTCCCTGCTAAGATGAGATCATCTTTTACCTCAGTGGCCAAATGTTGAGCTGCAGTGAGATCTATTTGACCAGCACGTCTCAAAAGAAAACTTACTTCTAGGTAACTGAGAATTAATGAAAAAGCATTTGAGATTCTCATCTGCAGGTTGAGAAATTACAAGAATTTTGTTCCTTAGTTTATCAAACTTAGCTATGAAGTCTCTCATTGGTTCATAAGGCTCTTTCTTCATTTGTGTAAGTTAAGCCAAAAGTGCATGTGCATCTTCTATAAGTTTGAATCTGGCTTCAAACTTAGCTTTAAGGGTATTCCAATTAGTTACTGACCGAGCCTGTAAATAATAAAACCAATCTACAGTAGCACCTTGTAGTGTCTCCACAAAAAACTTGACTGCTACATCTTCAAATTCTACTCTGATTACTCCACAAGCTATGCTGAAGGCTGTAATGTGTTCATGAGGATGAACTTTCCTATCACCATAGAATTTGAGGAAATTCTTCCTTAAACTACATGGAATCTCATGTAGAGGTGGATTAAGATTGAGAGGACCAAAAGCATTACCCCAGGGGCCTTGAACTGCCATTGTAGGATTATGAAAAGAAGGGATAACAAATCTCAGAGGGGTAATTATTGGCAAAGCTTTATCAACAACAAAAGTAGATACTTCATCTGGAAATAGAGATCTAACTTTAGTAGGAGGAAATTTCTTGGTTCGTTGGAGATGAGATGGTGAAGGAAATAGATCAAAATCACTTTGTTGTACCAACTTGAATACAGGGTCAACGATTCCTTTAACCCTTTGGCTTCATGTATACCTTAAATTTGCTAGATTGTGAAACAAAAATGGGAAAAGAATTAACCTTGCTTCAGTTTGTAGCTTGAGGCTTTAAACTGTGCATTCTTTCATGGTTAGTTTGGAAGTGAATGAATAGATTATAAATGGATAATGAATATTATATCCCCAATAGAGTCGCCAAAAACTATTGGTTGAATATTTTGTCGATCAGCGTACTGATAAACAAAATAGGTCTAATCAACCAAAGTAGGAAGATTAGTCATCCAAATGTGTAGGTTTACCACATCAAGAGGGGACTGATCTCTCCTCTCATCAAGGGGAGGTTCCTTATAGGTATGATATATATATAGAAAATAATAATCAAGGGTAGGATAAACCATCCCTCATTTTTCAAAGATGATGCATGCAGATCAAAGGAAAAACTCAAGGGAAATGACAGAAAGCACTCCTCTTCTTTCAGAAGTACTATTCAGCCAGCCACAAGAGTACTCTTGGTAAAAATAGTAAAATGTAACCAAGGACGTAGTAACTAGAAAATTGAGATACAGCACAAAGTCTCCACCTGAATTGCTCAAGAGTAAGATACAAAGGATAATGAGGGCACAAATTCATCCCAAAGTCCTTTACATAGAAATGAAAAGAAAGCACACTAAAAGTAATTATGGGGGCACAAAGTCTCTCCACAGTTGACTCTTCAAGACACCTTTCTGACTACTGTCACTAATTCTACTTGTTGAATTAAAGGAACAGATGATATATTAAGGAAAAAGACATAAGAATAGTTTCCTCAACAACAAATATATCACAACACAAAGTCTAAAAAATCACTTGCTTTCTTATTCTAATAACAAAATATGATCAACAAACTAAGCTAAAAGTCTCAGTAATGCCTTTTAATTTGGGTAGAGTTTTATTATGATTGTCAAAAAGAGATCCATTTACAATAAAAGAGAGTCCCTTATATAGCCTCTTCAAGAAGGACTCAGAAACAGTAACACATCATGTTGCATTGAAAACTATTAGAAAGACAAGCAAGAAATTGGGGGCATCTACCCATTTGTTTTTCTCAATGCAGAGAAACAAGTCACGCTATTGAAAGTTTACAACTTTCAATGTCTACTTGGTGATCTGATCCTTCTTCATCATTCCTTCTTTTTTGGTTAATTGAATTGGGTCCTGGATTCAATTTGTTATTTTGTTCCTTCCTCGCTTTCTACTAGTCTTGGCCTTAAAGCCTGTGAATGCATTTGGGTCTATATATTACAAGGATCAATGGCTTATTTATGAGCTTTAAAATTGATGTTTATGCACCTGTCAATACATTTTCAATGGTTAGTTCACTGTCTTGAATTTGACATCTTCGAGCACGTCACCCCTTGGTCCTTCTTCAGCTTTTATATTTGGCACTTTCCCAGAAAGAACCTACCCTTTTGGGCCTTAAGAAATGATCTGCTTGGGTGGGGAAGATCCCCTTGCAAGAGTATCTACCCTTTGGGCAGTCTTTAGATGGCCTTTGGGCTTCGACAGTCTCTCGCAGACATTTCCTACAGACAATTCCCATGAGCATTTTCTCTGAGCTTTCTCTACAGAAAAATTCCCATGGACAAAAAGTCTGCAGACATTTCCCATAGACAAAAAGTCTATGGAAATTTCCCACAGACAAAAAGTCTTTGGAATTATTTGATCACTTTGCCTTTGCTTCTTTAGAAATTTCTTCGAGCTTTCTACCCGCAGCTGCTTTCTTGAATTCCTTCAAACTTTTTGTTCAAAGGAATTCCTTCAGATAAAAAGCTGAAGGAATTACTTCTTTCCTTAGTCTTTTTTTTGAATTCTTTAAACAAAAATTTAAAAGAATTACCTTTACGGCCTTCTTTGAAAATGACCCTTCCGAAGGGTAGTTTTGTCTACCAAGTGCCCTCCACAAGGGCACTTGTCCTTCGGGAGGCTTATTTGAATTTTTGCGTTGAACCGTTCCTTTGAACCAAGCTAATGAACCAAGGCGATGAACCAACTGTTGAACCATTTGATTGAACCAAAGCATTAAACCGCTTGGTTGAGCCAAAATGGTTCGAGCTGATGAACGCTTTGATTGAACCAAGTCTTTGAACCAAGTGAATGAAGTAAAGAATTTGAACCAAGTGAGTGAACCAAACATTGAACCAAGCCGATGAACCAAGCTTTGAACCAAAATGGTTCAAGTTGATGAATCAATTGAATGAACCCACCTTTGAACCAAAAGACGTTGAACCAACCATTGAACCAAGCTTTGGTTCAATGGTTCAAATGAAGCCTTGAACCGAAGCAGTGAACCATTTGATTGAACTAAAGCGATAACTTTGCCGATTGAACTTCGTAGTTGTGTTGAGAGCTTTTGAACTTGTTGAACCAAATGCGTTGAACCTGTTGTTGATGCTTGTCGATGGACATTTTTGATTGAACCAAGGCGCTGAACCAATCCCAAAAAATACCAATGTTAGAAACTGATTCTTTTGGTTGAACTTGCCTGTAGAAGTCTTTAAACCTGTAGAAATGAACCTGCTTGCAGAGTCCGTAAAAACCAAGTTCATAGTTTTTTCTAATCTTGAAAGGTTTTTAGAAATCAACCTATGAAGCCCATTGAACTTGGCCTGCAAAGTCCATAGATTTTTGAGAAGCTTGAAAAATGAGGAATTTAAATGCCCAGGACAAATTTTGAAAAAGGAAGAGACAATTTTGGTCTATAGGACAAAAATAGTTCAAATGTTGTCTCAAAAATGAGTGATATTTTTGGGGGACAACACTCAGCACCAACTATAATTGGAGTAATGATACATTTTTATTTAGATAAGTCATTAAGTGCATTAGATGGATTCAAACAATAATATAGTTGTTCTAAAATTCACAAGACCTATTATGAATCATTGAAATTTAGAACTTGATAAATGATCAAATTAATAATAGTAGTGTCACACAAAACTTTAAAGTAAAATTTACAGTTAGGCTCTTTTAGTGTCATTTATATTATCTTTACAACAGCGCTTCATTTCATTACTTTAATTAACAAGGGGAAATTGAGGACAAAAATAGTTGGGAAAAACCCAATGAAGAGGAAAAAATGTAAAACAAATGAATCAAAACCTAAACTAATAAACAAGGGAGTAGAAAGAAAAATAGAAGATGAGAAAAATTACTTATGGGGGCTCCTAAGCACTCAATCTTCAAAGTAATGCTTAAATAATTGTCCATTTTTAGGGAATGGGACATCCTCACCATTAAGACACCTTAGGTGGAATGCATTATTACCTAGAAATGTAGATATTTAGTTGGGACTAAGCCATAATGCATCAAATTTTACATGTTGTCACTTTTATTTATGAGCCCTGTCCCAAAAACGGACCAAATCTGAGATTTGGAAAGATTTCACTTTAACTCTTTTGTCAAACCAACATTTGAGTAACTCTTTATGTTTACTAAAGTGCAAAAAGGTTGCATCTCACTTTTATTCTAATTGCATGAGGTTAAGAGGTGGCCTCTATTGGGTCTTCAATTCGTAGGTATTATTTAGTGAACAACAAGGTAGGGATCTTCAAATCGATTGGGAAGATAGGATCTTGGACATATATCAGGTGATAGGTAGAGGTCCCCAAATAAGATTTGATCCTAGTTTTGTCTAACCACAAAGTGAATTTAAGCTTATACAGCTAATCCCTTGGGTTCTTTTCTAAATTTTTCTTAATTATACCGAACAAATTCTTGTTTGTTGATTCAACCAACCCATTACTCTATGGATAATAATTGGAAGAAAAATTAAGAGTTTCTAGATGATCATAATCCCACTAAATTAATTTTAAGGAGGAGAAATCAGGTCCATTATCACATTATAGTGTGGTGTGCATACCAAACCTTATAGAAATATGTTCCTCCAAGAATTGAATAACTATGTATATGGTGTGATTTTGGAATGGCTTGGCTTCGACCCAATGAGTATAATAATCCATTATTATTAGGATTAATTTGGGGCTAGTAGAGGAATTATTATTGATGGCCCCCATGAAGTCCAATCCCCACTTGGAAAAGGGCCAAGCCTCAATGATCAGTAGTAGTAGCATTATTGGAGTGCATTTATGGGATGTAATAACTTGGTAGGTATGAAAATTCCTCACATGTAAGTGAGTATCCTTGAAAATATGTGGCCAATAATAACTTTCCCTTAGTATTTGATGAGCTATATTACTTCTTAAAGCATGCTTGGTTCCATATTTCCCATGGAAGTCTTTGAGTACTATAGTTGTTTCCTCCTTATTTAGTCATCTCATAAATATGCCTTCATGGTTTCTTCTATATAAAATGCTAGCTTTTATCATGAATTGGTTGATTCTCAAGTGTAGCACCCTACATTGCATGGTATTTAGGTGCCTAGGACACTCATTATTCAACATACATCTAATAATATATGTGTACCAATTATCATTTATGATGTCATACATTGAGTATTATTGGAAAATGATTTGGGATCCACCTTGGTGATGGTTCTATAGAGTCCTTATCCTTATATGAACTCCATTATCTATAACTCAAAGTTAAATTCTTATAATATGGTCATCCATTTACCATGCAGTTCCCCCAATTCATTATGCATTATCAATGCCTTCATTGTTGGATCAGGTACCACAACAAACACCTTGATTAACAACATTAACCAAGGTAAAGGATTGTTTATCTTGTGGAGTATCTAATCTCACCATTTCTAAGTGTCCCACTCATGAAATACATCGGTCTTTCATATCCCAGTTATTTCTTTTACATTAATACTACTTCCATAGAGTGTTCTGATGTAAATGAGTAAAGGTAGAAGGGTTGTATATAGTTTAGATTGATGAGAAATGGTGTTTTATTAATGGTAATCTTCATTTAGACAAAATCCATCTTCATCTTGATAGTCCAATTCACCTTGGTGTCCTTCAGCATGGTGTTAACCAGTTTAATTTTCTCATCAAAACTCTAGATAAATTTTCTCACGAATTTAATCTTGTTGAAGAACTTTTCAACTCCTTAGTGTTAGGATGTGGGATTTTCAATATTATCTCCACTTTTTTAGGGTCTATGTATATGCTCCTCTCAGAGATGATGTGGTCTATTAATTTATCTTTAGTCGCTCTGAATATGCATTTCTTTGGATTCAATCAAATCCCATGGTGTCTACACCTCTGAAGCACTTTCCTCAAATACTTTACATTATTTAATCTCTTCTTGGAGAAGACTCTAATGCCATCCATGTAAATCACTATGAACTTACCCATTAGGTCTTTGAAGGCAATATCCATGGCCCTCTAAAAAATTGCACCTGTGTTGATCAAGCCAAATGGCATTCTTTTTTAGGCATAGATGCCCCATTTGGTAGTGAAAGTTGCTTGATCTTATCTTCATAATTGACTACCACTTGGTTGTAGCCCAAGTACCCATCAACTAAATACATCATCTAGGAACCATTTAAAATCTACAATACCTCATCTAATGAAGCAAAGGGGTAGTTATCCTTTTTAGAATCCTTGTTGAGGTTATGAAAATCAACACACAGTCTGATCTCCCCATTCTTTTTCCTCGCCAGTACCAAGTTTGTAACCCATGTAGAATGTCTCACTAGGAATATGATCCTTATTTCTAGTAGTCTTTTCACTTCTTTAAAATTATGGGCTCTAATAGTGGATGTGCAAGCCTCTACCTTTGCCTAAATTTCTTGACTCTAGGCTTGAGGGGGATAATGTGCATCAAAATAGAAGTGTCGAAGACCTTGAGATATTCATGAATCCATGAAATCACATCCTTAAATTCCTTGAGAGTTTGAATGAAATATCACTTATCCTCTATGGTGCAAATGGTACCCAACAACATATTATTCATTTCATTATCATTAGCCAAGTTGCATTGATCATACAGCATACCCTTGACTAGGGTGGACTTATTTTCATTTTCATGATAGTCTATGTCAAATAAACTCTCAAGTGAGATCATTCCTTTAGGTATGCTATTGTTTTTTAGGTTCATCATCTCATCCTCCTCCAATTCAAAGTTTTCTCAACCATACTCATCAATGGTTTGATCTACAAACACTTTAACATTGGTTATGAATTCTAGTATGTGATGGTCATCATTGAAGATTTGGAAATTGTTGATATTATCAAGGATTAAAGGGGTAAAGACTATCTCTACTAAGAATCTTCTCATTATTGGATGGAAAATGGTTTACAAGGTACTCATATTAGTAGCTAATACAATTACTACATAATTCTTCTCTATAGGCTATGTTTGAATTCTAAAGGCATCAAAGTCTTTGATCAAGTTCCAAACTCGACTATGATATTTGGAAAAAAAATTGTCATTGCAATAATATTGGTTCCTGACCTATCTAACTACCGATTCAGAGTCACCCAATACCTTGATGTTCTTCACTTTCTTTCCAAGGGTGAATACTATACCATGAACCTAAAATCATTTGGTTCCTGACCTATCTAACTACCAATTCAGAGTCACCCAATACCTTGATGTTCTTCACTTTCTTTCCAAGGGTGAATACTAGGCCATGAACCTATAATCATACTTCCTGTGACCCTACTCTTCCCTATGAATACACATCATCTCAAATGAAAACTACCAACCTTGGTCATATCACTTTGAGATACTCCACACTCTCTCTTGAATATTATTAACTCTCTTGACTCTCATGCCTTCTTTAATCTCTCTTGATTCATTCTTGGCACTCTTGAACTTGATTAGTGATAGAGAGTCCCATATGCTACTATACATTTTCTTGGAGACTCAATTATTTCTCTTAGTTATTCCTACTTCCTTATATCTTGAATTCAGCTTCTACATTTGGCATTGCACCTAATTTTTGTGCTTGGTTGGAGCTCTTACACCATTTCAAGTTCTCACTTCACCTCCTCCTTTGCTCTTGGCTTTTGGTTTGGACTTTAGCTTGCACATAGCTTGGTCTTCCTCCTATATTGATTCTTAGCTTGGATTCCTAGTTGGGAGAACCTTTGCACATATTATTTGATCTTGATCTAAGGTTACTTTGATATGAAAAGTGAAACTCCATTTTTTTTGTATAGGATATATGATAGGGTTTGATTTGTTTTGGTGATTTAGTTATTTTGTGTATTGTTTAAAATAGTATTTGAAGTTTATGAATTCATATATGGTCATAATATATCTTCATTGCTTGAAATATTTACCATTACATGTTTTTATTTCATTGGAAACATTTTTATTACATATTAGGACTCTACATGCTCAAAAAGAACTAAATAACTTGCTTAAACAATCTCTCTCTTGTTAAACTAGAAAATTGCATTGTTAGAAAATAATAGTGTTAAATTCAAAAGATAGCTCAAACCTAGACTAGGCATGGTCTTGAACCTCTTCTTAAAAATGTATTTATTTCTTAAAACATATTTATTTATCCTGAAATTGTCTTAGCATCTATATTTACATTTCATTTGTTAGCTCTCTTTATTCAGTATTGTTGTTTCCATAATTTATATACAATCAATAATCTAGTCTTAACTACTTGATTTATTGTGGTTGGATCCACTAGAGTACCTATTTACTTTATGCACTTATTCATGCTATCCCTAACCTAGTTTACAAGTCTATCTATATCTTTGTGTAAGCCATTAAATTAGATAGCCATTATAGACCTCATGTAGCCCATAGAACCCTTGAGCCTGCTAGCCTCTTAGTGGTTTGATTTAGCACCCTGCCAAACACTAGTGGTTCCATTACAATTATTGGAGATACATTTTGGCACACCCAATAAGACCTCAAATGTAGTTTCACATTAGTTATATCCTATTTATAACTATCTTATCCAATTCCCCTTTGTTAGTTGTTAAGCTTTGCTTTTAGTTGTGATTTGGCTCTCAGCTTGGTTGTTTTCTCCTGCTTTGGTTTTTTGTCATTATCCCTATTGGTTCTCCCTTAGTTTTCATTTTCTATTATCTTTCATGTTGATTTTGCTTCATTGCATCCATGACTAGTCTCCCACCCTTGAGACACAATCTCATCAAATTCAGGGTCTCATCCCTGAGCTCACTCGTGAACAAGCCACATTTGTAAAGGAATGTCATAGACACTATAGGATCCAAGAGATTCCCTTGACCTAGCATGGTATTCCACACCCTTTTGCATTTTAAATGGGACAAGATTGGTAGGACTATAATCAATGGACTCAGTCTCTTTTTCACTAGTTTGAGCTTCATTCATATGAGGATGTTTCATCACAGCCCCATGTTGTATCCCATTCACCCATTTGAGGTGATGAGGATCCCCTTGACCATATAAGACCTAATGAGATATAAGTAATCATTAGTGATTGTCATATACACCTTTACATGAATGAAGTACATCCTTCTCCCCTTAGGAGTAGGTGGTGTGCTTCCTCTAGAGATAGAGATCGCACCTAATTTGGTTCGAGTACCTTGACCAATTTTTGTATGATTCCCTCACCTCTTTCTTGGTAGGAGACTCTATAATAAGAACCCCCTCATATCCATCTTTTGGGTCATAGTTATTCCCAATCGATGAGGTATCTTCATCATTAATATTTATCCCATCTTCCTAGCCATTCCTTTAGAGTTTTCAATGAGTGTTGTAATTTTGATTATCATATATGGAGTAGAGATTTGTGGGATGAATATTAGGAGCATTAGTGCCCATCAGTTGACCCTTATCTAATGTCACATGATTAGAATCATGGTAATTTTAGTCATCATGACCAAATCCATGAGTATGCCACATCTTCCCATCATCCCCATGAGCAATGTCACCCATCTTATGGTCATTCCCCACCCCATGGTAGAGATGATTTCCACTGTGAGCATCCACCCTATCAAGAACTACCTTAGCATCATCCTCTTCACAACCATGGTTATTTTGATGCCTATGGGCATAGTCAACATCATTACCATCATGATCCCCCTCTCAAAACTCATCACTAGCTTCTATCAACCATGCTTATAAGGATCTCCATAAAATCCTTTATCCCCTTGGGTGCGTGTTATTCCCCTTCCTATCCCTAAACTGCCTAAGTTTAATGGGAATCAAGATTATAGTCTATAGAGAATATTATGCCATTCATGATGGTTTGTATGGATTGAGAATAGGATGAAGGCACGATGTTGAATCTCTTTACTCATTCTCTACAAGTTGAATCTCTTATTTGGTTTCAAAATCTACCTCTTGATTCTCTCTCTAGTTCCCAGGTCCTTCTAGATAACTTCCTCTAGTTATTTGATATCTATAGGCCTTTCAACCTTAGCATCAATCAATCACCTCCATTTCTTAGGACAAGGGTGAGTCAAACTTTGATTTTATGTGTAGGTAGCATTTAGTCATCCACACATGCAGAATCAAGTTCTCAGATGATCAGCGTTATGACATGTTCATGTAAGCATTGAGGTAAGAGGTTCACTTTGTGGTCCTCAAGCATGAGCCCAAATAATATGATCAATTTATTAATGATTATTTAAAGATCAAATTATTTTAGGTGCATGCAAGCATGCGGCCTGTACCAACCCAAAATTCATCCTCATCATGTGATCATAACTACAATATGGTTGGTGATGGTGTCACTGATTCTCCTCTTAAAAAGAAGGATAAGAAGGATAAACATTATTTGAATGCTTTGAGCAAGAATTAAAATAAAAATAAGGCTTCTAAATCAAACATAGTAAAACAATGGACAATGTTTCCTTATGACCCCACCAATTTTTACAACTTCCATCAAATGAGGGGGGATGATGGTAACGGTTATGCCACCCAGTAATCTGGTGCACAAACCTCACCTCCATCTTAGAGTTATCTTGTATATCCCAACCATAAATTGAATGTGTTTAAAGAGTCTCTACTTGACCATGATAAGGAGAAGAAGAATAAGAAGAAGAAGAAACAAAAGGCTAAGGCCCCTCATTCTCCTTCTTGCTCTTCCACCTCTTCTGACTCCTCTTCCCAGGTTGACCTAAGAAGGAAAACCAAGTGTGAAAGTATCAAGGTTATTACTGCTATTGACATAGCCTCTATTGGGTATGAGTGATTTTTTAACACATGCTTTGATTAGGCCACTAACCCTGTTAGAGAGACTAGTGGCACTAGACCCTCAATCTAGCCCATAAGGATAGGGAACACTAAAGTTAGATTTGACTTTAGGTGAAATATCCCTCCTTAGGCTAGACAACATCCTTACTCCATCATATAGGAGTTACAAGATCTCTCATCTAGGATCTCCATTTGGTACTTTCTTTACCTTTACCTTGAGCAAAGGGGTCTCATCTTTAATGAGCTTGGTCTCTCTCATAAGGGTCCACTATGTGATGATGTCAAAGTGTTATTCAAATTTGATGCACATGAGTAGCCTCATTCTCCCATCTTATCTTTTGATTCAACCTCTTTCTAGATGTTTTGGTTCTTAAAAATATGGCTCAATTACCTCTCTACATCAAGACTTATGTTGATTATTATTGCATCAAGTAATACATTATCAATGAAGGAGATGAATTGAATATCATGCCCCTATATGTGTTCAACGAGCTTAGGATCAGTCGAAAGAATATTTTTTATTCTCACCTTAACTATGTTGGTTTCAATAATGGCATAGTTATGCCAATGGGAAACATGAAGCGTTGAGTTAAATTTAGCCCCAGGATCATTAGGATTGAGTTTTGTGTGTTATATTTATATCTTTTATACAATATGATTCTTGGCCATCCTTAGGCCGCTGCTATGCAAGCCATCATGTCAACCATGTTTTACATGGTTTAGTTTGTGCATGAAGGTGAGTTTCATACCATGGAGGCTGACCTAGATCCATGGGCATTGATTTATGCAATGGAAAAGCCCTTAGGCAAGGCTTTGGTTATCTCCTCATGAGGATCTATAGATTCTCACACACCCCCAATTTTTGGGTCCCATTTTCTTAAGGATGAATGTTGTGATCTGGTTAAGTATCAAGCAACATTCACTCCTTTAGAGTTTGACACACATTTACCAACTCCCTCTCCTACTCCATGTCCTCAAGGTGGCTCTTCCCTTCTCAAATAACTCTTTCAAGATGTCTCCCCAAATGTTTATCTTCCCCTCTCTTCATACTTATCCCATCAGAGTATTGGCTCTCTCAATGCATCTCCCATAGAGATGGATAGAGTGGTTGAGTCTGATCTCAAGTGTTATTACATCTATGGTATAGCACACAACCTAATCAATGGGAGGAGATATTACAATAAGATCATGCCTATGCATCACATACATGACCATCCTCTTACTTGTTTGGATTCAGAGGTCTCATTCACCAAAAATGAACTTACCCATGGAAATCCTATGTTTTGGGCCATGACTAGTGAACCTAGGGATATGGATACTCCATATATTTCTCCCTACCTTATCCCTTATGTTTGACCTATTCTTAGGCTAAATAGTGGCATGCCTTGGGGGCAGGCCTCTAGTTAGGGTGAGGTGGTAGCTTGCCCTCAAGGGTAGACCTAGACATGGGCTTGTGGTGCTTTGGTGAGCCTCAAAGCTTACTAGAACACCCTCCTTAGTCCCCCAATTTGGTGGATTACCCTTCTCATGGTATCCATCATCAAAACTTGTGGGTATCTATAGCCATGTGCCTTGTGCACTCCTCCTTGGATACACCTTAGGATAGAAGTAGAGTCTTTTACTTATTTTAGTTGGTCAGGTTATTGCTCACTTGAAATTAACCCTATACCAACTCCCTCTCCCATTTTCCATAGTTATTATAGGTGGTGTGGATTAGTGGTTTTGGTTACTTGAGACTTGCTATGGTATTCCTTGGATATTCTTCATCTTGTACGAGCCTCCTACCACCCCTCCTCACCTCTCATTATGGTTAGCATTGAGACACTCTCTCATAATTGGCCATTTCACATCGGCATTAGATCTACTAGTTAAGATGCCTTTCATACCTCTAGCACCCTGACTCTACCTCATGTCTATATAATAGCACAATGTGACCTTGGATCAATTATGTGCCTATGGGAATGAGAAAAAAATGTTTAGATAATCTCAATAACTATTTTTCTCATCTTCCCCCCTCTCGTTCTATTCTAGGTAAGTTCCAGGCCCTTTTTAGGCTACCCAAGCTTATTTATGGCCTCTTTTAGTCCAAGCCATAGCTTTTCAAGCAAAATTTTGGCATATTATAGAAGCTTGTTTTTTTCCTTCTTCAAGGTTCTATTTCATCCTGTTATTGCTCCCAAGACCACTAAAATTTCATCTTAGAGGTTTTGGCCCATTATAGATGTAATGGCAAGGTTTGTTTCTCTTTTTGAGTCCTTCTTGGGTCTATTTTAGGGCATTATAGTCTCTTGGACCTATAGGTCCTTTGGCCTATCAGGCCCATGTACTCCTTATCAAATGCACCTCATGGACCCTTTTTGGGTGTTCTACCCATTTTTGCATTTTAGATCTCAAAACCTCCATCTTAAAGGTTTTGGCACATTTTGAATGAATTAAAGACCTCTATTTTTTTAGCTAAGGCCTCCTTGGGCCTACTCTAGCCCTATTTTGGTCCCCATTTCCCCTTCTAGGTCCCCATTAACCTCTTAAGCCCATGTCCTATCTCATGGGCACTTAGGGATAGAAGTTACTTTCTGTGCTTATTTTAGTTATTTATTTCTCTGCTTTTCCATAGTCAATCCATTCTAACTCCCTCTCTCTTGTTCATCATGGTTGCATTTAAGGTTATCAACTGGTTGTGATGGTTTGAGACTTTTTCTAGTCTTACTAACTGGTCTTCATCTTATCTAAACTTCCCCCCACTTTCCCTTGTTACCTCTCACCATGGTCAGTATTGGTCAACCATTTTGATTGTGTCTTTGTTTCATTTTTTACTTCCTTCATACAACTCACTTACACCACTTCATTTTGATATTGCCTTTCAATAGTTGTTAATCTTGCATTTTTGACCCCCATCATGGTACACCTCTCAATGATGATTCACATAGATGGTGGCAGTTAGTGTAACCCAAGACTAGTAGTTGCAACTTGGGTTATTTATGATCTATGGGGCCATGATCTTGTTATAGCTAGTTTCGTCCTTACTAGTGAGATGCATAATGCTTTCAAGTATCATGTAATCATTGGTGCCTTGAATGATGCCCATGAGTTAGGCACATTTTATGTGTATTTATTATCTGAATCACTCTTATCTATGTCTTAACTCATTGGTGTCTAGGTCATCCTTAGCTCTGAGTTTCTCCCCCTCTTTGAGGTGTCCCATGATTTGCTCTCTAATTTTGAAGACATCTAGTTCACCCATATCCCAGTTGACACCCTAGTGAATGTCATTCTAAATAGTATGATTTGATTTGATATCACTTGTGTCCCTTCTTTGTAGGAGCTAGAGCTGGAGCTAGAGTTGAATTTGGATTTTGAATTATGAAACATTTTCACTCTCACCCATGGATCTCACCATCAACTTTTTCCACCACCATCCTTATCTGGTAAGTGTAGGTAATGTTTCTTTTTATATTTTTAGTTCTTACTTTACTTTGATTCAATGTGGATTCTAGGTACTACATAGTACTCCTTGTTCATTTGAACACTGACTACTTATACCTTGGGGGTATATGTAATCATAGTTCATGTGACCCTACTCCTCCCTATGATTACACATAAGATCACATGCAGACTATCAACCTTGGTCATCCCACTTTGAGACACTTCACACTCTCTCTTGATTATTATTCCCTATATTAACTCTTATGCCTTCTTAAATCTCTCTTGATTCATTCTTGGCACTCTTGAGCTTGATTGGTGATAGAGGGTCCCATATGCTACTATACATTTGCTTTGAGACTCCATTGCTACTCTCAGTTGTTCTTACTTCTTTGTGGCTTACTTATAACTTCTACATTTCTCATTTCACTTGATTTATGTACTTGGTTGGATCTCTTACACCATTTTAAATTCTCACTTCACCTCCTCCTTTGATCTTGGCTTTTAGTTTAGACTTTAGCCTGCACATAGCTTGGTCTTCCTCTTACATTGCTTCCTAACTTGGATTTCTGGTTGGTAAAACATTTGCACATCTTCTTTGAGCTTGATCTTAGAGGACTTTGATATATAAATTTAAATTCCATTTTTTTTTTAGTATATATGTTAGGGTTTGATTTATTTTGGTGATTTAATTCTTTTGTTCATTATTTAGAATAGTTTTTGAAGTTTATGCATTCATATGTGATTATAATATATCTTCATTTCTTGAAATATTTACCATTACATGTTGTGCTTTCATTGGAAACATTTTTATTACATATTAGGACTCTAAATGATCAAAAATAACTAGATAAATTGCTTAAACAATCTCTCTCTTGCTAAACTAGAACATTGCATTATTAGAAAACAATAGTGTTGAATTTGAAAGATAGCTCAAACCTAGACTAGGCATGTTCTTGAACCTCTTATTGAAAGTGTTTTTATTGTTTAAAACATAGTTCATTTGGCCTAAAAGTACCTTAGAATCTAGATTTACATTTCATTTTTTAGCTCTCTTTATTTGGTATTGTTGTTTCCATAATATATATGCAATCAATAATCTAGTCTTAGCTACTTGCTTTATTGTGCTTGGATCCACTAGAGGTACCTATGTACTTTGTGCACTTGTTCATGCTAGCCCTAACCTAGTTTACAAGTCTATCTATAGCTTGGTACAAGCTTATAAACTAGATAGACACTACAGACCTCATGTAGCCCATACAACCCCTGAGCCTACTAGCCTCTTAGTGGTTTGCTTTAGCACCTTGCCAAACATTGGTGGTTCCATTCAGATTCTTGGATCTACAGAATCGATGCTTTGTACTTAGATACATTATTTTTTTAATTAAATTGGAGATGGAAGGAATCCAAATAATACTTTTATATAGGATTAATCAATTCCACCCTAACATTGCATCTATTTTAATACTTTGAACCATCAAATTTCAATGTCCACAAGTTTGGGACTATAGTTAGCATGGTTGTCTTAGGGGGTCATAGTGTTTCTACAACATTTAGCTCCTGGTGAATAGTTGAATCTAAACTATCATCCTTGGTTGTATGGTGGCTTAGAATTACTTGCAGATAATGTAAACATTCTTGTCCTCTATTTGATTCACCATGCCTTAGGCTACCACATGTAAGAGGGATATTTAAGAATGATACTAACTCTGGTGCTTCACAATATTACTTTTCATCTAATAGAGCTAATTCTTCCACCTTTGACATTTACTACACACTAATAATATTAATAGATAGGACATCACATTTCCCTTCTTCTTTATTTAGTACATACACTCCCAAGTCAGATTCCTCGTAGAAGATCTCATTTTTTCTATTATACTTAGTGATCATATGGACCACCTTAGGTTACCATTATATTTTATCTAGTTGGTAAAACCATGCCAAAGTATCCATATATGGTTGAAATCAATGGATACATAGCCATTCAGAGTCTTAGACTAATATTGACTCAAAAACATGACATAAGCATCCATAATATCCACCACTTGGATATCGATGTATTGTTAAATCCTTAGATCATAATCCAATTCCATTTGAATATTGTTCAACTCTCCAACTACCTTTACCTCCATTTTGTCTAGTTGGACAACCTTATGGTTTGACTTTGTAAATGTTAGGCCTAGCTATTTGCAAATGGCATAAGGCATGGCATTCCCTGAAGCACCTAAATCAATAAAATAATAATGTAAGTTTTTACCAGATATCATGACTATTAATAAGAAAGGGGGAGTTTTAGTTTTCTCTTCATAAAGAGCAACATGTGCCTAAGAAACATTAGAAAGTTCTTTCCCTTCATTACCAAATAAATATTTCAAAATTAAGTCCCTCTTTTTATGAATTTAAATAAACTCAAACATAGTTATATTGGCCTTAGTCTTCTTAAGATCTTATATGATATCATAACCACGTTTGGAATTTTCTAGTTGCTTATTACTTGGGGCACACGTAGTATGATTTTTGGGTGGATAAGAGATAGTAGGTCCTTTGGGTAGAGGGTGATTATTACCTAAATTCACATCAGGTGGAACCTAAGTGTTATTTAGTGGAGTAGAGGTGGCCAATAGACTAGATGACTTACTACTTAGTTGGTAATTATTCCCTCTCTAGAACTGTCTGAAGGCATCAACCGCTTCTAGGTTATCTTTAGGATCATCTTCATCTTCAAAGGCAAATTCATAAGTGTTTGACATAAATGTCATGTTCAGGTTCCCTCCTTCCAAGTTTTAGTTATCTTTCGGAGTAGGCAAAATATCCATATTATCCACCTCCTTTTGGAAAATGTTTGAAGCCTCCAAGAATTCTATGAAGTTGGTTTCTACATGATCTAAAGTAATGTGTAATCTACACTGAGTTTTTAAGGCTAGGTCTATAAAATTCACAAAATGGGAAGCATTGTCATTTTGATGTCCACTATCAAGAGGACTAAGCACACTCCCATTATTAGGCCTAGAATTACATTGCCTATTGGATCTTTGGAAATTAAAAATCCTACATAAGACTAGTTATTATTATGTTGGTTGGAATTATATGGTCCTTACCTACATAAATTGGTCAAATTGTTAGAGAGTTCTTAAAATAATTATTTCAAATTGATTACATTAGAATATGTGTTAGTAGTGGATTGGCCAGCTAATTGAGGTTATGAGCGAGCTCTAGGTTCTTGAGTGTGAGTATTACTACTAGGTATTTATGGATTTAAATAAAATGGAAGGGTTTGATGAGTACTATTAAATGTAACATGCCCACTGGCTTGGTGCAAATGTAATGATATTGTGTGTCATTGGGAGTAATTATTAGTTGTTTTACTAGGGGAATACATGGTTAAGAGGCACATAAGGTAGACCATTGGGCTGATAATTCATTGGAGTCTAGTTATAAATTGGATTGGGATTCGTATACAAGGTTCCTAGGATATGATTCATTAGTGGAGTGTGTAGTTACAGGGCCTAATTGATCATTGGTATTTGGTTGTATGTACATGACTAACCCAATGAAGGCAAAGGACCTAGTCCATAACCTTATGGCACCATCTGATACTCAATGTTAATAGTTTCATTATAGGCTAAAGATAATGATATCAAAGTTGTTAGGTTCCTCCTAAAAAACAAAAATGTAATTGAATCTAGAGCCCTAAGGTAGGTTTTTATGGTAGCTACTTTGGCCTAAATATTAGGGTCTTTAAAACATTGATACAACTTGTCAAACTAAGCATTGAACATACTCATGGGTTCATTGTGTCCCCTTTTGGCAGTCATGAACTGATGATATAGGATTTCAAGGTAAATGGGGATTCTAAAGTGGTTTACAAATACCATTTCTAGCTCAGCCCATGTAGTAATAGACCCAGTGGATAACCCAATATACCAAACATATCTTGTTTCCCTTGAGGAATATGGAAACAATCTACAAACAACATATTCATGTCGGACATGGGTTATAATTAAGTAATCCTTGAAGGCTTGAATGTGTTCCTCAATTATTTAGACACTCTTACTATGAACTTGGGGTAGAACTTGTCCAGCTTTTTAGGCAAATTGTGAGCTACACCTAGGACATTTACAGGATAATAGCCTCCTTGTCCAAGCCAAGCCATATTGGCCATTGGTAAAGACTGGGGAATTACAAATGGATTAACAAAAGGGGTAGATGCAATTTTAGGTGAACTATCATCTAACTAGATGGGTTTAACTTTTCCTTTCCCTTTGTTAGCTCTTGATTTTGGTATTATGTTATCAGAGAGTTATAAGAGTTACAAATTATCCCTATCAAACTTTGATCAGGTAGTGATCCTCCTAGTTTCCATCTTAATATAAGGTTTGGCTTAGTGGGATAGAAGATTTTTGAATTATCTTCCCACAATCTTCTAACTAATGAATTCAAATCATGGTTAGGGTGATCCTCCTTCTAGCACTAGAACATGTTGAAGCATCTTTTAACATGCATCCAACAATTAGGTAGGGGTCTTTAGTCCCTTCCTCTCCTAAAATTAGTGATTTATTGTAAGAATAAAACCTTTCCCAAGGTCTTAGTACACAGGGTAACCCAATCAGCTCCTTGTGACCATTCTATGTAAAAGGTCTTGGTATTCATGATTTGAATCAAAATAATCAATTCTAACTAAGATATTTAGCAAATTTCATGCCTCAAGGATTTGATCCCCTTCATCAGCTAACTCCTCTCATTTTTTAATCATGTCCAATAATGCAACAATGTAATAATAATGATGAACTCTTGAGATAATTTGTATAAAGGCAATCAATATAAGTAACTAGATTTAGATCATTGTATTCCTAATTTAGCCTCATCATAAAGAAAGAGAAAAATATTAGAGTTAAAGATCAAAATTCTTGCTACAAACACAATTGAAATTGAAGTTATCTGACTGAATGAGTTCCCATTTAAACCAATTTTTAGTCGAGCTAGACTTAGCACATCTTTGATTGAATATGGTGCAAGAGTCTGGGAGAGAGATTAACTATAAGAAATAATAGAATTACTATAATAAAAAAGCACAAAAAATGTCCACACATACTTAATAGTAATCCAATTATCAAAATTTTGATTTTGATTAATGATGTACTAAAATTCATACAATCATCAAACTTAAAAACAATTATGTAAATAACAAGTTAAAACAAGATATGGGAAGAGATTATTCTATAAAAGTAGAAAAAGAGTTTGTTTCTTTATGTCTCCTATTACAATCCAAAAGGATTAATCCCTTACCAAAAACAAGATATGCCCTTAAATAGGTATGCAGGCTCATAGAGTTTAAATTCAAATTTAAATTCACATCTATGAGGTAGTTATCAAAATATTCAATGTGGTTTGCCCACTTGAGGCTTGTTGGGAATGATCCCCATTCAATTGCATCATGAGGATAGTTGGAAATATTTTGTAATAAATCAAGAACAAATGCCCATAAGAAATTCAGTTGGGATTATGTTGATATCAATGGTTGCTAACATTTTGTGTCGTTAAGACCATGTCCCTCTAAGGAAAAGATTTTTTATTTGATGATTGATGTTTAATCCCCATGCACAAATCAAATTGATTATTTTCATCTCTTTCATAACTCATTTGGCCCAAGATTTGATTTTATGAATTAAATTAGATGCATTGTCTGAATCCTAGATTCTGATAGTTTTGATGTTTCCACACGGTATCATCCTGATCACCCATTTACCTGGGCTCTGACATCACTCTCATCTTGTACAAAAATTTCCATGAGAGTAGGGAAGAAAGATTGTGCCATGTGGCATCATCCTGCTAACTTTCTTGGAGGAATTATACTAGTACAGATATCTTTAGGAAAGCGGTTCAATGGGATTGTGCCTCATGGTAACATCCTACTAACCCACTAGCCCATAGCTTTGATGACATCATTTCCCCATGAGAAAACTTTGAAAATAATGACTAAGTGTCAAAAGGAATTTAAAATGGGCCTAAGACCACTGGGAGATCAACATGTGACACCAAGAGGCATCCTACAAAATTAGTTAAGTCATTTAAAGAATCAAAAATGTGCTACATGGCCCCTAGATGCTTTTGTGAAATCGGATAAGTGTTGAAAGTCCCTTTTGAGCCAGATTAAACCTACGAGTGCTATGAGAAGTGACTCATGGATTTTGAAAACATCAAAACACATTCAAGAACAATATGTGAAATCATAATTATTGATTTAATTCAAAATACAAAGGCCACATATTTGAAAATAAATGGTTACAAACATTTGAATAAAAATGACTGAGTCTGAAGCTAGGAAAATGAATAAGCATAGAATGAATCAATGTACAAACATAGCCATTTTGATCAATTTAAAAGTGAATGTTGTCCATCTACATGAAAAGTGACTAAGTTAAGAGGCAAAATGTTATAATCATTTAGTCATTCAAAAATGAAATAAAAAAGTAATGGACAAAATCACTTTAGAAAATGAACAATAAAATCTATAGTAGTTAGATAATTTTCACAAACCCAAGGTGAAATAGCTTGAAAAAATCTATAAAATGTGTTTTAAAACACAAGCAAACAAGAAAACTAAGACTTATCAGATTGATGTAAAGTCAAATTTTAAAATTAAAGTAGCCTACGATGTGAATTCCCATGCCGAGTGTATTAAAATGCTAAGTTAATTTTGTAGGTTTATCTATAAAAATGAAGCACTTTCACATTTAAATCTTCACATCTGGGAGAATGGACTCCCAAGAAGGTCGATTCAAATAAGTAGCCACCAAACTCCTGGGAAGTATAAGATCAAACTTCAAAGTAAAAGAGGGTCCCCATTTTTAGTATAAAAATAGGGTGTGTTATTTTAGACAACACTATCATTGTTATAATATAATCAACAAAGAATCATAAACCAATACATATGTAACCCTCACTATAAACCCTAAATAAACCCTTGTAAAATAACATCTAATCGCTAATAGAAACCTTAAATAGATCCTTGACTTAAAGATACTGCCCAATCTAACAAAATAGAATAGCACACAAGTATATATGCCTTTAATACGTGCACTGCAAACTCTTAAAAACAACAAGTTAATAAAATAATCGAAGCTATGCCATGTTCAAAAAAATGCTCAACCATTATTTTTATATTTTCCAAGCCATTCGTGGTAAATGTATTTAAGTCTTGCAAACCTATCGCATGCTTCAAATATTTGAATATGCTTTTGAGTTTTGTTAAAAAAATATATTTTTTAAACATTAAAAATGTTGTTATGTTATTATCTTCTTACCTACACTATTTATAAATTTTGAAACACCAACTTGACAATATTTGTTTCAATGCCTAATATTAATAAGCTAATGTTTTAGGCTTCTATATTTTTTCCTTTATTTCTTTCTTTCTTTCTTGTTCTTGTGTCATTTGAAATTATATTTTTCCATAGTTGATCCATGCATAGAAAATGAAAATTTATTAGACAAAGAATACAATGACTTTCATGACTTGTCTGAAAGATGATGCTCAACCTCACAAAAGATACTAGTAGACAAGTATACAAACCTTGAATACACACATTGCAAACAAATTTCAAAAAAAACATTAGTGACCTTTTCTAGCATTGTTACAACATGATCAAAAAAACATAGATCAATACATATGAAACCCCCAACATAAACCCTTATAAAATAAGATGCAATGACCCAGTAAAAACCCTAAATAAACCCTTGAAAATAGAACAATTAAATAGTGCCTCTAAACATTTCTATAATAGTAAATGCAAATTACATAGGCAAAGATCATAAGAACTAGAACACTTTTCCTGAAAGACAACACCCAAGCTTGCAAACAGAATAAAGAACAAGTATACAAGCACATAAAAACAAAGCATGAGAAATTTATTCTAAAATTGTTAAAACATAATCAACAAACAATCACATATCAAGACATATGTAACTCTCTCCAAAAACCCCAAACAAACCCTTGAAAAATAGTATGCAATCACCTATAAAACCCCCTAAATAGACCCTTGCCTCAAAACATGTATACAGACCTTGAATACATGCACTATAAATAGATTGAAAAAAAAAATTTAGGCCCAACACAAGTCATAAATAAACTCCCATAAAATAGCATGAAAAAAAGTCCATCTGAACCATGTTAAAAAATGCTCAACCCTTGTTTACATTTTTTTCCCAACCATTTCCAGTACACATGTTCAAGTCATGCAAACTTATTGAATGCTTCAAATATTTTTATGCCTATTTTTTAATATATTATTTTCTTTTTTACACACATTGTTTCCAAAATCCAAAACATCAACCCAATACCAAAAAACACAACCTAAATTTTTTCATACACTATTTTTTTAACATTGAACATCTACGTCCAGAGGCACATTTTTTTTAATTTTCTTAAATAATTAATATCAACAAGTTAGTTTTATAGTATTTTGTTTTTTCCCTACCATTTGAAATTTTATCTGTCCATAGTTGATAAATTCATAGTAAATAAAAATTACATAGGAAAATATTACAAGGACTTGAATGTATTACTTGAAAGATGAAACCTAGCATCGCAAACAAGAAAAAAAGATAAGCATACATGTATTGAATATGTGCACTGAAAAAATGTTTCATAATGATTTGGAAATATATTCTAGCATTGTTATAATGTAATCAACAAAAAAACATAGATCAAGACATATATGACCCCCAACTGAAATCCTGAATAAACCCTTGGAAAATAGCATGAAGCATGACCTAGTATAAACCCTAAACAAAACATTACAACAAAAAACAAAAAAATACCTAGAATACATGCACTGAAAATGTCTTGCAAAAAACAAAGGTAGGCCTAGCATAAATTACAAATAATTTCCCATAAAATAGTATGAAAAAATTCCAAGCTAGGTCATTTCCTAGTATACATGTTCAAATCTTTCAAACATGTTGAATGCTTCAAATATTTTCATATGGATATTTATTTATTTTATATTTTTTTTTTATGCACACTATTTCTAAAATCTAAAACATGATCTTGACACCAAAAAAACACAACCTGAAAGTTTTGTTACACAATTTTTTTAAAACACCTTACATCTATGTCTAGAAGCACATTTTTTTATTTGCATAAATACTTAGTGTTGTTCACTCGTATCTACTCCTTATCAAAAAATGCCCATGATGTTGGGCATTCCTTAAAAGGGGGAAGGTGAGGAAAACTATAGACTTTCATATTTGATTTTAGGACTAATATGGGATCAGCTTAAGGCATAGTTACATGTATTGGACTTCACAAATGGAGTCTACATGAATAGTCTATAATAAATGTACTATCACCACCAAAAGTTCAATCCAATGTCTTACACATAGGTTAAATATTTTTATGAATACTTGAGTGTTGAGATTACTCTTTCTAAACACAAGGTGAAAAGGTATTTCAATTCTATGAAACAAACACAAAAAAGAGGGAAGGGTAAGGTAGAGAAAGGAGGCCTCTAAGTCTAAAACAAACTCAATGCATTGGTCATTGAACCAAGTGACTCTTCCATAGTTATACCACTATAGATAAAGTTTCACTAGAGTTATACCTCCAATAATATATAGTGGGAAGATTCTAAGGGAATCAGGAGTGTGCCTTCAATGTGAGTTCTCACTAACAATGAGTACTAGGGGTTTATTTTCAAAAACACATAAATGTCATACAATGATTTTTAACTTGACACACAAATTATCAGCACTACAAAAGTGGAAATGAAATAACTCACATAGAGATTATAATAGCTAATCACTTCATAACCATCACATACATAAGGTATCAAAGTGTTAAACAAGTTAACCTAACATTGATGATCATTCAAACATGAAGATGAAAGAAAATTAGAATGTAGGATGAACCCTCTTATATAAAAATAGAGAGTGTATTTATTAAAAGAGTGAATGATGTTATAATAATTGATCTAGGTTGATTTTTACATTCTATAGTGATGAAGGAAAAGTAGGGGAAATATTTCTATAATATGATATAACTTTTGAGCAATTTTGGTCAACCCTGTAATATAATATGGATCTTCCTTATATAGACAAGGATTGGGGATCACCTCCAAATAGTATGAGGATCTCATCCTAGGACAAGATGGCCACTAATTATAGTTATAATTATATTTCAAAATCTAAATAAAATAATCCCTACAAACTTGTAATAGATCTATGGGGGACTAATCAATTGATATGAGGAGGTGGATGAGAGGGACTGGCTCCTAACTACTTTGACTGGGCACTCCTTCTAATGTGGCCTCCATGAGGTCAAACTCCTTATCCATCTTGGCCAAGTTCAGTTGGGGTCCCTAAATATTACCTCAACCTGAGCTACCAGTCTCTGAGAGATTTATAAGGGTGCTTCCATTGATGCTTGGACTCTAGATACCTAGTTGATGCTTGTTGTGGAATGAGTTGAGATGTCTAGCACCACCTAGGCACTCTCTTAGTTTGACTTGGCCATTTTATCCCTTATAACATGTTTTAATTGACCTAGGTGGACTTTTAATTCCCTTTGTTGAGCAAGGTGCCATCTTGGTGGAATATCATAGAGATTTTTACCTCTTTGAAGTAGGTAAATATCTTTTTATTACCCTCTTCGAAGGGTCCTAATTTAGTTCAAGCCAAGACTAACCACTCCTATATTAAAGCTCTGATGTTTCCAATATATTTTTAGTAAAACACTACATCTGAGGTCAACATAAGTTTAAGCTTTGGGAAAATTCACTTGTTGACCACCACCTACAACTTCTAGCACTTCCCATCAATCTATGTAATCCTCTCCATGTAAGATGGTGTCCTTGACCTGTTTGATTATCCTGATTGGAAAATTTCTCTTTAATTGGGATTTTAGAGTGAGAACTTGGATCTATATGTCCTCAAGGAGCTTCTCAAACATATCATGGGTAGCTCATAGGAATGATAGTGGGTCTTTGACCATACTCTCCTCCCTGGTTGACATTCTTACCTTGGTGAGGGAGAATAGATCTTGGTGCATCTACCATACCACCAAGTTCCCCGCTTATAAAAACCTTTGTGTGAGCATTCTCTTCATACTTCTAAAGGCTCAGTCAAAACTCCACTACACATATAGGTCACTTTGGACAACGATCTATAGTACATGTTATCCTAGGACCATCCCTTGGGTTAAGCGGGGTATAGGAGGTGTGTTTCAAATGGTGATGAAGGGTGGAGGATGAGGTGGAGGGGAGATGGAAGGAGTGGAAGGAGTGAAATTGGAAAGTATTGAAGGTAAAGAAGGCATGGTAGTGAAAGGAGGGAGAATGAAATGGGAATCCCAAGGGAACATTTTTTCTTGCTAGTGTTCCTGAGTTAGGTTCACTTGAGGTAGAATTTCCCCTGAGAATAGGTCATGGAACAATAGTGAAGAAATAGGTTGGTTAAAGGCGAGTAATACAGAGCCTCAGGTAATGGAGAGAGGGAGATGAAGAGCTAGATGTTGAGATGTAGTTATTGGTGATAGAGGATCTATTGAGGCCTACAGAGGAGGTGGAGTTGGATCAAAAGGCCTCTGAGCTAGAGTCAAAGTGTGGGTTACCTTTTATTTATTTTTTATCCTCTTTCTCAAGTTAATTTTGGATGTTGTATTAGATGGTCTAATTGATATGACAAGGGTTGTAGCATTTTATGGTGAAAGACTCAAAGCTAATGAGAGGAGTGAGGGACTAGCTAAACAAGGCACCAAGAGGGTATCTACTACAAGTGGTATGATCCTAAAGGCTATAGTCATGACTATTTTGAAAGGCATACCCAAAGGAGGCACTAGGAGGATTCTAGGTTGTGAGATGGGAAGAATAGAAGGGAATGAGGAATTAATGATGCTCATAAGGACTGATGTAAAAGGTAATTAGGAAAAATATGGAGGGTGATCATGCTTCAAAAAACCTTGATTTAAAACCCTTGGTTCAATTTTAAATTTTTTGAGAGCATTTGGCGGGAATATTTTAAATTTATTTTGGACTTAAATCTAATTTTTATGTTAAGGCTTGGTCATGTTTTTAACACAACCAAACCTTAGCCTAAAAATTATGCTTAAATCCCCTTTTATTTCCCCCCTTTGTTTCCTATATTTCTAACATGGTATGATTTTATGTCTAACGGGGTCCCTTTTATATTATCATGATCCTCTTTGTTAAAAATTTAGTCTAAAGACTTAACGCTAAGGCCCCATTCATTTTTATTAACATGAATGAGACCTTAGTCTTAATACTTTAGCCTAATATTTATTTCTACCTGAGCCTAATATTCATGTTAGCATGATCTTTTTATGTCTATAATGGTCCCCTTTATTATTTTCTACTTAGCCTAATGTTTTAATTCTAAATTCATGTTCATGTTTATTAACATGAACAAGACTTTAGACTTAAGGCTTTAGCTTAAGTCTTTTTATTTCACCCCAAGCCTTGACTTAAATATCTTCCATCTTGCTAGAAAACATGACAGAATTGAGCACTTAGTCCTATGGACCAACCATATTCAAGCATTCAGAGCATGATCAATGACTCACGCTTCGTTGTAGACCAAAGATCAGATGAAGCAAAGACATCATTAAAAATTCAAAAGCCTCAGAAGCTCTATGGAGTCACCATGTGGCACTCTCAAATTCAAAGTTTAAAATAAAAGGGTCCCACATATTAAATTAGACCAATGGTGTGAAAATACTCAGAATGTGAACAGATAGCTCTCATTTTGTCATGTATTTTAATTAGATGAACCGAATTGATTCCAAAATCCTACAAAGCCCTGTAGAGGTACCACATGGCACTTTCACATTGGGATACAAGAGTTTTATGAGCTTAAATTTGACATTTGTATGACCATAATTTGATGTCCATGAGGATGTATTTGATATCCACACGATCATCAATGTTAAGCCCATCAAAACCAATAACTTCATGATCTTAAATTTGATGTTTGCATGACCATAATTTGACATCCATGATGATGTATTTGATGTCTGCATGACTATCAAATTTAAACTAATGGATTATTTTTCTCAAGACCAAGATATACTCCAAAATGTTATTTATAAAGCTCATAAAATGCATTATAGATGAATGGAATCCCTCAGAGGATGTTCAAACACTTGAAATCTTTGAACTACAAATAATTAAATGATACCATAGTCTAAATATATGCATAAATGGATTTAGTCTAAGTCTATATCCTAAGGTCCCTATTGCATTTGTTTGAATGCCATAAACCTTATGCTAAAGATTTATACTAAGTCTTATTTTAAAAAGGGTCATTTTGACATAAAACTTATCCCAAATGCTTTTAACCAAATATTTTATCATGTTTATTAATACAATAAATCTCTATGTCAAAATCTAACATTGGGTCCTTATATCACTTTGACCCCTACAGGCATGTTATAAGAGCCTAACATAAGTATTTTAGCCTAAAGTATGTCTTGTGTTCATTAGATACAATGTAAACCTTGGCTTAAAATATTAAGTCATGGTCCCCTTTTTGTATAAATCTCAAAAAACTTAGGCATAAACAATTTAGCCTAAAAGTTTATTTCATGTTTAATAAACACAAAATGAACCTTAGCTTAAGGTATTTAAACCTAAGTCCCCACCTAATAATGCACTAACTTAAAGCTAGTGTATCTTGTAGGATTTGATGGTCTATGCTTCATTGCGAGGGACAATCTAATAGTGCAAAAACACCAATGAATTTTCAATGGAGGCTTGAGAGCCTGTGAGCTTGATGCATAGAGGACACATGTTCAATATATAAATGACAAAGTGATGGAGATCAAAAATCTTATGGAAGTGCCAAGTGGCACAACTATGGGGCTTGGTACCTAAAGGGATTAATAATCAGCAAGGGCCCAGATCACAATCAATAGCCCATACTAATCCTTGATCATGATCCAATAGAGTGAATCCAAAGGGAAATTTTCAAAAAATAATGGCTAGTGCTTAGTAGAATTTATGAAAAATGCCACAAAAAGTACTAGATAGATGTAAAATAAGCATCATGCAAGCACAAAGTGACAAAATAAAATATATTGTGTGCTCAAAATACAAATATATAAATTCAAAGGTCAGAATCAAATCTTAGGCATGTATAAGCCTATGTTTGAATAAGATACTACCATTAAAGCTTCAAATCCCTAAAATATGCATTAAAATCCCTAAGTGAACTTAGATTGATTATAGTAAATATAGAAGAAGTTCAATTTTGATTTGAGCATGAACAAAGCTAAACCAAAGACCATTTACAATCTAACTATGATAAATTTACAACTATGGAAGCCATGGTAGCTCAGAGGCAATAATTGAGGGACAAGACAGAATTCTATTTATCTATAGACAATGAGGGAAGGTTTTTCAAAGACACTAAATTAGACACTATGGCATTGAACAATCACATTAAGAATTAGTTTGAGCTCTTATAGACCATTGAGGAGATGCCAACCATCACCAAAGAGGAATAAAGGATTACCATTTGTAGTAGAAGGTATTATGACTTAATTGCAGTTTAAATGACCAATTTCTATCATGTTTCTACTAACCTTGAGGTACTCCATTGCATTAACATCCTTGCTCTCATTTTTTTATAAAATGGAGAATTGATAAGGATTGGATCATTCATGAGGGTATCTCTAGGAGAGTTGCATACATTTCCCCACTAGCCTTTAAGAGGTATTACAAACTTCCAAAACCCCATGTGCACCTACCCACCATTAAGAAATAGACCACCAAGAATGACCTTGACACCATAATTAGGCCATGGTTGCTCCAAGGGAGCCATGTTATTTGAGACCTTGTTGGCAACATCCCATTTTCCCAATTTAGAGAGGGAATTAGGGTAATTATGACCCTATTGAACAAAATATCTAGGGACCCTTCAACCACATTTATCAACAAGAGTTGGGTATCCTATGTCTAATTCATGGTAAAAAAAGGACTCACTCTCCCAATTTGAGATATGATCAATATCCACCTAGGGAAACAATTTATGGCCATCAAGAAGAAGAAAAAAAATAGTTCTTTATGATGTCCTATCTATTGGATGCCCTGCTAGCCTCCATTAGGATCCCTCACATCAAAAATTAATCCCCTAAGGGCAAATTCACAATCTCCCACCATTATTCAAATCTACATATCTTCAAATATAGACACCACATGAAATTCATGTTTGATAGTGTCTATGCTAATTTAGTAGAGGCCATCATAGGGATCCCTATGCCCAGGGTAAGCCCTCTAATAAGGAAATATGTGGAACTAATGGGAGATATCTAGTTGTATCTAGATTGTACTATTATTATAATTAAATGGATTCTAAATCAACCTTAAAAGTTATCTATTTATGTTCCCAACAAGATAGCAGAGTAGGAAATTACATGTCAACTTCTCCATGGTGTTGATGCAGTATGCAAGGATAAAAGGAAATTCCTTTTTCATCCCTTCCTTTTAATAATTGGTAGAGCTATTTTTAAAGATTGGAAACATGTGAACACCATTTCTAGGCATAGAGATTCTTTTGTCTTTTAGTTAGATGACCTAAGGCATTTGGTTCCTTATGATAGGGTAGGAAAACATTTGAAGATCAAATAGCTACCCAAGCTAGTTTATGAGCATGAACTTGGTCCTTATGACACTCTACACATAAGGACCAAAATTTTTGAAGAGGTAATGGCCATATTCAATAAGTAAAACTTCAAACTTGTTCAAAGAATAATTTTTAATGAAAATCCACTAGGGGACCTACAGAAAATGGGACCTATGCAATACCATTTATAGCTTGGACCTTCTAGGCCACCTCAGGAGCAACCCTAGATAGAATTACCATAAACCTAAGAGTAAATTTTATAAGGTCCTATGAAGGATAAGTTGTAAGAAAGGCCTAGTGAATGACCCTCATCCTCATCCCTGCCCCAAAGACCAACATCTCCAATAGAATAATTGGACATGATTGCCTTGCCACCTGAAGAGATAGTGGAGGATGCCCTCAGGGTCCTTATCGAGGCATATAGATCTAAAGAAGAAGAGGAGCAAGATCAAGAAAACCAAGCTCAAATTAAAGAGGTTGAGAAAAACAAAGGAAAATAGGTTGCTTTGGATTTAGTTCCAGTAGCACCCCCACAGAAAAGAAAAGTAAAATTGGCAATTGTCCCAGTGGGACAAAAGAGGCCAAAGCTGGTTTTCACTCATCTTATGAGTGAAATCAACTTATTCAGTAAGGAATACCCTATTCATAGACCAATCATCCCTAATTGGTTCATTTATGGAAAAATTTAGAAGATTCCTACTTTGTCTCACTCTTGGGCCTTGACCAAAATTGACATTGATGTGCATAATGACATCAAGCCATGGATTAGGGATTTGATGGAGGAAGAAGAAAGAAGAATAGTGGCTACTATAGGGATAGATAGTAAATCAATGGATGCTCTAAGATAATTAAGTATAACAAGCATGGAGAGTCCTCAACCTCCAAAATATATAGAATCATCTACAATTTTACAATTCAATCCAAAGACAGTTGGATTATAAAAAGTGACCACAAGAAAATCCATTGTGGGGATTGAAGAGTTCACATTCCAGAGGGTGGATCCATTTTTTGGCTTAACTCCAATTGGGGGATAGTAGCCTGGTGAATTCCCCATTTATGAAGAGGATGTTGAGAGCCTAGTTGAGGCTCATTCATCTCAACTTAGAGTTGGCATAAGGGGAATGAAATAGAGGATACACAACTTGGAAAAGGAAAAGGAGAATTTAGAGACCCAGGCTATATTTTCATATCTTGAGGCCATAATAAATATGTTTAAAGCATCCTTTTTTGATATGTTTAACTCTATAAAATCAATGAAGCTAAGATAAGATGTATTGAGCTAGCAGAGTGAGGTGGCCAAAAGATTAATGACAGAGTGGTAAGATGTCGAGGCTAAAATAAGAGATCTCATTAAGATATTGATTAGCAATAGCATTCCTAAGTTTAAAACCATTAGCCTAACCCACTTAAATGTTTTATTATTTATAGTGGTTGATAAGATCTAGAGCTTAAGTACTTGGATAGACTCCTTAGGGATGATGAAGAGATGATTACCAGAATTAATCAACTCCTTGGCACCATGTTGGCTAATCTTGTAAAGCCTATAGGCTTGGGAATTATTGATGATAAGTAATATAAGCATAGATTCACTCTGGTGATGCAAGAATCAAGGGAAAAAAGCCAATGTCAATCAAGCAGTGATAATAGCATAATTTTGGGCATTGTGAACTAGGAATTTGACTCAAGAGAGGATGGTTAGTATGGTGTTAGTTTCAAAATGAAAACAAAATGAAAGAAACACACTAACTATCATAACATCTCTAGACCTAGACACTATGGAGAGATTAGTTAACAAACATGAATAAAACACACAACTAAGATGCAAAATAAACCTTCTTTTACCTCCTTTGGATGATCTAAAATGCTTGTTGTAGTAGTGGCTTGCTCAACTTTATGCTCATGAAGTCCTTGGCAATGGAAGCTTGGCTACCTCCATCTCTCCTTGGAACCTTTGGCTTATTGCTTGGCTTGGCTTGGAATCAATTTGGCATGGTAACACTAATTTAAATGGATTCTTGAAGATATTTTTGTATTATAACTTTGCACCAAAATAGCTTAAAAATGATGTTCATGACCTCTCTATTTATATATTTTTTGAGATTAATCATAATCAACCTGAACCATCCATCCTCAAATGAAGATGTGTGGTTCAGGATTGATTAAATTTTTTAGAATTAATTTTATAATTATCCTCATCATGACATTGTAAAAATGGACAATTAAGAGGCATGGAGGGCATGAATCTCAATATTTGTCGCATTTATGGCCTAGGGATGTCTTCCCAAGAAATTAGGTCACCTGATGATGCAGATATTAAATATTCATTTCAAAAACAAATTATTCAACAAGTTTCCATGGAATTATTAATTAGGCCTTGATTTTGATTAATTAGTTGTTAAGCATGTTCAAGCACTTTGTGCACAAATTACTCAAATTGATAAAAATGTCTTATTATTGGTCTAAAATTTGACTAGATTGGAATTAGAATGTGATGTTAGATATGTTGGATCCATTATCCCATTTAGGATGTTACCAATACCAAATAATAAAGGCACTTGTCTCATGCAAGATATTTGATAGGAAAGAGCAATCTAGAGCACCTAGGTGCAAAATTGGCATTTTAACTCGAAATAAACTAGTCAAAGTTAGCTTGCCCATAAATTGCACTACCCCATTTAATGATACTCTAGCCAAAATCGGCACTTGAATATGTCAGTTTCACATATTTTAGCATGTTTTAGTATTTTTATGCCAAATTGTGTGCTTTAGGTGTAAATTGGTCAAAAGCCTTATTGGAGATTATTGGTGGCCAGATTTAGGTGTCTATAGTTTGCCCTTGTTTGGGAAGGTGTTGCAAACCATAGGTAAAAAAATGTCTTCCCAAAGAATGAGAAATGGCTTTTATGCCAAAAAGAAGATGATGGTTGAATAAAAAAGCTTTAAATGGTTTTGGGAAGCCTATGATGATGCCCCCTTGAGGGAGTAGTTGATATATTTGTTGATGGACAGTCCCTCGAAAAGAAACAAGAAGAAAGGTGGAATTAACCCATGGTTGAGATTAATCTAGATAAAAAAATGCTTACATGTATTGATGTAAAAAGGATGTTTATTATGTGAACTATAAATTTTACTAAGAAGAGGAGATTAGTATGGTGTTAGACAAAATGCATAAAACAAATTGACAAAGAACACAATAAGCTAACACCTTCATGCCTAGTTACTAGGGTGATCTTGGTAACAAAAACAAATGACAAACACAAATAAAAAGTAAAGAATAAAACACAATAATTCCTTCTCCTTCTTTGGATGCTCTAAATGCCTTTGTAGTAGTGGCTTGCTCGGCTTTGTGCTCATGAAGTCCTTGGCAATGGAAGCTTGGCTACCTCCATCTCTCTTTGGTACCTTTGGCTTGTGGCTTGGCTTGGAATCAATTTGGCATGGTAACACTAGTTTCATGAATCTTTTGGAACCAATCATGCATTATAACTTTGCACAATCAAGACATAGAAATGATGTTCATAGCCTCTCTATTTATACACTTTTGAGAATGATCAGAATCAACCTAAATTGTCCATCCTGAGGTGAAGATGTGTGGTTGAGGATTAATTAAATTTTTTGGAATTAATTTTATAATTGTCCTCATCATGGTTATTGGAAAAAGGGGCAATTAAGAGGCATGGAGGGTATTGATGAGGCATGGAGGGCATGAATCCTAATATTTGTGGCATTTATGACCTAAGGATGTCTTCCCAAGAAATGAGGTCACTTGATGATGTAGATATTTACTATACATTTCCAAAACAAATTCTTCAACAAGTTTCCAAGGAATTTTTAATTAGGCCTTGATTTGTATTAATTAGCTCTTAAGCATGATTAAGCACTTTGTGCACAAATTACTCAAATTGATCAGAATGCCTTGTTATTGGTCCAAAATTTGAATGGATTTGAATTGGAAGGTGATGTCAAATGCATTGGATCCACTATCCCATTTAGTATGTTACCAATACCAAATAACAAAGGCACATGTATCATGCAAGAGATTAGATAGGAAAGAGCAATCTAGAGCACCTAGGTGCAAAATTAACATTTTGACTCGAAATGATTTGATCAAAGTTAGCTAGCCCATAAATTAAATTACCCAATTTAGTGATACCCTAGCCACAATCAGCACTTAAATATATTAATTTCAACTCATTTATCATGTTTTAGTGTTTTTAGACCAAATTGTGCATTTTGGTGAAAATTGGTCAAAAGCCTAGTTGGAGGTTATCAGTGGCTAGATTTAGGTGTCTATAGTTTGCCCATATTTGGGAAGATGTTGCAAACCATAGGAAAAGAAATGCATTCTCAAATAATTATATATGGTTGGTATGCCAAAAAGAGGATGATGGTTGAAGAATAAACCTCTAAATGGTGTTTGGGAAGCCTATGATGATGCCCCCTCAAGGGAGTGGTCATCACATTTGTTGATGGGTGGTCCCTTGAAAATAAAAAAGAAGGAAGGTGGAATTAACCCATGGTTGAGATTAATCTAAATAAGAAAATTCTTGCATGCATTGATGTAAAAAGGATGCTAATTTTCCCAAAGGCAGTTATAATCAAAAATAAAAGTCAAAATAATGATTTGCCCATAGGTGGTTATAATCATTAAGCAGACTTGGATTGGCTAAAACTGATGGTGCCCCAGTTAGAAATGATTATCAAGCATAGCTCAAGGATATAACCTAGAATATAGATTAAAGATAAGTGGGTGAAAAGTGATGAAATAGATGAATAGAAGAATAAGATTGATTAGTGTAAATGATCCAGTTATACCTATCAATAAGGATATGTTCATCCTGATTAACAATGATACAATTGGAATGGTCAAATGAGTTAATTTAATCAAGGGTGGGATGGGAGGAATTGCCAAGGTGTTAAGGAGAAACTTCTATAGCTCCATTGATTTTAGACCTTATTAAAGATAATTTTTGCTATAGTGTGTGATGGTAGGCTTTATGATAGAACAACATGAAGACTATCCCAAAATATGCATTAGGACTGACTCCCAATCCAATAAACACTCAAAAATAATGCACCAATGATAAAAACCATGATGACAATGTTAATGGATGAATATGGATGGACTCAAGAATAACATTTTCAAGGATTCACCCAATGAACACATATAGACTGAGTCAAGGCAATATTATTGAAAGCAAAAAAAAAAGCAAGTGAACAAACAAACAAACAAATTAAAAAAAAAAACTTGAAATAAGCAAACAAATAGAAATCCTAAAAATAAAATCAAAATAAAGCATCCTAACAATGACCATGCCCTAGTAAGCTAGATCGAGGATAATTGACTAGGCTTAGATAGGAGAAATATTTTTGGATTTTAAAATATTATGAATGTTTCTGGCATTTTTGAGGTATCTTAACTAGATCAAGAATCACAAGATACTTGCTCACAAAATGATGAGAGTGTTTGGCTTAGGTTGCTTGCAAAATGACAAGAGCGTATAGAAAGGGGGACTGAGGCGAACTCAACATGAATTGAGCGTGACCCACATAGTCCTAAAATGACCTAAAGTCATAGTAATTCCATCCACACAAAAGGTGGGAAAAACTAACTAGATCCCAATAAGTTCTCAAATCTGGAAAATGGCTAGTCAAATGAAAATAGTAATGGCAAAGTCATACGGTCGTGCATGATAAACAAGTGTTGGCCCTAGTTTTGCCATAGGTATTTATAACTAGGATAAAAAAACATAGGTCAATGATACTAATTTGCACATAGGTAGTTATAATTAGTAGCAAGACTAGTGAAACACTAATTTTCCCATAGGTGGTTATAATCAAGCTCACATAAACAAACTTGATAAGATGAAAGATATCTTGCTAGATCAAATATCATATTACTTTCATAGACTATCATTGTAAACATGGACTTGATTGATTATTTAAACTTGATTATAATCCTCTCACAAAAAGTACAAGAAGAACCAAAATAACCAAGATCTAAATAAGACTGGGTAGGATGAGTAAAAATAGGTTTTAGTCTAGATAAGAATGGAATGATAGGATAACATGGTCTTTCTCTAGGATAATTATGGTTTAATAAAATGGTAAGAGGATTACCCCTATGTGATAGGGTAAACTCCTGAGATCTACAATAATGGTAAAGAGGCATATAAAACAATGGCAATGGCATGGCAATGTGAAATGGTATGGTACATGTTGTTGGCCTAGGTATGGTAAAATGGTATATGATTCTATTATTCTTGTTGATGGGGAGATGCACATATTAATCAAAAAATGATAAAAATAGAATACTCGATCATGTTAATTTCTAGCCCACACCTCATTTGAATAGTTATTCTATCAAAAATGGCTTGTAGATTTGGTTGTTGAGAATGCTTTTGTGATCTTCATTGGTCATTAATTTTGATTCCTTCAAACATTGAGATAAGGTATCTTTTTAGCCTATACAAAATAAATTACAACAATCGATGGTAAATAATGACAAATAATGGATGGTAGGTTTGATTGTGAAATAGAGTGGTTGATGATAATGGAATGTATAATGGTGGGGAAAGAAATGAAGATCAAGACTTTCAGTCACGTATAATGTCACTGATGCCAAATTTGACATAATTTTAGTTGTGGTAGAGCTAAAGACTTGTTCTCTTGATAGGACCACCAGACTTTTTTGTTGTTTGATCTTGAGATTAGCTACCCTCTGATTAGGTTGTAAATAGGAATCTATTTTGATTTGATCTTTGATTTTATCTTCATCAAGTAGTGAAGAACTTTTGTGCTTAGTTACTGGTGCTTCAAAGAGATTTTCACCAATGAAGTTGTCTTATTCATAGTGCCTTCGAGAAGGTTTCACTAATAAACATTAGCTTTTGACTTTGATTGTCTTCTATCACTTTCAAAAAAAAATCACTAGAAGATGTTGAGTTCTAACTTGGATTGTCTTCTAGTGCCTCCAAAAAGGTTTCACTGGGAGAGTGTTATTCTGTGACATGAATGTTTTCTTGGCCCTCCTTACTCTTCTTCAACCACTATGTTTCCATGGATCTAGTTTAATAAAATTTTATTCTGTAGATCCCAATCAACACTTATGGGAGATGGAATGTCAATAATATGGCTATCTAGGTTGATGTTTATGGTATGTGGAATGGTAATGGAATGGGCAGAGGATGCACAATCCTCGTATAATATACTAGGATAACTTATGTCAAAGCTAAATTACTCATCCTTAAAAATCATAGAAGGATCATAAATATATTCAAATTGATCTACAAGTCATGTGTAACTAATGTTGTAATAGCCATGAACATATTCTTATTCTAAATTTGATTATAACTCAAGGGAATCTGAATCTAATGTTGAGATTAATGTTTATTCTAATTTTGATGCTAAATTTGATGTTGGTTTAAGAATAAAAACTGACTCTAACTCTAATTCTTTATTTGATGGGTACTCTGTTATAATGATGTCTTATTGAATATTTGGTTTTCGATAAGTAATAGCCTATGATGGCATAATGGGCTCTACAAAAACTAGTTTGTCAAAGTGAGACTCCTTTAGGATGGGAAAAAGGTTAAGAGAAAACTCTTCAAATACTGGTTTTTCAATAGGAGGCTCTTGAAAAATAGGCACATAGTCGAGGTAATGATTTGCATAAAGGTAGTTATAATAATTAAATGGTGACTTAGCAAAGATGGCTCATCAGAGTGAGAATCCTCAACAACTAGTATAGGATCAATAGGGAATTCATCTTAGTTTGATTCATCACATATATGAGTCAATAGAAACATTTTGAATTGGTTGGTTCTCTTGGCCTTGGTTTCCAATGAGTTGGAAAATACTAGTTCTGAACACAGCTTGGTCTTTAAAGGATTGGATCAGTTGAGGTTTGAATGCGATTGGTATTGGACTAGGAATGACTTGTGGTTGGATAATGGTATGGCCTTGGGGAACATGACTACTCGTGCAAGCTAAAGGATGAAGTCCTGAAATGGTAATGCTAGGGCGTTTATGGGGCTTGATTACTTGCACAAGCCAAAAGACTAGGTCCTAGAATGATGAAGGGGCATTGTGGAGCTTGATTGATTACACAAACCAAAGGATGAGGTCTTGGTATGGGAATGGTGTGATGTTATGGTTATGGAATAGAAATGGTATGATTTGGTGGATCCTGATTACACACATAAGCCAAAGCATCCAAGTATTCCTCATAAACCATATCATCCTAGTCATGAGTTGGCTCATAAGTTGGTTTTTGACTATGTTTCACATACAAATTATTGTAAAGAGGGTATGGATCTATATCCAAAATAACATTATTTTTAGTTGGGTATTCAAATTCCTCCTCACAAGCCTCTTCATGCTAATCAAGGTCTTGATTTGGATTTTGTGAATTTTTACTATGTTCCCCATATGGAGTATTGTAGGGAGAATATTAGAACTCCTTAGAAAATCTCTCTATAGGGGTTCCTAGTGGGATTTTGTGTGGCCATTATATCATAATTTGGATTGTATGTGACTCCACTGTAAGTGTAGCTAGACATATCCATGTAAATGATGAAATATTTGAAAATAAAAAGGCTTAGAGTTCTACAAACTCCAAAAAAACTATGTCCAAAGGATAAATGTTTCAAACTTGGTCAAACTTGGTCGAAAGGGTAGGGTTATATCTTCAATATGGTTTTAAAGTGAATATGTATCTCCAAAATGTTTTGTGTTAAGACTTGGCATAAAACAACCTAACATCAAATGTCTAATATCAAATGGCATACACACAAAAGGTCAAGTGTCTGAATAAAAACTAGCATGTCAAAGGTCTAGGTCAAAGTGTTCCAAACAAGGTCTAAACCAGGAAAGGGAAAAGTTGAGTTGCTAGGTCTTTTTACCAAATGTGAAGTCAAAAGGTAGGCTCAAATAAATAATTATACACTAAGATTTTTTGCCAAATATCATAAAAAGCTAGAATTGAAACAAAGGCTGATGTGATTTGATTTAATCTAACAAGTTTAGAAATAACTTTGACATAAACCTAGCACATAGAATCAAACATAAACATGATCAGTTGGCATAAGGCATAAGCTAAAAGGATCTTTGAGAAAGGCTATGTTCTCCCAAATAAAGGCACAAACATGATGAGGATAGGCATTAAACAAACAAACCATCAATAGTTTTCAAATTTGGGTAATCGATTAACCAAAGTTATGCAACCCAAAAGAAAAAGATCTATGTATCATCCCCATGAATTGAGGCCTAAACATAAATCAATCAATGTTTGAATCCAAACTTGACAAGGTTAATTAAAAACTCAATGTTGAAAACTAGGATTTTCCCAAACAAGCTAGACAAGATTGGATAGCATGATGGCACAATATAAAGTTCTAAATGGTATACACAACATGGTTTGAAATAAATGTTTTTTGATACAAGGTGAAACAAGTCTTAAAACAAATTAAGCAGCCTAACAGTGTAAGCATGCTTGAATGATGTGATCTATGTTATGTTTCAAAGATTCAAAAGGAAAAATGGTTTTAACATGTTTTGGGTAGCATAACACAACCCTCCTCATCTCAAATGACACACACACAAACAAGTTTATAAAAAACATTTCAAGGCACAAGTGTGGTGTAAAATGTCTAGCATAACACCTCTTTAGACAAAAGAGTGATGTATAGACAAATTGATTTTGTTATAGCTTTATGAAAAAACAAACAAGTTTTAGTCTCAAAAACACTAAGTAAGATAAAGACAAAAATACACTAAGTATAATCATCTAAATCCTAACAAGGGTATGGCAATGTGGGTTGAACTAAACTAGCAAGCTTTTGAATGTTTCTAGGGGAATCAATTACATAATGACTTTCACATCAAATGATGCAAAAGACAAGCATGGAAATTGGGTGACCATGGCATTGGATAGTTTTAAAAAGGTCTAGTCTTTTTTACAACCACTCCATCCTATTATTCACTCAGTGTAGTGCGATGTTCAAATGCAGATACGTCCCATGTGAAATTTCAAAGGAGTAAGTGAATTCAATGCCAAGAGATAAAACCTGGGTCAAATCTTCCCTAAATAACTCATGAGAGGTAATGATGTCCCCCTCATAAAAATAAAGAAATCATGAAATAAAAATACTTTAGGGTCATTTTTAAGGTCACCCAAACTTTGACAAGTTTTTGGGGAGTGCTTTAGATGACTTTCTTTATAAGCCTTGGACTAGGCTATTTGCAATAAGAATGGCACTTTTGATTCCAAGGGTTTCATAAATGGGAAAAATGGAATAGCATACATGCAACACCCTCTTTTTTCCAAACAAAATCTAATTAAACAACTATTGAAAACAAAAATTGACAAGTGTGTTCAATTTTAAGCCCAAATGAAAGATTTGGTGGTGTTCATTTGACCCCTTGGTCTTAAGACTATGAACTTTGAAAACTAATGCTAAAACCTTAATTAATCACCAAAATAATGTTCCTATTTCATTTTAAATTCATGCCAAAGATGTCTTAATAACATGTTTTAACAATTTCCAAGTCCGCTGGTTACATGTCTACCCTTAAGGCATCACCCCAAAAGCAAATATGCTAGATTAGAAACATTTTAAATATATTTTCAAAATTTTGTGAAAAATATATGAAACTTGAAGCTGAACTAATGTAAAATTCTAAAAATTTAAGATAAAACACATTGTTTAAAAAAAATCATCCAAAATGGAGTCCATATGACCCCAAACCAAATATTTTAAAATGGCCTATTTAGCTCGCAAGTTTGTGTTTTTTAACAAAAAAATAGTGATTGATGTCAGTTATATAACCAACATCAGTTATATAACCAATGTCAGTTACACTTACTAACCAATGATGATTATCTAACTAACATCAATTATACCAATAGTAACCGATGATGGCTATGCCAACTGATGATGGATTTACTAACCGATGTCAGTTACTGTGTAAACCTGTGACAAATAAAAATGTAAAAACAAAGCTATAAAATCAAATTGTAAGAGTTTTAATGATCCAAATGAAGATTTTAAAGTTACAGAATGATCTTATTCATGTGTGGGATTCATTTGGTCCCATTGGGTGTGCCATTATGTGAACTAGAAATTTGACTAAGAAGAGGAGATTAATATGGTATTAGTGACAAAATGCATAAACAAATTTGATAAAGAACACACTAAGCTAACACCTTCATTCCTAGTTACTAGGGTGAGCTTGGTAACAAAAATAAATTATAAGCACAACTAAAAAGTAAGGAATAAAACAATTGAATTCTTTCACCTTCCTTGGATGCTCCAAATGCCTTTATAATAGTGGCTTGCTTGGCTTTGTGCTCATGAAGTCCTTGGCAATGGAAGCTTGGCTACCTCCATATCTCCTTGGCACCTTTGTCTTGTGGCTTGGCTTGGCTTGGAATCAATTTGGCATGGTAACACTAGTTTCATGAAGCTTTAGGAACCAATCTTACATTATAACTTTGCACAATCAAGACTTAGAAATGATGTTCATGGCCTCTCTATTTATAGATTTTTGAGAATGATCATAATCAACTTGAACCATCCATCCTAAGGTGAAGATCTATGGTTGATGATTAATTCATTTTTTTGTAATTAAGTTTATAATTTTCCTCATCATGGTTATTGGAAAAAGTGGAAATTAAGAGGCATGGAAGGTATTGATGAGGCATGGAGGGCATGAATCCTAATATTGGTGGCATTTATGGCCTAGGGATGTCTTCCCAAGAAATGAGGTCACTTGATGATTTAGATATTCAATATTCATTTCCAAAACAAATTATTCAACAAGTTTCCATGGAATTATTAATTAGGCCTTGATTTGGATTAATTATCTCTTAAGCATGATTAAGCACTTTGTGCACAAATTACTCAAATTGATCATAATGTCTTGTTATTGGTCCAAAATTTGAATGGATTTGAATTAGAAGGTGATGTCAGATGCATTGGATCCACTATCCCATTTATTATGTTTCCAATACCAAATAACAAATGTACATGTCTCATGTAAGAGATTAGATAGGAAAGAGCAATCTAGAGTACCTAGGTGCAAATTTGGTATTTTGACTCAAAATGATCTAATCAAAGTTAGTTGACCCATAAATTGCATTACCCCATTTAGTGATACCCTGGCCAGAATCAACACTTGAATATATCAATTTCAAGTCATTTAGCATGTTTTAGTGTTTTTAGGCCAAATTGTGCATTTTGGTGTAAATTGGTCAAAAGCCTAGTTGGAGGTTATCGGTGGCCAAATTTAGGTGTCTACAGGCATGATTTGCACTGCTGAAGAAAAGATTGCATAATTTTGGAGTATTAAGGAAGTTATGGCAAGGGATGATAGGGGATTTGAGGACTTAGTTGAAGAAGAAGATGCTTGTCTCCTAAAGCTAGTTGTGGATCTAGAGCTTGTCAAGGAACAACATCAAAGAGCTATGGGGCTTCCATAAGAAAAATAGGGGAACCCTTCAGTAATGGGCTCACCAATCAATTAATATTTATTTTTATAAAAACATTGTAATATTTGAAATAGGAATATTATTTTGTAAATGCATATGCTAATTTGTTATCATATTGCCTCTAGATCAATCTAATTTTGAAAATCAAGTGTATTCTAAAACTTTCTGAAGGACAGTTGTCTTTATGTTTTGTACATTTGTATCTTGTAACTGACCGGTATACTTCTTGGTCATTCTATAAAAGGCAGTACTACCATCACATAAAAGAGATATTTTTGAGAAAATTTTGTATACTTTGAGAAGTTAATACAATCAAAGAATTTGGAAAGGATTGTCCAAATATGTTTTTGTCAATTGCTATATGTTTTGCTCTCAATTGCTAGTCTGAAGTCTTAAATTTGAATGGTTTCTTTGAATTCTGAGTTGTATCTTTAATTAAAAAGTTGTTAATTTGTGTTTATTCTAGATTAGTTGAATGATCTTGAATTTACTTTATTTTATCTACATCAAAATTTACAAATGCTATTTGAGTGTGGTAGCAAAATTTTAAAGTAAATCTAGTTCTTACTTGTATTTCTTCATATCATCCTTTGAGGTTTGCTTGGTGTGTAGTGAGACTTGAGTTTATGTTATTTTTCACTATATTCTAGTTAAATGTATACTCAATTAAAATTAAAACTTTGTCATAATGTTTGAGGTTAAGATCAGTAATCATGTATTATCTTTCTACCTTACCCTTCTCTTTTGCTTCTTTTTAAACTAGGTCACTTTAATTTAGACTTCATTGAAAATATACATTTAGATTAGTCTATAGTTTAAGATTTGATCACAATTCACTAATATTAGCATAAATACTTACACTTTGTAAATATTTGGTCCATGATGGCTCCCAACCATTAATTAATATAATTTTTTTGGAACAGATTATCATTGCTCTACCTCTATTTCACCATAGGTAACGTAAGTTGTAAAAACCTACTACTCATGCTCTGAATTCTTGAAATTTTAAAATGAGAAGTGTTATTTGAATACTAAGGACACATGTGATACATTCAGAGGCATCAACAAGTCCCACTGGTGCTAGAATGAGGGTTGTCTTAGTGAATTGGTTGAATCTTTGTTAGTCTTAAGGTGTTTTGATCTAATATTGGTGTCATCTTTGCACTTTTGCATAATTATTTTCTCAAAAGCATAAAGATCATTGATCTTTGTGGTCTTTGACCTATCTTTATGCTTATTTTAGACAAAGATCAATGTTCTTTGAAGTTTGATGCTTGATTTTGGTAAGGATATCTCAAGCTTTGAAAATCCATAGTATTTGAGGTTAGGATGGCTTGTTTTTAAATCTTTCACAAATTTTATTTTATTTAAACTTAAAAGCGTAAAAATTAATCATAATTGCATAATTGGACACATCTTTGGGATAACTTAGTCAAAAGTTGACATCCTTTACTATTATTTATATAATCTTTGTGAAATTATCTTAATGTGCAAGTTTAATCCTTGTTCTTTATAAATATTAACTTGACACATCATATCTCAAATAGGATATTCAATCTTCAAGCTAGAATTGCCAAACATTCAAACAAGATCACACTCAAAAATAAGGGAACCTTTGTTTGAGCTTAACATCCATAAAAAAACTAAGTGAGATAAAGTTAGGCATCGATGGTCCTAATCTTTGCTGACCTCACCTCTTCAAGATACCCCTACCTTTGACCTTTGTCCATGTATGGCTTGGTTGGGAGACTCTTCAATAAATGTGTCAAATGTGGTGCATGATCTCCCACATAACCCTAAAAAGTACTTACCAACATTTTGTCAAACTGGTATTGTAACTATCAAAGAGCACATTAAATATTTTCAAGTTACTTTAAGGTTTTTAAATGTCACACATGAAGATGTAGCATGTAGGTTTTTCCCCTTTAATTTTAAGGATGTTGCTTATGAATGGATTTTGAATTTGTCTGAAAATTATATTACTAGTTGGGATGGTTTTTCTAATGTTTTAATAGATTAGTTTGGTAAAATTGTCAATCCATGTGTCATATACCACCAATTCACCAACATTACAAGGGATAAAAGTGAGCCCATAAGGTCTTTTAATGCCGAGTTTTATAAAATTTATAGTAGGACCATAGACCCTTATAAGCCTGATGACACTTTAGCTCTAGAAATCTACAAAGATGAAATAGATCCCATGACTTATGTATTTTTAAAAATATCTCTTCCACTTAGAACTTCATTAGCTAGAGCTTATTCTAAATTAGTGATCATCAATTATCAAATGCATCCCCAAGGATAGATGGCCTACTCTATTCCAAATATAAACCCACATTTTCCCACTCTGAACATCTTCCCTAACAATAATTAGAATATGTCAAACTTAAACCAACTCCCAAATATGAATCAATTGCCTTTGAGTCATGTTGCTCCCAATCAAAATTTAGGATTCTTAAGTCATCCTACTAATAATGGATTCCATGAAAATGATTAGAGATATTTAGTACTAGATATTGGTACTAATAATAACCAGGTACATAATTCTAAAATTCCCAATAATGAGAATGAGTCTATCCTTAAGATGGTCCAAAAGTTAAGCACTAATTTTTTTCAGCTATAAAAACAAGTTGGCAATACCAAAGAGAACTCTAGTAGGAACTTCTCATTCAAATGTTTAATAAGCCTAAAATAAGTTTTAGAATGATAATTTCTATAACAACAAGGCTAATGAACCATCTTCTAGCAAGAAAACCATGGTTATTAATCTTACCGACATTGTTTTGTCTTATTATTGTAGAGTACACTATACATCCAAACATAGTGAGATTGATTACATTGAGTTTTTTCAGGCCTTTTAAGCTTTCCAAGAATAAGAATTGGCAATTGTCCCAGTGGGACAAAAGAGGCCAAAGTTGGTTTTCACTCATCCTATGAGTGAAATAAACTTGTTGAGTGAGGAATACCCTATTCATGGACTAATCATCCCTGATTGGTTCATTTATGGACAAATGCATAATATTCATACTTTGTCTCACTCATGGGCCTTGACCAAAATTGACATTGACGTGCATGATGACATCAAGCCATGGTTTAGGGCTTTGATGAAGGAGGAAGAAGGAATAATAATAGTGGATATTATATGGATAGATAGTAAACAAATTAATGCTCTAAGAGCATCAGGTAGCATAATCATGGAGGTTCTTCAATCTCCAAACTATATAGAATCATCTACAACTATACGATTTAATCCAAAGATAGTTGGATCAGAGAAAGCGACCACAAGAAAAGTCATGGTGGGGGCTTAAGAGTTCACATTCTAGAGGGTGAAACCATTTGTAGGCTTAAATCTAGTTGGGGGATAGTAGCTTGGTAAATTTCCCATTTATAAAGAGGACATTGAGAACCTAGCTAAGGTTCATTCAGCTCAAGTCAGAGCTAACATTAGGGAAATAGAGGACACACAACTTGGAAAAGTAAAAAGACAATTTAGATATGCATGTCATCTTATTAGTTCCTAAGGCCATAATAAATATGTTTGAATCATCCTTTTTTGATATGTTTGAATCTTTAAAATCAATGAAGCTAAGACAAAATGCATTAAGCTAGCAGAGTGAGGTGGCCAAAGGATTTATGATAGAGTGGTAGGATGTTGAGGCTAAAATAAGAGATATCATCAATATATTTATTAGGAATAGAATTCATAAGTTCAAAACCATTAGCCTATCCCACTTAAATGCTATATTATGGATAGTGGTTGATAAGATCCAGATCTTAAGTACCTAGTCAGCAAGCTTGGACAAACTCGTTAGGGATGATCAAGAGTTGATTACCAAGATTAAGAAACTCCTTGGCACCATGTTGGCTAATCCTAAAAATTATACAACCCTAGGCATTATTGATGATGAATAATATAATCATAGAGTCACTTTGGTGATGCAAGAAGTAAGAGGTAAAATCCAAGGTCAATCAGGTAATGATAATAGTAGAATTTTGGTCATGATCTTCATTATTGAATAAAAGATTTTAGAAGCCCAGAGTATTAAGGAAGCTATGGAAAGGGATGATAGGGACTTTGAAGACTTAACTGATCAAAAATATGTCTACCTCCTAAATCTATTTATGGATCTAGATCTTGTCAAGGAATAACATCAAAAATCTATGGAACTTCTGCAAGAGCAACAGGAGAACCCTTCATCAATGGGCCCACCAAATAATTAATATTACTTTTTTTTAAAACATTATAATATTTGAAATAGGTATATTCTTTTGTAAATACTTATGTTAGTTTATTATCATATTTCCTCTCGGTTAGTCTAATTTTGAAAATCAAGTGTATTCTATAACTTTATAAAGAAGGATAGTTTCCTTATCTTGTGTACATTTGTATCTTATAACTTACCAGTATATTATCTGGTCCTTCTATGAAAGGCAGTATTATCATCATGTAAAAGAGAGATTTTTTTAGCAAAATTTGTATACTTTAAGTATTTAATACAATCAAGGAACTCTAAAAGGATTGTCCAAATTTGTTTGTGTCAATTTTTATATGCTTTTCTCTCAATTTCTATTCTAAAGTCTTAAATTTGAATGGTATTTTTGAATTCTAAGTTGCATCTTTAATTATAAGTTTGCTAATTTGTGTTTGTTCTAGATTAGTTCAATGATCTTGAATTTACTTCATTTTATTTACTCTGCATCAAAATGTTCAAATGTTATTTGAGTGTGGTAGAAAACTTTTAAATTAAATCCAATTCTTACTTGTATTTCTTCATATCATCCTTTGAGGTTTTCTTGGTGTGTAGTGAGACTTGAGATTATGTTATTTTGCACTATATGTTGGTTAAATGTATACACAATTGAAATTGAAAATTTGTCATAATGTTTTTGGTTAAGATCAGCAATCACGTATTCTCTTTCTACCTTACCCTTCTCTTTTGTTTATTTTTAAACCATATCACTTTAGTTTAGACTTCATTACAAATATCCATTTATATTATTCTATAGTTAAATCTTTGATCACAATTCACTAGTATTAACATATATAATTACACTTTGCAAGTATTTGTTCCATGAGGCTCCCAACCATTAATTAATATAAATTTTGTGGAAAAAAATATCATTGTTCTGCCTCTATTTCACCACAAGTAATGTAAGTTTCCAAAACCTACTAATCATGCTTTGAATTCCTAGAATTCTAAAATGAGAAGTGTTCTTTGAACACTAAAGACACTTGTGATATATTTAGAGGCATCAATAGGGAGAAGGTGGTGGCATGCCCTATAGGATACTCTAAGAGATGGTCAAAGCCATTAGAGTTGGGTCCTTTATAGACCAAACACGAGTAAGAGGAGGTGTAGAGGGGCCTATTTGAGCCTTTTTCCCTTCTTAATATTATTGGCCTCTATCCAAGATAGCACCTCCTAGTTATTAGTGGAATTCAAATAGATCTCATCATCATATTCAACCTGATAGCCATAGTTGATGTTGAGACGGGTTGATTAATATGTCAATTGAGCTTTAAATACCCCTTTAGGGTCCTATTTATAAACTTTTCACTTTGTAAGGGTGAAGGAGTCTCACCTAGTTTCCATCTTCTATATTGAGGGGAAGGTCTTATAGATGTGGTGTTGTATGGTGATAAGGAGTTATGGGCATGCCTTATGTAGATGTTATATGCAAAACCTAAATATGTCTTCCATTAGTTGTTAGGCAATATCTTGTTCTTATAGGTGCTTAGGGACATAATATGGTAGGTATATGGGGTCCTTGAGGAAACCTATGATCTATATCATAGTGTCATCCTTGTATAGCCAGTAGTCCCTGATGGCTATGATAGAATCCTGGATTGCCCTTGAGAATTGGGGAATCAAATATTCATTGATGGCCTAGCAGACCACCTGGTAGAAGTGCTCATAGATGTCTCAAATGTGATGGTATAAATTATGTACATACAACTTATAGAATACCCTGTGAACCACCAAGCCCCCAAAAACCCATGTAGGAAAGGTTGAAGGCCTGAAAGAGAGCATCTCACAGACCACATCTAGCAAGCAATTCATCATATAGAAGTTTCCCCCATCTCAAGCATCTATGATGTCATGGACCAACTTGAAGTTGATCAATCCCCCCATATCTGGGATGTTTGATCATGTGTAGGATAGGTACCCATAGTTTATCGATGTGGTGGTAGTCTTAGCCCCTAAATGGATAATTTAATAGGATCATGCCTACCTAAACCTCCTCTTGGATGGTCCAGATATGGTAGGCATTAATATTCTTCTTGTTTACACATTTGAAGTTAGGGTTCTTAGCCCAGTTGTGGAGGATATCATATCTATGGTAGGTCCCCATCTAGACTATTACCACCTCTACATCATAGGATAAAGTCAAGTCTGATAGGGAATAGTATGCCTTGAAGGAATTCCCAAATATATCAATAATCTAGTCCTAATATTTGGGCAAGCATACCTATTCATTGACCCCATCTTGCACATGAATGGCCTTTTAAAGGATGTCACTCAATATGTCAACATAAGGAAACACCTCTGGTTTGATAGTGGCTCTATGGGATTTAAGGGCATCCTTATACTCAGTCTATTGGTCATCATCTTTAGAAAACTCCTTAGGGACCTACTCAATCACTTTGAATATATCATTTTAGTGCTTGAACTTAGTCAAGCTAGCTCGGAAGGTAGTGTTCTGGTACTCTGGTTTGGTCTTTGGATTTGAAGATGATGTAGCCATTAGAGTAGGACGAGGAGAAATTAGGAAGATTTGAGTGTATAGGGCATGAGATACAAGGGCTCTATGGAATTTTTAAAGCAAGGAGTTAGATATTTATTTAAAGGTAGCAATGGTAATCATTATCAAGCTTCTCTTATGCATTTATAAGTGCATGCATACATCCCCTATATTAATGGTGGTTGGTGGATCACTTACTATGAATTTAAATTTGAGTTGGTGGCTAGATTTTCTCTCTATATTTCTAAATCCATAATTGAATTTGGAGCCCATAATCCTCTATCACCATCTAGATATAGCAATGGTGATGGGATGTTTTAAAACTATCCAATCTGGTCTAGTTTCCCATTCTATTAATGTTCAATGCATGGTAGGCATGAGATCACATATTTTAGAGGCTTCTCAACTAACTTCTACTTTCTAACATGTGTCATCTACTCATTTTTCTTCCTAATAATAGTTGGCACCTAGGCACAACTTCATACTCTATGTCATTCCCTTAGGTTGGGTGATATGTCACCTAAGGACACATGGCACATCTTGATTGGATCTATATTTTTATCCATATTTTATTCAAATATTCTTAGGGCCTTAGATGGATACTAGATCATTTTCATATTGGGTGATGTGGCACCTTCTCCTTTGGTTGGGCTCTCCTAGGCTCTGACATCTCTAATAGGTCTATGGAACTAGTCATTTTAACACCTAACAACATGGCACCTTCCCATTCAATCAGGATCTCCCAAGATCTAACATATTTGATAGGTTTATGGGATTGACCACTCTAAATCATGGTGACATGGCACCTTCCCATTTTTCCAAGATCTCCTAGGCTCTAACATATCTAACAGGTCTAGGGGACTGGCCACTATAACTAGTGGTGATGTGTCACCTTCTCATTTGGTTGTCTCTCCTAGGTTCTGACATCTCTAATAGTTCTAGGAGACTAGCCACTCTGACTCATGGTAACATGGTGCCTTCCCATTTATTCAGGCTCTCCTAGGCTCTAACATCTCTAATAGGTTTAGGGGACTAGACACTCTGACACTTAGAGACGTGAGACCTTCCCATTCAATCGAGATCTGACATCTCTAACAAGTCTGGGGGACTATACACTCTAACACCTAGTGATGTGGTGCCTTCTCATTCATCCAAGCTCTCACATCTTTGATAGGTTCGAGAGACTAGCCACTCTAACTCACGGTGACATTGTGCCTTCCCATTTGGTTAGGCTCTATAAAATGCATAAAATTACTAAGTAAAAAAAATAAATTGAATATAATACATTAAAATTTACTTGACAAATACAAATATTTAAATTTACCATGGACGGAAATAGGTCTATTGTTATTGGAAAGCAACTAGACTCTAGGAGATTCAAGCAAAAATCAACCTATAATGTATGTGTCATGACTTATATAAAGAACAAACACTCCTTAGATTTAAAGAGAAATAAAAGAGAAATGTTGTTGTTTAGGGAAATCAAATTGATGTATATTCCAAGGATTTAAGCATGTATCACTGATAAGAACACAAAAAAGGACCTTGAAGCTCTAGTTCATGAGATTTTTAGAGGGATCCCCCATTTTAAATAAAAGGGGGCATTTTGGCCACAACACTTAGTCTTAACAAGATAGGTTTCTAGTATTTTGTGTGTGTTTTCAGTTCCATTTAAAATTATATATGTCCATGGCTGATCCATTCATAAAAAATAATAATTTCACATGTAAATATTATAAATACTTGAATGCCTTTCCTAGAAGCTAATGTGTAGCCTTCCAAATGAAAACAATAGACAAGTATACAAGCGTTGAATATGTGCACTAGAAACAAGTTACACAACAATAAATTAAAAGCATTAGAAATCTATTCTAGCATTGTTATAACATAATGAATAAAAAAACATAGATCAATACATGCAGTCCCCAAAACCCTAAATAAACCCTTGGAAAATAGCATGCAATGACCTATCAGAAACACTAAACAAACCATTGTGATAAAAAAACCACTTGGAATGCAAAGCTCCATTGCAACAACCTATAGATATGCCCCTATACTCAGGCCCTTTTTATAATGAAATTCCATGAAAAAAAACAAAATTCAATGAAAAATAATAAAATTTATTAATAAACATGGCCTCCACAACTCTAGCATTCAATATCGAACAAGATTTGTAGCCTATACAGTTATGTTGTAGCATCCTCACCACACCGACATTGGATTAAACCACATGAAGCTTATAATAATATGTAAATATTTTGACCATTTAGATTACAAGAAATAATATTATTTTATACCATCCATTAAAAATATTTCAAGTCAATCTTGGACAAGAACCACATTTTTAACTTGCACGTAAAATAATTCCATATGATTGACCACCCAGATAATGACTAATTCCATGTTAAATAAAAATTTTGCCTATAGTCCTTGTAAGGGATAAATCCTCTAGGATTAATAAATAGTAGACATTAATATCTTACTTCATAAAACCATTTATTTGGATTGGATTCCCAATTGTTTTTTATATATTATTCCATTACAGGCATTTCTGTATTTCCATCTCACTAGCATTCAACTATAAATCTAGTCATCATCCATGGCCATCTGCACTTTCCTTTCATTCAATCATAGATATTTTCTTCAATTGTAATGGTAGAGGCACATTTCAAGTACATTATCTTGGGTGGAGGTGTAACAACTATAAATTCAATCTCATGAATTTGATTTGGATTCTGTGTTTATAAAAATTTGAGTAAGAGATTTATCCATCAATCACTTTGATCAATTCATCAAGACAAAAGGCCTAAAGGAATGGAGAGAGAAAAAATCCATGCCTAGTTTAGGCTTGTAATAGGATTGATTTTAATTTAGTTTTAGTTGTTGATATGGATCTATAAGATAGGATTTAAATCCTTATCTTGCAAAATATGCAACATGGATGAGGTCAAAAAAAATCAAACATATTTTTGAGATTCATGGTTAATAATATATACCCAATATTTGTTTTCTTGAACCATTGGAAACTTATTAAAAATAATTAATGGGTTTAGGAAATCACATAGCATATAATCATATACATAATAGAGTCTAATGGTCTTATGAACCTTTGACAGAACACTATAGTAAAATTAAAAGACTGAAATATTAGATAGTTATAGTTGGAGTTTAGATGGTATTTAGATATATCAGAGTTTATCAGGCCATAATAACCAAGATACAAAGTAGAGTTTGCTTTTTTGGTGTGTTGGGTTTGTTTGATGAAAGGGAAAAAATTAATGTGACCTCATTTACACTAGTATATTTCCAGTGATGATTGAATTCATATGTTCATACTTGTTAATATGGGGTTTTAACTAAAGGCCAAACTAGATTATTAACAAGGTACCCACTTACATTGTTATTTGTTGACACATGCACCCATAAAATTGTAATAGTCTTGTTATGATGTAAAGATAATGATAATTGGGAAATGGATAGTTCCCATTAGTTTCCAGTCAAGATTGTAATGAATCTTGTATTAAATGTGATTTTTTCTCCTTATAGTGAAAAAAATTGGTTTGTAATTGTATAATACTCAAATAGATGTTCATACTAGGTGAACTCATGAGGTTACATTATTTTCTCACACTAATTGTGACTAAAAATAATATGGTGATCATTGGAAAGTTAGGTTTTAATTTATTATAGTCCATTGGGAGTGTTGATGTTAACCTTTGGGATATAAATAGGGCTTGTAAACAAGTAAAAATAATTGGGGTGGGCTAACGTAAAAGATGAACATATGATATATTGGGCATATGATGGAGTTTGGAGTTGTTTTTTCCAAAAAAATTAGAGACCGTCAAGAATGGTGCATATAGATTTCTTGTCCATCTATCAACAATTAAAGAGTAAATTTTAAGAAGAGGTTATGGAGTCATTAATCAATGTGGAACCCTTTAATGGGTAAAACTGTGTGATAAATATGAGATAGTGTCTATGTGGGTCTTTGGCACACCCCCAAATTTAAAAAGGTAGCATCTAACATTTTAGGATCTCAATGGAATTAAACTCCACTCCATGGCATGAGTTATAGGTATAGTTTAAACAACTAGGTGGTGGAATAGCAAGCTAAGCATTTGGGTTATTAATTAGGTGTGCATGTGGGTTCATGAAACCTAATAAAGATATTAAAACCTATATTATTTGGATGGTTGGACCTTATCTTAAAGTGGGTAGATCTCAATTAAAGAAACTCCAAAAAAAGAGGGAAGGGTAGAGCAGAAAAGAAGGCTTTATGGTCTCAAGGGATTACCTTCAGGGTTGGTTTATTTTGGGAAAAGTGTTTTGGAACTAATTCTTATTGTTAGTAGTTATTACACATTCATGTACAAACATAGTTATACATTCTGGGAAGATATAATATATGGAACTCAAAGATATCAGCTAAAGGTTGTTCCTTCTAGAGTAACTATTGGACACCCTTACTCAAGAGATGATAGCTCAGATTAGAAAGGTATCTAGGGTAATTTTATCTCACACTTATAAGACTATATCAAATAAAACACTTATTCACACTAAAAATTGAAACAAATAACCTATTTGCATACAATCAATAATACTTGATAATTATTCAATAGTTGTTTCACATATTATACTTGCATATATTAGTGATAATAAATTTAATTATTTATAACTATTACACACTTTAAATTACTGAATCAAACAACTAAGAAAAAACACTTAATTACACAGAATTGGAATGGAAATGCATTTACACATTTGCATGACAATCAAAAATGACTTCTTCCTGTATTGATAATTTTCTAACAGTTTGAAATGAGGGATTTACATGTATAAATAGACTTGGGGAGGGGTCACCTCATACTCTAAGTTCATACAAAACTTTAAGTTACATTTTAATAATCATAACCTTACTTCTAATTTTATGTTAAAAACTATATGTACAATGACAATTGATCACAACTGTGTCCAAAAATATATTTGCTCATATGATGCCATGCAATGTGTGCATGCTTACAAACTACTTAGGATAACTACCAACTATATAAGTGAAGTATGAATAAATTTTAGTTACATAGACTAATATTACATGTAAATTTACATATAAAATTAAATTTAAATGACTAAGGTTTATTCAAAATTGGTGACTGCATGGTTGAACTTGACATGGTAGGAGGCACTGAAGTTCATGGTAGAGTTGAGCTAAGAGGTTGAGTTGATCTGGAAGGTGGAGTCAAGATGGAAGTTATGGCCTTAGCCTTATTTTATATCTTTAACTCTTAGTAAATTTTGAAACTAACCACATTCTAAAATCTGATGATGTTGACATTCAAAAGAGGCATCCAATATAACCTATTTACTTGCTCCATTAATTGTGCAAGTTTAGCCTTAGTAGCTTTGAAATTGACCGGAAATAATTTAACTTTTGTAACATTATTTATTTAAAAATTTAGCTCAATCTTAATTTATTCTAATGTGAGTCCTTAAAAATTTTGTTTGGAATTGGCCAAAGCTTATTGAAGGAGCTAATCAAAACAAACTCTACTTATTAATTGCCCTATAGAGACTCTAACCTAGGAAAGTTTTGGCTCATCTAAAATCTACAAAATTAGGTTCTCATGCTCTATAAACTTTTTTATTATATCCTCTACACTTTTAACCCTCTCTCTTTCCCCCTCCATTTGGAAGACAACCAAATTGAGGGCATTGGATGCCTCCAATGGCGTCATTAAGTTTAAATGGATATAAACCTTTTTTTTTGTGTACAGAATAAGAAATTTCAATTATTTTCATCCTTTTTTAAATAATTAAAAAAATTAGTTGTCTTAGTTAAATGAGGAGATAATTCAGCTCTCATTTAACTAATAACATTTGGGGCATTGTATAATCTCAAGGCTGTGTTTTTTACATCTCCCTCAATTTCGCTAGGAACATGAATAATTTGTTATTATTCTCTGACTTACTCTAATTATTATTGCATCTCTCTTCTAGTTTGTTTGATCCCCCCATGAATTTATAGAAAATATCTTTCTTTGACTCCAAAATGATTTAAAATCTTCATTGTAAGGAGACTGACCAAGCCTCATGTTCTTTATCTTGGATAAAGAGAAGATGTCTTGTCTCTCTTCTAAAATTATGCTCCCTACCAAAATAATCTTTGATATTTCTCTTCTTGACTCTTTGAATAGTCCCTATAAATTTGTCAAATATTGAACTTTTAGTGGGCAACTCATTTATTGTTATATTCAACCTTTGGGTTCATTAAACTTCCAAATCTATGGCCCAATGTGGGATCACCAACTGAGTAGAGTCGATTGGTTGATTGTCCTTAGCAGTAGTCTCAGCCAGTAAGTCCCCTGAATATTGCTTCAATGCTTCTACCTAAAAGGAGTTTAGTAGTGATGGCCAAATGATCTTAGACCAGTCAATACCACTAAATTGGGGCATTAGTTGAACTATGTTTATAGGCTTCTTATTATACTTCTTGGATAAAACTATAAAAGTGGTTTGAATAGAACTAGAAGAAGGCATTGACAAGCCTAAATGGGTGGAAGACACATTTAGTTGTGCACTTTCCAAGGTTCCCCTAATCTTCTAAGTATGCACACTTTTAGATTTAGGGGCAGATGAGGGAATGATGACAGAGGTAATAGTAGTGTAAGTAGGGACAATTGGTGCTAAAGAAACAAATAAAACTGAAGAAACAATTAGAATTATAGAGACAATAGGACTAGAAGAAACAACTTCAACTTTGGGAACCACTAGGGATGGTAGGACATTAGGAATAAGAGAGATGAGATCAAATGAACTGACAAAAAAGGGATAAATAATTAACACAACCAGAATTGTAAAAATAACAAGAATTGAAAAGATAGTTGGAGCCATATTGTCACTTGATTTTTCAAATTCTAATGGTGTTTTTATTTTTGCTTCTTGGAGGATTAGGACATAATCTCTTTTTAATTCTTTCTCCTCATCTTCTTCAATGTGTTCACTTCTCATGAATGGTTTTTCATAACTCCTGAGTCCTTTTATAGATTGTGTGTCGATAGTTATGCTCATAGGAGGTCCATGGGCCTTAAGTTTCCTCTTCTAACAAAGAGTTACCCTTTTAGTTAAGTAAGGATCCATCTGAGTGGTGGAAGTTGTGACTTCCACACTTTTAATAACATGATCTAAAGAAGTAGTATAAATATTATAGTATTATGAATTGGAAGAGTTAATGTGAATTGGCTCTTTTGCTCTCCTTAGAGAACCTCAAATATTAGGAAATTCTTCCACCTTAGGCTCTTGATTTATAATAGTGATCATTATGGGTGGAATTTAAGATGGTTCCCCTTTGTCCAATATTGGCTAAAAAGGCATATTATTCAAAAAATCTATAGCAGCCCATCCACCTAGAGGTGGAAGCCTATTTTGTGCATATGTAATTAAAATTAAAGGCTCTCCTTATATTATTTTCAAATGTTCCTTGGTCAGTCTAACCATCTGAGCCCTCTCTAGAACCTAAGACTAATTCTTATAATTCACTAATAAAAATCCATGGTCATAAGGTTCATGTTGGTATGGGATACCCAGACCTTGGATATGCTTCTAAATTCGACCATGAGGGTCTCAATCTCTATGTGGTAGGGTGGCCAATGAATAGTACTCCCTAAACTTACCAACCTCTCTAAAATACTTCTTGTTGACATAGCATATTTTTTAGATCATCAAATGAGATCCATGAAATACACTTTTCTTCTTCTTATTTAAGTCTTCATCAATGCCCTACCACAACTGGTATATGATCTCCTATTTGGATAATTTATCTGGCACATATTTTGGGAGATGCAATGGGGTAACCTTGTTCCCTCTAACCATGATCATAATATATTCTGGGTAGATCTAATAATCTTCCCTTGGAATCATTATATCAATAATGATTTTTTTATATTCTAGGAAATGGTACTTCATAGATTGCCCTCCATACCTGGGGATACACATCCTCTATAATTTTGACTATATTATTTGTATATGTTTTAGATGTGCATGAATGAGTAGGATTCACATATCTAATTTTTATATAATCTATAGGTGGGCTATAGAGTGATTCATTATGCATGTATAATGTGACCATGACTACATCTAAGAGGTAATACATCATTTATAAATGGCCTCCCATTGTCCTCTTATCTTTATGCAATATCTATATTATAGCCTAACACTAATTATCTCTACTAGGGAAAAATTTAGCTCTGAGGTCATCAATAAATATAGAAATGTATGTTATCATATTCATACAACATGTTCATAAGAGCCATTCCAATGTGGACATCCATTCAAACCTTAGTGATAGGTACTAGTATCTTTTCCTTGAGGATAACAATTTCCCTATTAATAATCCATTTGCTTAGTGTTTTTCTAGTTATATTATTTTTCTTCCACTATACAACTCTATGTAAGTCAAACATAGTGTCTACAATAGGAAAAAATAAGTAACTATAGAAAGCATCTCCTAAAATACAAGTGATAATAGTTTTATGCTCTATGTGATGTAGAAAATCACCACCAGTTACCTTGCTCAGATATAATAAATCCCATAGTAGGTTGATGTAGGGCATCATCTCAAGTTTGGCTATTGTAAAGTGAAATCCTTATCATTTGAGTGAGATCAAATATTTTTCCTATTTCTATTTTGACGGTGTTAGATTTTATTCACATGTATGTGCATCTACTTCTTTTATTGCATCCCATAGATTTGATTAGTTGTAATACTCATCATTTAACACTATCAAATCAAAAACCATGTTCATGTATTCCATGGATTCTTTGATTGAAAACATGGAAGGTGGTTGAACTCCTTTAAATGTCCTAGATTAATAAGCAATTATTAATTTGTTATGCACATAGAGTTCTAGTTCTTCAATTTAATGCTTTGTATCTTCTATAAGTAATTCACAATTTGGATGTAGGTGGATAGGACTTCAAGATCTTTCAGGGATGCAAATTTACTCAAGATCATTAGTAATCAATGGGCATGATGTTTCCTTTCAATTAAATGATATAGATTTTAGTATTTAATTCAAGTTTGTTTACTATTAATGCCCAATGTCTCTAAGCTTGTTTTACTCATTCAGTTTGAAATTTTCCACTTTATTTTGGTGGGTATGACACAGACCATATAGACATTTAGGGTAATGCCATGTTTTTGCCTTTGGAAAAGTGTTATCTTGTCATTCCTTTTGTTCAAATTCAGCTATGCCACGAAGGCTTTTAGGATTCAGGTGTTAGATGTTGCATTAGAACAGGGTCAACCCAAATTATTATGACATGAGAAAATCTAATAAACAAAAGTTCTAAAGACTTGTGGCAAACATATTTTATGAAGGCTAAGATCTGAAAAAAAATCTACAATAAATATAGTTTCCAATATTTTCCCTAAAGACCAAGATGTTTAAAGCAAGTTGTGAAGTTCAATTCCAAACATTTTTTTCCAAAGACCAAATATTGACCAATACCTATGAACAAAAGTTCTAAAGACCACTTCCAAAAAATTTCTCTAACTACTTTTGCCAAACATTTTATTTAAAGACCCAATTCTGAACAGCGGCACTGACCATTTTCCCTAAAGTATAAATGTCGCATATTTTTTTTGAAGACCAAAAGTTATGAAGTGCTAGTGTTTTTAATAGAATCTATGATAAACACAAATTATAAAGACATACATAAATCATGGACAAAGTTGTGAAGACTAATTCTGCAAACAAAAGTTCTGATGAACATTTTTTAGGAAGGTCAAATAGATGTGAATGATCAAAAATGTTGAAATCTAACTTTTGAACAAAAGCTATAAAGACCTAAAATATACGAAGAACATTACTAATGAAAGGAAAAATAAGCGAAGCCCAAAACTTGATAATCATTATGCATGCTCAAAAAACTTATGTATATGTAAAAAATTTGAAAAGTATTAATAATTTAGTCCAAATAAACTAAACATGTGAAAAAATTTGCTTGCATTTACTGAACAACAAAGTTAGGTACACATATAAATATCTATGAAATAAGACTTTCAAAATAGACCTAGCCTTTTCATAATATAGTGGGTCCCTATTTGAAATTTAAAAAAAGGAGAATAGGGGTATGTTGATTACAACAAATGGTGACTCATAGAGGAAATACTCCCAAGTATTTGAGAACCTATAACCTTTGGTTAGCAAGTCTAAATCAAACATGAACCATTTCACAAGAGAACAATTGAATTCGAAATATGAAATAAATTCCAAATAACTGCATATAACATATTTGCCTTGCTCACACCCTGAATTTATGTGTGATAAAGTGATTTTCCTTTTACCTTTGTTATGAGGATTTTATCAAAGACTTGGAATAAATGTAGGTTTAATTTTGGTCTCTTTGAAAACATATTTAAAACTAGGAAAGTTTAGGCATTGCTCTACTACCTGTCAGGCATCCATAGCCCTGATAAAGATACCTTTGGTTATTTTCTTTCTTTCTCTTGTATTCTTACATGATGTCTAATATATTGACCTTATTTTAAAGTGTGATCTTTTTATCACCTTTAGGTTTTCTTTAAATTTATTGATCAGTCTTTTAGGATGTATTGGTCCTCATTTTTCTTCTTTTTTTTAAGAATACGATTGGAAGAATAAGAGTAGAAACCACAATGATCTAGTGTATGTGAAGGCATAATTTTACCAAATTGTCCCTGCCAGCTACATCTATATCAATGGTTATTACCTTAAACAATTATTAACATGAGAAGTGCATTTGATCCAATAAAAACGAGAAAACTTTCTAAATTTGTATGGAGTAATGAGAGAAGCTTTTATATATCTGGTATAAGTATTCAATGGTAACATAACCATGATTAAAAAAATTATTTCATACTTAAATTCTAAAGATTTAAAAAACAAGGGTGTAAAACCTGCAAAAAAACTAATTTGTGTGTTTTTTTGTCTTTTCCATACTAGTTCTATATTTTGGAACCTTCCTCATGGACTTTAATTTTGCCTCAAACATGGATAAGAAGTATAGTGGATTTTTAAGCATGAAATATGTTTAGGGAGGGGTGAATTAGTATATTATATATCTTTTTACTTAATCTAATTTCTTTTCTTTAACCACTTAATCACACATTCAAGATATGCAATAAAACTGAAACAATAACATGAACCACATAAGATAAAGAGAGAGAGACCATATTTTTACATGGAAACCCAAAGTGGAAAAAACCTTTGAGAACAATCTCAAGTATATGAATGAGCACCAACTCAAATTACAAAGTTCGTAAGCACCAACTTGTAGGAGCACCAACCCCTTTGCCGATCACCAACACAACAACTATTTGTGAGCACCAACCCACAAGAGCACCAACCCCTTACAAAGATTTGTGAGCACCAACCCACAGAAGCACCAACCCCTCTTGTTTATAAAACACAACTATCTCTCAAATTTGCTTACTCAACAAATGATAGAACTCTACAATATCTCCTGCTTTTGTCTCCTCTTTTTTATATAAAATAATTACAAAACTATGCAATCTCTTGCATATTACAAATGACTTCTCAAGCCTTTATTTATAGCTGTCTAAATGACCTTTGGCATTCACCCTTTGTGACCCTTCAATCCTCATTAAAATGGTGCCAAACTTGCATGACCCTTTGTATCCTTGCATTTGAAAAGTCACATGGTGACCCTTCATAATCAAATGCATTCTTTCCTCTTTTGTCTTTATCTTGGTGACTTTTCATATTTCTCAAAGTGTCTTTTCATAGAAAAATGTGCCATACCCTCTTTTGTCTTCACATGGTGACTCTTGGAATTCCTCAAGATGACTCTTCATGAGAAAATGCATCCCATTCCTCTTTTGTCTTTACCCCATGACTCTTTGACTTCTCCATGGGCCCTTTTTTGACTTATATACAACCAAAAACATATTCATTAATATTAAATAAATGTTAACACACATTAGCCAAGATATGAATATTAAAACACCATTAAATATAATGGAGCCTTTATCACCAATGCTAGACCTTTGACATCAATGACAATATTTCCAACAATCTCCCCCTTTATCATTGATGGCAACCTCAAACTGAAACTACCACATCTTGAAATCTATACTACACATGTCAAGCTGTACATACTACTATCTAAAAAATATATAGTAACTTCCCCTTATTGTAGTAACTTGTACCTATTCCTTGTACCTATTTTTGCACTTGTTTTTGCACTTGTACCTGTACCTATTTTTTTCCCCTTTGACATCAATGGAAAAGGGCCTATCATGGAGCTACCACTTAGCTCCCCCTCAACTGATTCTAATCTTCAATGGCAAGAAGTAAAAGAAATTACTCCCAACTTCTCCCACAGATACTCAAATGTGTCTTTTGGTAGTGCCTTTGTGAAAATATCTACAATCCAATTTGTAGTACTGATATATTCCATCTTAACCAGTTGATCTAAAACCTGCTCTCTCAAGAAGTGATATCTAATGGGAATATGTTTTGTTCTTGAAAGCATCACTAGATTCTTTGAAATATTAATAGCACTTGTGTTGTCACAAAAAATAGAAATAGGTTCATCATATTTTACCTTGATATCTTCCAAAGTTTGTTTCATCTAAAGTATTTGAGTACAACATAATACTGATGTAATATATTTTGATTAAGCTGTAAAAAGTGATATTGAGTTTTACTTTTTGATTAGCCATGATTGTAAGCTATCACCAAGGAAGAAATATCTTCCACTTGTACTCTTTCTATCATCCAAGAAACCTACCCAATCTAAATCTATATAAGCAACCAAAGTGAAATCTCTTATGTGGGATACCACAATCCATAATCCAATGTCCCCTTGATATATATGAATATTCTTTTCACCAACTGAACATGACTATCTTTTGGAGTTGATTGATATCTTGCAACCATACCTATTGCATGCATGATGTCTAGCCTTGATGCTATCAAATATAAAATACTACCAATCATATATCTATACAAATATTGATTTGTAACAGGTGAATCTTCATCCTTGCTCACCTTATTTCTTATACTCATTGGTGTGCCAACTAGTGCATAATCCTCAAAACCAAATTTCTTTAATATTTTCTTGGCATATTTACTTTGCGATATGAAAATTATTTTATCTAACTAAAAAATTTACAACCCTATTAAAAATGACAATTATCCAAGCATAGACATCTCAAATTATTTTTGCATATTGTCATAAAATTATTTTGTCATATTTTAAATGTTACCTCCAAATATTATGTCATCAACATATACCACAACAATTAACTGATTCTCACCTTTTATTTTGATATAGAGATTATTGTCAATAAATATTTTCTTAAAACCCTGATCTTGTAGGTATTTATCAAGTCTTGCATACCAAGATATGAGAGATTTTTTCAATCCATACATTTCTTTCTTCAATCTGCATATATGGCTAATATCATTTAAGAAAAGAAATCCCTCTGGCTGCTCAATGTAGACCTCTTTTTCTAGATTCACATTTAGGAAGATAGATTTGACATCCATCTGAAATACTTTAAAAATTTTATACACTGCATATGCAATAAATATTCTAATAGCCTATAGCCTTGCCACTGGTGTAAAAGTTTCTTCAAAATCTATTCTCTCAATATGAGTATATCCTTTACATACTAGTTTTGATTTATTCCTGGTCACTTCTCCATTTTCATTTAACTTATTTTTGTAAACCCATTTTGTTCCTATCACATTGTGATATTTTAGTCTAGGCACTATTTCCTAAGTATCATTCTTTTCTATCTGATTTAATTCTTCATCCATTGCCTTAACCCAATGCTTATCATGTCTAGCTTCTGAAAAAGTTCTAGGTTGAATTTTAGATAATAAAGAGAAATTAACTTGTTCAGATTCACTTACCATCATTCTTTTGGTGTGAATTCCTTCATTTATATTATTGATGATGTCACTTTCATTATGATTTTTCTAGACATATTTGGATGGGGTTTTGGTGCCCTTTTTCTTCTTCTTCTCATCTTCATCTGATTCTTCAAAATCTTCCTCTTCAATTATTTCAGAAATGTCTATTAGATCACTAATTCTTTGTGCTCCAACTTCTTCTATCCTGACACTTGCACTTTCAACTATTTTTTTGGTTCTTTTTTTATAATATTTATAAGCTTTAATTTTTTAAGAATAACCAAAAAACATACCTTTATCTACTCTAGATTCAAACTTACCTAATTTTTCATCGGTTCTCTTTATGAAGCATCTATTGCCAAAAACTCTAAAATAATCAACAGTAGCTAGTTTGTCTTTCCATAGCTCATAAGGAGTCTTGTCACTATTGACTCTCAATAATGATCTATTTTAAATATGCACTATTTTACCAACTACCTCTCTCTAATATTTATCTATTTTTTTTGGATTCATTTAGCATTGTCCTCATCATCTCCTGAACTATTTTGTTTCTTCGTTCAACTACTCCAGTTTGTTATGGAGTCATGGCTACTAAATAATGTCTCTTTATTCCATGGTCTTCACAAAACTCAATAAAATAATTTGACATGAATTCTCCTCCTTGATCTAATCTTAGGCACTTAATCTTCAAACCAATTTCATTCTCAACTAATGCTTTGAATGCTTTGAAATGTCTAAAAGCTTCTAATTTTTTTAAAAAAACATTACCTAAGTCATACATTAAAAATCATCAATAAGTAGCATTAAATATTTCTCACTTTAAGTACTTTGAGTTCTCATAGGTCCACACAAATCAGTGTGAACAAGCTCTAACATCTGAGTGGTCGAGTATTCTTTTGTTTTGAACCACCTTCTAGCCTGCTTCCCATGCTGACAAGGTTCACAAAGCGTGTTGGATGGATTTGTAATCTTTACAAGATTTCTAACTACTTGCTTCTTTCTTATGTTAACAATATTGTCAAAAATTATGTGTCCTATTCTTTTGTGCCATATCCAAGTTTATTCAATCTGACTCAAACATCTTTGACCTTTGATGTTTGATAACATATACAAATTATTCGTTATTCTTTGAGCATCTACAACCAACACATCTGAATCTTTTCTCCTAATTTCACAACCCTCTACATAATTTTAGTATGTGTCCCTGATCACAAATTTGACTTACACTTAAAATATTATGCTTAAGACCTTCTACATACAAAACATTTTTAGTTTAAGTTCTACCATTATCCAAACTTAGTGTACTTTTTATAGAAATTCTGGTAGTAGTATTATCTCTAAATTTCACTATGCCACCATTGATCTTCTTCAAGGTTATTAACTTGATCTTATCTCCTATCATGTGCCTTGAACATCCACTATTAATGAACCATGGCTTTTCTTCATTTTTTGCATGCAAAGCTATCTGTACCAACATAGATTTTTTAGGTTGTTTCTTCTACCATAAACCTATTTGAACTTTCTTTTTGATGAATGGAGCCTTGAAATTTTGGTCCTTCTTAACTAAATCAAATATGCCTCTACAATATCGAGTTATGTGTCTTAATTTTTTATACTTGTAACATATTATGGCCTCTTCATTAAACCCTGATAGAGGATCAAAAGAGTTGTGGCTTCTGCTTGACTCTACATGAGTTTTCTTCTCCTTATTTTTGAAATTATTAGCCCTTTTTCAACATTATATTTTATTATGACCATATCCATTACAATAAAAATAGCAACCATAAAAATAGGAACTTTTTGTGTATCTCTGACGTGATTGCCTTGTGCAGCATTGTTCCTTCCAGCCTTCTTTGTTTGATATGTCCTCTATATTCTTAAATTCTCTTTTTATTTCCTCATTTGTAAGAGCTTCAGCATAGCTCTTTCTTTTTTCTATGTTAACCTTGTATGTGAAATTAGTGGCCTCCCCCTTCTCTTTTTCAAATCTGATACCTATCTTATCTAACATTGATCTTTGACTTTCTAATATCTTATTCAATATATTAGTGTTATTCTCAAATTTTGAATCATTTATTAATTTATTTGTTTTCTCAAGATCTTCTTTTAAAGAAGAAATTTTAATAACATACCTTTCACATTCTTCACTTACTTTTTGAAACTATGCCATTAGATCTTTTTCATTATTCTTAGCTTCTGCAAAGTGTGATTGTAGATCTTCAATTGTTTCCTTTGACTCCTTTTCATTTTAATCGATCTGGAGCTTCAATCTTTGATTCTTCTTCTCAAGATATTTTAACTCTTATAAGGCACAAATTATTTTTCCTTACATACTCACTTTAGCTTCATCATATTCTTCTTCTTGATCATCTATACTTTTGCTTGTAGACTCCACTATCTTCGACTGAGTTAGGATCTTTAGAATACAAACTCTTATTCTCAAATCTCTTATTGAATTTTCCTTTAAAATTCTTCTTGTATGTAGACTTTCCTTCTTAATTATCACCATTAACCTTATCTAGGCACTTAGCTACAAAATGTCCAATCTTTCCATAATTAAAATATTTAAAAAGTAATTTTCCTTGATATTTACCTATGCCCTTTTTTAGCTTGCAAATGAATAGAGCTCTGTTGTCATCTTCATCATCGCTAGAACTGTCACTTGATTCTTAAATCTTAGCCTTATCTTTCTTTGATGTCTTAAAAGTAGCTCTCTCTTTGAGGGTTTCTCTTGTTTAGTTCGCATCTCATATACTGTAAGAATACCATGTAGCTCATCCATCTTTTCTTCATCTCTTCAATTGCCTAAAATTTTGCATCATATCTCAATGGTAGAGATCTCAAAACTTTTTGTACCACATTTGATTCTTCTAACTTTTCTCTAAGACCTTGAATTTGATTAACTATTTGATCAACCTATAGAAGGTAACTTGTTATATTTTTTTCCTCTTCCATCTTCAAACTCTCAAACTATCTTTTGAAAGTCTGAAGCTTAGCTTGCTGAACCTTTCTATCACCTTTGTAAATATTCTCAAGATTTACTCAAGTTTTATGAGCAAATTTACATTGCATAATTTTAACAAATTTTGATTCACATAAAATGCATAAAATAGCATTTAAAGCTTTAGCATTACTTTCACTTGCCTTCTTTTCTACCAGAGTAGTTACAAGTGTCTTTAGCTCTTTATATTCCTCCACCACTACTTTCCAAATGTCGAATCCAAGGGCCATCAAATAAATCCTCATCCTTATGCTCTAAAAATCATAATTTGTCCCAACAAACAAAGGTGTCTTATTTATATAAAAACTTTCATGTGATCCAGCCATCGTGCTTTCCATTATCTACCTTCAAGTTGTAAAACTTTTTCAAAAGGAACCTACTCTAATACCAATTGTTAAGCATAAAATATACAGAGAGGGGAGGTGAATCAATATATTATATATCTTTTTACTTAATCTGATTTCTTTTCTTTAACCACTTAATCACACATTTAAGATATGCAATAAAAATGAAACAATAACATGTACCACACAAGAGAGAGAGAGAAGACATCAGATTTTTATATGAAAACTCAAAGTGGGAAAAATTAAGAAAAATCTCAAGTATATGAATGAGCACCAACTCAAATTACAAAGTTCATAAGCACTAATTTTCAGGGGCACCAACCCCTTTATCGAGCACCAACACATCAACTATTTGTGAGCACCAACCCACAGGAACATCAACCTCTCTTGTGTATAAAACATAACTATCTCTAAATTTAGATTACTTAACAAATGATAGAACTCTATAATATCTCCTACTTTTCTCTCCTCTTTTCTTATATAAAACAATTACAAAACCATGCACTCTCTTGCATATTACAAATGGCTTCTCAATCCTTTATTTATAGATTTCCAAATGACCTTTAGCATTCACCCTTTGTGACCCTTCAATCCTCATAAAAAATGGCACCAAACTTACATGACCTTTCGTATCCTTGCATTTGAAAAGTCACATGGTGACCCTTCATAAGCAAATGCATCCTTTCTTCTTTTGTCCTTATCTTGGTGACTTTTCATATTCCTTAAAGTGTTCCTTCATGGAAAAATGTGTGATGCCCTCGTTTGTCTTTACATGGCAACTCTTGAAATTCTCAAGATGACTCTTCATGAGAAAATTCATCACATTCCTATTTTATCTTTACCCCATGACTCCTTGACTTCTCCATGGGCCCTCTTTTGACTTATATGCAACCAAAAAAATATTTGTTAATATTAAATAAATATTAACACACATTAGCCAATATATGAATATTAAAAACACTATTAAATGCAATGGGGCCTTTATCACCAATGTTATACCTTTGACATCAATGACAATATTTTCAACATGGATTGGGTGCTTGCTTGAGTAAACTAGGATAAGTAAATCAGGTTGTCACAAAATAAAAGACACATACTATATAAAGTAGGGAACTAAACTAAAGAAAGCAAAATGTTAAAAATGGGAAATGATAACCTAGAAAGTAGGAAAACTAACTATGAAATTAGTAAATATATTCTAGTCTTACCTCTACCACAACACTTGTTGTTACTCAGGGACATCTCTAGATGGTACAACCATTAAGTAGTACTTCAAAAATTATCCATTGATTAGATATATCAATTCATTAACTTATAAGTCCCTTAGACAAAAAGCATTATTATCTAGGATCTCTAAAATTTGATAATTTTCAATCCATAATGGGGTAAACTTGTCATGCTATCCTTTCTTTTCATGGGTTATCCCATAAAAGTACTATGTCAAATATTCTAAATGCTTTAAATTTTTCTTTTTTGTCAAACCACCATTTGACAATGTTCTGATGTTTGCTAAAATTATATAAGGCTTTAATCATTGAATCTTTCATCTCTATTATGTCTAATAATTGAGACTCCACTTTTCACTCGATTCTATTTACTCCTACATAAATCGATACGTTGTCAATTTGATTATTATTTGGAAAATGGGTTGTTTTCCATATACTATAAAGTAAGGTGAAACCTTAAGAGATTACTTTTAGCTTGTTTGATTAATCCATATTCAATATTTTAGTAGATAATGTCATTCTTTAGGTTTATTATTTATTGACTTTTTAATGGCATCAATCGAGGTCCTATTTATTGATTCAACTAATCCATTTCCCTAAGCGTAATGGTTAGAAGATGACCTGATGGTGATTTGATTATCATCGGCCCATTTAATGAATTAAGCTGATTGGAATGTTGGACCATTGTCACAAACTAAGTAAATGGGGCTACTAAATCTAGTTATGATGTTTTCCTCCAAAATTCTAATTACAACCTTGTGGTCTAGAATGCCTTGTAGCTACTTCTTTAGTCCATTAGGTGGAATAATATGTGGTAGTGAGTATAAATTTGTGGTTGACTGAAGAATTTGGATTAATGACACTGATGAAATCTAAGCCCCATTGAGAAAATGGTCTTCCTTCAATAATATGCTATAACATCATTATTTCATGCACTTCTCATTTTCCAAGACTTGACATTCATGGCATGTTATTACATGAACATGTGCATCCTTAAAGACCATTGGCTAGTAATAACCCATTCTAAAGATATTATGGGTTGTGGTGTTTTTATATGGATGACCACTTCCTATCTTCTAGTCTAAGTTATCCAAAATGTATTGAGATTATTCTCATGATATGCATCTCAGATAGATGTCTTCATGATTTATTCTATAGACAATCCCTTTTCTAATCATATAGTGAGAAGATTTGAGTATCAAATCTCTCCTTTTCTCTCTATTGAGTTCTATGGAAAAAGTATCTATGATTAAATATTGAATGATGTCAGTATACCAATATCCTCTATAAATCTAGGATTCAAAAATCTCTTCAATGGTTATACATGAGTCAAGCTCAGTCATGAGCTAAATGATGCCCTGATCTCTAAGAATTTTGGTAGGCTTGATTTCTATGTCAAACTCTTATAATTTTGGTTATCCACTTTTCTCTACACTCTCTCAATTCATTTTTCCCCAAAATGAGCTTGATGGAAAGGTGCATCACAATAGTGATGGTCTTATTCCTCAAGATGTAGTGCCAAATTTCCTTTACCATTTTGATGATGGTAAATATTTTCTTATTTGTCATGGAATATTTGAGCTCTAATTCTTTTAAATTTATGCTCATAAATTCAATAGGACTCTCATTTTCATCATTTTTCTAAGTAATCACAACTATGATTGTATGTTCTAAAGTAAATAAACACAAGAATAAATCTTTAGTGAAGTTTGGGCTTATTAGTACCAAGTCCTAAGATATTGCATCTTTGATGTCTTGAAAAAACTTTCAAGCCTCCAATGTGCACTTCACTTTAAAATCTTGCTTGAGCATTGCATTCAAAATTTTGACAATTTCTACAAAGCCTAAGATAAAATTCCTTACAAAAACTATCTTCCCAAAGAAAGACTTGAGCTCCTTCTTGATGTTTGGGAATGTAATATTTAAAATCCTTTTAACTCTATCTAGGTCAATTTTAATTCCTTCTTTGGTGATAATGTGGCTTATGATATTTCTTTCAATAATGTCAAATATGATCTTATTAGGGTTTACCAAGATTTCAAACCTCCTACATCTCCTCAAATATTAATTGTACATGGCCTACATGATCATTTCTATTATTTGAGAAAATAGTGAGGTCATCTATGTAAATGATTATGCATTTATCTATTAGCCATTAGAATCATGGTACATTTCCTACTAAAAGGTATATCCTAAATTAATTAGGTTGAAAGGCATCCTTTTGTATGCATAGGTACCCTACTTTTTGGTAAATATAGTCTTCATTGTGTCTTTGGATTCAACCAGCACTTGGTTATTTCTTGAAAATTCATCCAAGAAAGATATCATTCCATAACCACTTACTATTTGGATCACCTCATCCGAGGAAGGTAAAGGATAATCGTATTTCTTAGAATCCTTATTTAGGTTCCTAAAATTAACACATAGTCTAATTTCCCCATTCTTCTTCCTAACTAGAACCAATTTGGCAACCTAGGTAGAATGTCTAATAAAGAAAACTATTTTTGCATTTATCAGCTTTTCCACTTCCTTTTGAATGAGAGGCTCAAAGATAGTATTGACTAGCCTCTATCTTTGATTAAATGTCTTATGGTCTATATTATATGAGATTGTATGGGTGATGACCCTTGGGTTAAAAACTTTAAGTAGTCATACATCCATATAATCACATATTCATACTTGGTGAGTAAATCCTTCACCCTTTGTCTTTCTTTTGGAGTACATCTAAGGCTAATGTTGACATAGCATGGATCACACTCATCCCATAAATTCTCCTTTTTAAACTCATATTCATTTACTTTAAGATTCCTTTAATGTTGGGATTGGGGATCTAGATCAAATACCCTTTCCAAAGAAACCATTCCTAAAGGTAGGCGATTTTATTTCAACTAAATGACTCCTTCTCCCAATTCCTCGTGACATAGATAACTAATCTCCATATCATCAATGATTTGAGACTCAAATTGTTCTGAATTAGTCAAGAATTGAATGATTTTCTAGTCATCATCAAAGACTTGGAAATTTTTTATGTTATCAAAAATAGATGTATAAGGTATTGGCTCAATGAAAAACCTCTACACCTTTGACTCTTGTAATGCTGCTAAGTTGACAGTTGAAGCAACTAGTGAATCAACAGTTTGATTTTATTCTCTAATAATAGCCACTATATTCAAGGCCTAAAAGGATTCAATAAAATCTTAGGCTCTATGTTTATACCTATTTAGATCTGATAAGTTACATTCATATTTATTCCTAACCTAATTAATTACCAGTTTTGAATCTCCATATATCAATTACTTGACATTATTATTTAGAGCAAACTACAATTCCAAAATTATTGATTCATACCTTTTTTTGTTGTTGGTGCATGTAAATATAACTTGTATGCTTCTATATACTTCTTACCTTATGGATACACCAAGTCAACACCAATGCTTGATCCTTGCTTGGATCTTGCACCATCAAAATGGAGAGTCCACAATTGGGAAAGTCCCTAGACTTCTAGTTTCTACACCTCATACTTTTTGGTAAAGGTATAAATTCCAAGGTTAGGATATTTATAGCTTACCTCTTCATTATTATTATTTTACTTTGTGATGGGGTGATTCATTCTTGGTTCTCAACTGATTAAAATCTAGTTTGTAATACCTCTCCATGGCACCAAATATGAGAGAAGTGTGCTTATACATGCCCATTTAACATCTTCAACCAGTCTCTACTTAGGAGGAGTATGTATCCCTTCAAGATATCCATTTTTACATTTGGCTTAGATGCCACTTAAATGCATAGATCATTCAATTCTCCAACTATAGGCACCACTATTTTTTCTAGATGTGAAACCATCCTCTTCGATGGGCTTGGAGTCAATCCAAGATTTTGACAAATAGAAGTTGGCATCACAGTAGCTAAAGCTCTAGAATCAACTAAGAATTGTGAATATTATTTCCAAATGCTCTAATAGTCAATAATAAATGAGGAACTTTTGGCTTACTCTTGTCTATGACATTTGTATGAGCAGCCTTTATCTTCTCTATAACAGACTTTTCTATGATAGACCTCTATAGGAACTCCTTCTATTCATTGGTCTGAACCAATTCATGAAGAGTGATGTTTGACTTAATATTCTTCATGTCTTTAACAATGTTGTATCCTCATTTGCATTTTTCTTCCTTATTTTGGGGTTATTCATTCCCTTTTGGGGGAGGCAGATTATTCAACCTTTGGATTTGATGAAATAATGGTATTATTTGGAAGAGTATACATTATGAAGGTTTGTTTATTTTTCAGATTATAATTGCCTTTTTGGTACTAATAGAAGGCATGTATTTCATAAAAATTATCCTTCAGTAAATTGTCATCCTTGCTTGGGAATGGAAACTCATGAGTTTCAAAAACCATAGTAGTGTTTGAGGAACTAGATTCATGGGGAACTCTAGTGGGTTATTCATCAAATCCTACCTCATCATATCCCTTTGTAATATTTCAAATGTTATACAAAATTCAACACATTTAATTTCACCATACTCTGATGTATTATGAGCTCTACACTTATTAGATAAAGTTGTTTCCACTATATTGATTTTTGGTAACTTATTAGGTTGTTATTGTTTTGAATTATGTGTAGATTGATTGAAAGGTTGTTATATCTTTGAAACCCATATTTTTATTATTATTCTGGATAGTATCATTACCCATCTTCCTCTGCATGCTCAATAAGTCATTTCTCAAATTTTGGACCATTTTATATATAGAATCTTTTTGTGCTTTGATTAAATACACACCATGGGCAACTTTAGTATTGGATGGAATTAAATTTTGGTTCTACTAATGAACATTCATTTTTACATGATTTTTCATATAAGTATAATTTTGATTTGGTATCTGTTGAATTAGAGGAGGTAGTGCATACAACTGATTCTAGTTGAATGCAGGAACATTTTGATTCACATAAGGCACTTGATTCAAAGCTAGGAAACTAACATGGATGTTAGGGGCACCTAGTAAATGAGGATTGATTTTTATATCAATATTTATAGCTTATTCATATGTTAATTCTAGAGAATTAATAGTAATAATTCTTCATAGAAACACTATAATAATTGGATCCAAGGCATTCTTGTACAGCTCTAATGTTATAGCTTATTTTAGTTTATATGCTAGAATCATCCAGGTGTACATATTCTAAAATATTATGCTAAAATCCCATATTTTCTCATTAGGATCCCTCTTCATACTAGTGAAATATTGATACACCAACTTGGGGTTGGTAACCTATCCAAATTAAAAGGAAAAGTAACTTTGGCATATGTTCTAGGAAGTAATTGAATTATCTTGCAAATTGAGAAACCAATAATATGTGACATCTTTAAATGTGAATGGGAAAACCTACATTCAACATCTTCATCAGACATTCATTAACCTCAAAGTAGCCTTGAAAGACTTGATATTTTCCTCTATCATTCTTCCTCTTGAAGGGGAGAATGAAGATAGTTACTTCTCTGGATTCCTTGGTAAATTGTGCACATCCCTTGGGATGGAAAAATAAAATATGACTAACCAATGTGGTTGAGTCATAGGATTATTAATAGGCTAGATATTTATTATTGGACAAGGTGTCTTATCCTGAGGTACCATAGGAATAAATGGTGCATATCTAGGCCTTTGATGTATTAACAAAGGTCAAACCAAAAGACTAGTTTGGGATTTATACCTTGTAACTCTCTTGGGTGTCTCTAGTGCAACTCAAACATAGGGGATAACCTCTCACTAGGGAAGGCACACAAGTATCCCTCCTTCTAGTGCCAACTTTCCTCTATTCATGTTAGTCTTGTGTACACCCCTAGATTTAATAAGGTAGCCTATAATGTTTTAGATCTTAATGGAGGTAAATTAAACTCTAGGACATGAGTTGTAGGTATGGGTTAAACAACCAAGTGGTGTAATAACATGCTAAGCATACATATTGTTAACTAGGTATATGTGTGGGTGAATGAAACCTAATAAAGAAATTAAAACCTAATTGAGTTGGATGGATGGACCTTATCCTAAAGTGGGTAGATCTTAATTAAATAAACTCTAAAAAAAGAGGGAAGGGTAGAGTAGAAAATAAGGCTCTATGGTCTCAAGGGATTACCTATATGGTTGGTTTATTTATGGACAAGTGTTTTGGAACTAATGCTTGTTACTAGTAGCTATTGCACACTCACATACAAAGATAATTATGCAGTCTGGGAAGATATAATATATTGAATTCAAAGATCTTAACTAAAGGTTGGTCCTTTTATAGTAGCTATTACACACCATTACTTAGGAGATTATATCTTAGATCAAAAATGTATTTAGTGTAGTTTTTTCTCACACGTAGAAGACTATAGCAAAGAAAACACTTCTACAAATTTTTAAAATTAAAATAGTCAACCGATTTGCATATAATCATTAATACTTGATAATTATTCAATAATTATTGCACATCTGAAACTAGTAGATATTAGTGATAACAAAAGGAATTCTCCATAGTTGTTTCACACTTTGAATTACTGAATCAAACAACCAAGAAAATAAACACTTAATTATACAAAAATGGAATGGAAACACAGCTACATGATAATCAAAAATGACTTATTGTATTAATAATTTTTTAACCCTTTGATATGAGGGATTTACATGTATAAATAGACTTGGGTAGGGGTCACCTCATCCTCCAATTTCATGAAAAACTCCAAGTTACATGTTAAGAATCATAACCTTAATTCTGATTTGATGTTAAAAACAACATCTACAATGATAATTAATCACAAGTGTGTCTCAAAATATATTTGCTCATATGATGCCATGTAATGTGTACATGCTTACAAACTACTTAGGATAACTACCATATGCATACATGAAGTATGAATAAATTTTAGTTACTTTGACTAATCTTACATACAAAATTAAATTTGGATGGCTAAGTTTTATTCAAAATTAGTGACTATATGGTTGAACTCGATGTGGTAGGAGGCACTGAAGTTGATGACAAAATTGAGTTAGGAGGTGGAATTGAGATGAAAGGTGGATTTTATATAGAAGTTATGATCTAATACTTTTTTTCACCCCCAACTCTTGGTAAAATTTGAAATTGACTACATGCTAAAATTTGATGATGTTCATGTTCAAAAGAGGTAACTGATGTACCATGTTGTCTTTATCCATTAATCATGCATGTTTAACCTTGATGGATATGAAATTGACCTAAAATATTTAAAATTTTGTAACCTTATTTCTTTCAAAATTTAGCTTGGCCTTAATTTCATATAGTGCAAACCCTTGAAGATTTTGTTTGAAATTGGTTGAAACTTGTTGAAAGAGATAATCAAAACTGTATCTAATTATTAATTTCCCTATAGATTCTTTATCCTAGGAAAGTTTTAGCTCATAAAAAATATACAAAATTAGGTTCTCATGCTCTATAAAATCTGGTATAATGTCTTATACACTTACAACACGCTCTCTTGCCTCCTGCATCTGGATGAAAATGAAACTGAGGGCATTCAATGCCTCTAATGGTATCATAAAGTTTAAATGGATATAAGCCTTATTTGTTTTGTATAGAACAAGAAATTTAAATTTGGTTGTCTCAATAATACGAGGAGATAATTCATCTCTCATTGAACCAATAGCATCCAGGACATTGTATAACCTCAAGGCTACATTGTGGACATCTCCTTCAATTTTTCTTGGAACATGAATAATTTGTTGTTCTCAAACTTGCTCTAGTTATTGTTGCAAATATATTCTATCTTGCTTGGTCACCTGATGAATTTCTAGTAAATATTCTTTTTTTGTCTCCAAATAAGACTTAAAATCTTTATTATAAGGAGACTGACCAAGTCTCATGTTCTTTCTCTTAGATAAAGAGAAGACATCTTATCTCTCTTCTAAAATTATGCCCCTACCAAAATAATATTTTGTCTTCCTCTTATTGACTCTTTGAATAGCCCCTATATATTTGTTAAAGATTGAACTTATAGTGTGTAGCTTGGATATTGTTATATTTGGCCTTTGGGAGGCTTCAACTTCCAAGTCAGTGGCCCACTTTGGGATCACCAACTAAGTGGAGTGTATTGGCTAAGTGTCCTTAGTATTAGTCTTAGCCAACATGTCCCCTAAAGATTGCCTCAAAGCTTCTACGTGAAAAGGGTTTGGTAGTGATGACCAAATGATCTTAGACTAGTCAATACCACCAAACTGGGTTATTGGATGAATTATGTATACAAGCTTCTTCTTCCTAGACTTCTTGGATGAAACTATAGTGGTTTGGATATGACTATAAGAAGTAATTGGCAAGCCCAATTAGGTGTAAGACACATGTAGTTGTGGATTTTCCAAGGCTCCCCTAGTCTTCTTAGTATGAACCCTTTTTTACTCAAGGGAAGCTAATGGAATGGTGATAGAGGTAACAATAGTATAAGTAGGGAAAATTGGTGCTAAGTAAATAACTAGAATTGAAGAAAAATTTGATTTTATAGAGATAATAGGACTAAAATAAATAAATTCAACTTTAGGAACCACTATGGATGGTAGAACATCAATGCAAAGTGATACAAGATCAAATGAACTAACAGAAAAGGGAGAAACAATTGACACAACTGGAATTGTATAAACAACAAGAAATGAAAAGATAGTTGGAGCCATATCCTCATCTAATTTTTCAACTTCTAGTGGTGTTTTTCCTTTTGCTCCTTAGAGGCTTAGGACCTTATCTCTTTGTAATTATTCCTCCTCATCTTCATCAATGTGTTCACTTCTTGTGGATGGTTGTTCATGCCCCTTGGGTCTTTCTAACATGAGGTCCATGGACCTTAGGTTTCCTCTTATAACAAAGAGTTACCCTTTTAGTTGAGGAGGGATCCATCTAAGTGGTGGAAGTTAGGACTTTCACACTTTAAATAATAAGTGTTGAAGAAGCGTTAGGAAGATTAAAGTTTTCTGAATCAGAAGAGTCAATGTAAATTGGCTTTTTTGCTCCCTCAAGAGAACCTATAATATTAGGAACTTCTTCCACTTTAGGCTCTTGATTTATATAATTCATCATGATGGGTGGAATTTGAGATGGTTCCCCTTTGTCTAAGGGTAGATGAGAAGGAATTATTCCTAGATTTTATAGCAAACCATCCACCTATAGGTGGAAGCTTAACCTGTATATCTGCAATTGAAATTGAAGGCTCTCCTTGTATTATTTTCAAAATCCCCTCAATTAGTCTAGTAATATGATCCCTCTCTAGAAACTAAGCATCATTATTATCAATAATAAAAATTCATAGTCATAAGGTTAATGTCATTATGGGATACTTGGAGCTTAGATATGCTTCTAAATCTAACCATGAGGGTCCTAATCTCTATGTGGCAGGGTGGCCAATGAATAGTACTCCTTGAACTTGTAAACCTCTTCAAAATATTTATAGTTAACATAACACATTTTGTCGATCATCAAATGAAAGCCATGAAATTCTCTCTTCTTATTCTTCTTATTTAAGTATTCATCAATGTCCCACTACAACTGGTATGCGATCTCCTATTTGGCTAATTTATTTGGCACATATTTTGGGAGATGCAATGGGGTAACCTCATTCCCTACGACCATGATCACAGTATAGTCTGGGTAGATCCAGTAGTATCCCCTTGGCATCAATGTATCAATAATGTTTTTTAATATTCTAGGCAATGGTTTTTCATGTATTTCCATTCATACCTGGGGATACACATCCTTTGCAATTATGAATATATTCTTTGTTTATGTGTATATGTGTATGAATGAGTAGGAGTCACATATCTAATTTTTGATGTAATCTGGAGCTAGGCTATAGAACGATCTATTGTGCACATAGATTGTGCCTATGACTACATCTTAGAGGTAAGACATCATTTATAAATAGCCTCCCATATGCCTCTTGTCTTTATGCAATATTTATTCCTACATCATAAAGCTAATTATCTTTCCCAGGGTGAAATTTAGATTTGAGGTCACCAATAAATCTAGCAATGGTACCCGATTCAGGTGAATAAAGTGGATGCTAGAGTATCTATAAAACTTGTTCAAAAGAGCCATTCTAATATAGACTCCCATATAAAACTTGATGATAAGTACTGATAGCTTTTCCTTGAAGATAATAATTTTCCCAAGGATAATCCATTTGCTCGATATTTTTTCAATTATGTTATTCTTATTCTGCAATACAACTCTATGCAAGTCAAATGTAGTAGAAACAATAGGAAAACATAGGTAGCTCTAGAAGGCATCTCTTGAAATTTAGGTGACAATAGTTTTATGTTCCATGTGATGTATAAAAGCACCACCAATTACCTTACCCATAAAGAACAAATCCAATAGTAGGTTGATGCAGGGCATCACCTTGGGTTTGGATGATGTAAAGTGTAATCTTTTTTGAGTGGGATCAAATATTCCACCAATTTCCTTTGTGTTGGTTTTATATTTGCTTCACATGTATGTGCATCTACTTTTTTGATTACATCCTATAGAGCTGAATAGTTAGAATCCTCATCACTGAACACTGTCAAATCAAAAATTGTGTATGTGTATTCTGTGGAGTCTTTGATTAAAAACTTGGAAGGTGGATAGACTTCCCTAAATATCCTAGATGAAGAAGCCATTTATAATATTTTATTCACACAGAGTTCTAGTTCTTCAATTTAATGGTTTGGATCTTTTAGAAGTAATTCACAGTTTTCACATAGGTGGCTAGGGCTTCAAGTTCGCTCAAGGATGCAAGTTCACTCAGGGATGCAAATTCACTCAGGCTCATTAGTAATCAATGGGAACGATGTTCACTTTCAATTTGATGATATAAATTTTAGTATTCAATTATAATTCATGTGATTTTAATGCCCAACATCTCTGATCTTATTTTACTCATTTAATTTGAACTTTGACACTTTATTTTGGCAGGTATGCCACGTAAGCCTTATTAACATTTGGAGGAATTCCATTTTGTTGCCTTTGACAAGTGTCATATTATTGGTCCCTTTGCTTGAATTCAATTATGCCATAGAGGCTTTCAAGAGTCATGGCTCAGATGTTGTGTTTTAATAGGGTTATCCTAAATTCTTGTGATGCAAGCACATCTTGTGAACAAAAGTTCCAAAGATCTGTGGCCAACATCTTTTGCAAAGGATGAGGACACTTTTCTTGAAGGCTAATTTATGAACAAAATCTACAATAAACATAATTTATGAGCATTCCCCACAGACCAAGATGCTGAAAGCATGTTCTGAAGTGCAATTATAAACATGTTTTTCAATTGCCAAATCCTGACCAAAACCCATGAATAAAAGTTCTGAAGACCACTTTTGAACAATTTTTATGACTAAGGACCCAATTCCAAACAAAAGTGTTGACCACTTTCCCTGAATTGTAAATTTTGAACACTTTTCTTGAAGACCAAAATTTGTAAAGTGTCAAAGTTATGAACAGAATATATGATAAACACAAATGCTGAATACATACATAAATTACAGACAAAGTTGTGAAGACCAAATCTACAAACAAAAGTTTCTATGAACATTTTTCATGAAGGTCAAATAGATGCAAAGGATCAAAAATGTTAAAAGCTGACTTCTAAACAAAAATTTTGAATACCTAAAATATGCGAAGAACACTATTGGTGAAAGGCAAAATATGTGAAGCCTAAAACTTGATAATTGTTTTACATGCTTGGAAAACCTATGTATATACAAAACATCTAAAAATTATTAATAGGTTAGTTCAAATAAACTAAACATGTGAAAATGTCCCCTTGTGTTCACCAAACAACAAAGTTAGGTGCACATATAAATATCTATGAAAGAGGGCATTCAAAATAGACCTAGGCCTTTTAGAATATAGTGGGTCCCTATTTGAAAGAAAAAAAGAGAATGGGGGTATGTTGAATACAATAGATAGGCACCTCGAAATCAATACATCTTGATGTTTTTCATATAAATGTATTAAAGATATTTGTACGAGTCGTAAGAGGAATTTCCTCCTCTTAATATGAAGTATTCCCACCTATAGTTGAATATTTTTCTCACTACATCCACTCTTGTTTTTCTCCTTCTTGGAGGATCTTCCACACTTTGAGTAAGTTAACCATCATCACTACCAAAAGAAATGTCATATACATTATATATTTTCTAGAATGGTTGGGATATGTACAAATTTGAATATATATTTTTTGAGAGTTGGATATCAATACCTTAAAATAACAAATAAATAACATATAGAATGAATGTGAATTTTTTGACAAACTACAACATTCTTGTGTCATTGCATTGAGGGCAACATTTACAATACATAAAACCTTTAAAAAAAAGTATAGTTATGTCTCAAAAACTATTAAGTATGATTACTAAAGATTTAAGATCTAATAAAAATTTATTAATTGTAACACAAATATGATCCTTGTAATAATACTAAAGTCACTAACATATCTTACCATAATGCTAAGATAATTGTCTGTTTACAAAAAAACACAAGTAAATGTCATAAGCTGCTCATTACAATCCATGTGACCATATTTCTTTCGTACATTTTTTCCAACATTTCCCCTACCTTATGTATCTATTAAAATTAAATTATACTAATAATTATAATATATATTATATAGTTTTTATTGTCTCTTATTATATACATTTTATTATATATTCATATATATGAAACATATATTTATATATTATATTTAAAATATTATGATTTCATATTATATTATATATTAGTTTTATAGATTATAATATATATGATATATTATATTATAATATCAAAATTTAACACCCTAAGAGGCACATAAATAGGTGACAACTTTCACCAGTGGATAAGTTTTTTTGACAGCTTTTAAATTGTAGGTAGTGTTGGTAGTTACCATTTCCCTCTAGACTCACACAGCCGCCTTACATGAAAGTGAAAATCATCTTCCCAATATAGCTACAGTGCCATAACGAGTGGGTATGTTTTTTGTGTACACAAATCGAATGTAACGTAATTTTATGAGCTGTGAAGTCTTTGCATCCACCATACAATATGAATTTTATTAAAATCTCTTTAAAGCTTGTAATGACGCTTTCTTCAACCGGTATGTTTATACCTCTATAAATTCATTTGAACCCTATGATTAGTTTGCAATATATTTGTGGAGCATTGGACCTGCGTTAAATCCCAAGATGAAGCATTTTATAACAAGTTATTCATTTTTCTTTTCTTGTATTTACAGGTAACCAATATATATTGTATTTTTTTTTATTTATTTATTTTTTTTATTTTTGGGGTTGAGATTACTATATATTCATTTGTTGTTTATGGTTTCACTTAAAGTTTGATCTATGTTTTATCTGACAGTAAATAAACTTGTTCTAGTTATATCTACTCCTCATTTTTTTAGCATAGCCTCATGATAATAGTCAAATTTTGTATCTTGTTTTAAAAATAATATTTTGTTATAAATACATAATTCCTTGTCCGTGGATTGGATCTTGAGAGAGTTCATCCCATATTTGAAAATGTTTAATAATATTATTTTCCTAAGTCATAAATAGGCCTACTATTATTTTCCCCTTTTTAAATGAGTTTACTTCTATTAATTTATTTTTTATATTTTATTTATCTCATTTTTCAACACACATACCACATATTTAACATGATTACATTACTTATTTTGTATTTTTGGCATATACTCATGATATTATTCAAATTTTGTATCTTATTTAAAAATATATATTTTGTTGAGAATACAAATTGTAGATCTGGAATTCAAAAAGGGTCAGTGCATTGTTAGTGAATAAAACATTAAAACAATTGCATGAACATGATACTCCAAGCCTAATCCCTAGGATTGAGCAAGATCAAGCAAGAAATGAATCAAGTAGAAATTAAAAAAAGCATGTTATACCTTCCTTGGAGACTCCCTTACTTTCTAGTTCGAAGAGGCTTGCGCTCGGCTTGTAGACTAGATATTTTTGGTATTTTTCACTCCATGTGTGGGCAGCATTTTTTCTTGTCTACTCTTAGCTTGGCTTGGAAATTAGCATGAGAATTTTGAAGCTCTAGTATTATTTTAGCATGGTAAGTTTAGTTCAAGAGAACTTGTCCATAATGACCAAAGGCCCTTGCATTTATAGACTTTTAGTTTGAATGTGAGCCATTATCTAAGATCAATATCAATGGTGGAGAATTAACCCTCAAATTCATGATTTCACACATGGAGTGTGTAAGAAACTCCATATAATGCAATTATATAATGTGGAATGGATTTTGGAAGAAAAAATGCAATCATTAGTCCTCTTGGAGTGTGTCATAGAGGAGTGTACAAGAGACTCTGTAAGAGGTGTAAGAGTGTGTGTAAGTGACCATGTAAGAGGCCACCTTGCCCACACTCCACTCCATTCCATTGACTTTCCTCTATGATGTCATTAAAGTGAGGCAGTAAAGCAATTTTGATTTAGGAAATAGATTATTCCAAAAAGCCATGGAATTTTCTATTAGAAGAAGACATAGGCTAATTAATCAAGGAGATTAATTATCGATTAAGAGAATATGACCTTTTCAATGTTTATTATCAATCAAATATTCTATTTAATTACCCTGTGAAGACATTTATAAATCATCTAACTGATTTAGGATGCACTTGATAAAATTAATGTTGCGATATGATCCATTGCCCCAATCAAGGATGTGTCACTAGGATTTTAGATTAAATTAGTAACTATGTGGGTAAATTGTGAGTTAAATGGTGATTTTCAATCAAATTTACATGTGATTGTGGAAATTCACTCTGATTCTAGTTAAGACATAGAAATGGTTAAAATGAAGTGTCTACATTTTTTCTCTGATTGAGAAGACATTTCGAGACACAAGGCATAGTAACATCTTTTCAAAGAATTAAAATCTCATTAAGAGGATATATTAATAATAATTGAAGAATGATGTGTTCATTATTCAATAAACTTACGAGCCAATGGATTCAAATTGATGCCCTTAATGGCATTTGATAATCCCTAGATGTACCCTTGAGGGAATGGTCAAAGAATGATTTAAAATGGATGGGCCCTCAAAATGAATAAAATTCATGGTTCATAAGAGAAGAGGTCAAAAAATGAATAACGTGGAAGAAAATGGAATTAAAATGGTTAATGAATCCAAAAATAGACCTCCAAGGAAAAGTAGAATGGGAATGGGGAATAAGAGGGGGTAAATTTTCAAATTTCAAGCTTTATATTCACCCTTAGGGGATAAAAACTATTCATTGTTACCCTCCCATTTGAAATAAAATCACTCTGATTTTATGCAAGAGATTACAGCGAAGAATGGTTCCACGTGCATGACAAAGACACCTTAGTGATTGAGTTTGAGACTACACATAGCCACCACAATATGGGCAACCAATAAGTAGGTTCCTCTTTTGTGAAATTTGCCATTTAAAGCATTTATGAATAGGTTTATGCAAGACTTTGGTGAATCCATTGATTTCATGAAAAATGAAATCAGTAATTTTGTGATCAAAAATGGCAAAAATGCCATTGAAAATGGTGAAAATGTTGTGAAATTAATAAAAACACTAAGAAAATATAGGTTCCACCCCAAAATAATTAAAACACTAGAAAATGTGGGAAATGCCTAATTGGTAAAAATACTAGGTAAGGAGAAACCACTAAAGGAACTGATGAAAATTCCAGAAAGGGAAAAACATTAAGGGAAATAGTGAAAACACCGAAAATGATAAATTAGTCTAAGAGAGATATTAGGCCTATTTATAAAAGAAGTGTTCGAATGGTCTAGGTATAAAATAGATTAGAATGATGTTTTGGCATGCATCAAATATTATATTTTTCATGCACAAGTATTAACTAGATGTGATCATTGATAGATTTACTGACTTGTGCTAATTTACCTATGTCTGTAGGAGCAACTTGTTGTCTTGATCATGTATGAGTAGTGCTCACACTACTTACAAATGAGGTAGATCTAGACTAAGGACATTTTTGCATTCCTAAAGACCTTGGGTTTAATACATGTTGATCCCATGCTAGTTATTAGAGTGAATAGGGCATTTCTCAGTACTCTAGCCAAGATATGGCACTCAAAGATGTTGAAATTTCATTTTCCCACTGAAGAGGCTACTATCACATTAGAAGATGTGTGGCAAATTATAAGGCTATCAATTAGAGGATGATTATTATACTAGACTAGCCCTACAAGGCAGCAAGCTTTGTTGGATGACTTTGTTAATGGCTTCAATATTCCCATGGAGAGTGGGATAGTAGATATTGAGCTAATCTAGACATAAATAGATATTTGTCCATACAACTTACCACTAAAGGAGCCTTCTCTATCAAATGATATTGATCGATAGGTAGTGGTACTCATGGCCATTTTCAATAGCATCCTACTACCTAATAAGAGTGTTTAACTCTTACATATGGGATTGGGTGGGTTTATTAGAGATATGTTAGATGATACCACTATATTTACTAGGGTGCGAATTATATTAGCCTAGTTATACCAATATTTACACATGGTTTCATATCGATGTATTTGGAGTATTGACACATCTACATTAATCTAAGTCTGGGCTTGGGAGCACATTTTTATAGAGTGGATAGTGGATTAGAGATGAGTTCATGGGCTAGAGTAACCCATGGCATATGCATCGATTCAAATAATAATTAGTCACAAAGGGTATAGAGGGGATATTTACCTATATCATAGAGTGATAGATGATATGGTAGATGGAGATTTTATCTGGCATCCTTATCTACCATTATAGACTCAATCATTGAGTGATAGCTAGTTTAATACCTTCATGACCACTAGATGTTTCCTTACTGGTTAAATAGCACATATTATTGAGGAGTATAGAACTAATCAAGTAAAACACTAATTCAATATGCAGTAGGATATATGAGAGGATCCAAGTTACTTTTCCCATGTTACCAAAGAGATTAGTAGACTAGGGTAGGCTATAGATAGGCATATGGCTAGATCTAGCTATAGGTTAGTACCAAATATTATTTGGGCATATGGAGGAGGCCCTATAAATGCAAGAGTGATAATGACTTATATGGCGTGGCAGGCTCAATTTAGACTTGAGAGATTGACGTTTACCTAGGGTTCCCAAAGATAGTTGGCATTAGCATCGCTAGTACATGTACAAGGATAGGGACATGATCAAGATCTGATGGATATTAATACAAAAGATAAGGATTTTAGAGATAGTATCCCAGACCTAGGTTTATAGGTTGATATTAAAGAGACATGGATAGGGTTGAGAGACCTAGGTGAGGTAATCCCTTTAGCTACAATTAGAACAAGTAGATATGTATCCATGCTTAAGGAGGAGAGTAAGGTGAAAGTGGCTAAGATAGATGGCCTACATATTAGGGTGATCTAACTATAACATTGGGTGACCCATAGAGATATATAAATTGCATGCCTTCAATTAGATATTGTCTCACTAAAGATAGAGGTGGCATAGATGATAGTTATTTAGACTAAGATAAACAAGGCTAGGGCATATGTGTAGAGGATCCATAGAGAGTGAGATGTAGCACACCAAGTGCTTAGAGGTCCAATTTTTTCCCAAATTTTCCTTGAGATCCTTTAGTCTAAGGATGAGGTAGCATATTATCATAGCCTTTATGATGGGGTTATACCACCAAAGGGTAAGGCACCTACTTTTGATTCCCATAGGGCACACAGTTTAGTCACTAGGTTTACAAGTTTGAGGATACATCACACCTCAACATCAGGGTAGTCAGTACATCAACCACCACCTCTCCCACCACCATGGCCCACAGGACCACCATAGTAATCAAGGCATGAGGACAAATAGACTCATAGATGATTGATTATAGATCTTTGTATCTTTTTGAGATATATAGTATTCATTTGTACATTTTTTATCCCATTGATGTACATATTCTTATTTATATATATATATATATATAGACACAATGTTCCTTTCTTATTTAGTTTTGTTATTGCCTCATGATGATAGAATAGAAAATGTGATTGGATGCTTATGGTTATGTAACAAATTTGTTTGCCATGATTCTATTTTTGTAATATTGTAGAGATGATTTGATGTTATTTCTTACACTAAAAATGTGATATGTTTTGTTTTGGCATTTGATAATTGGCTTAGTTGATCATGTTTAATAAATATTTATGACTTTGTAGACAATCATTTTGTTACAAGTACACATATTACTAGTATTCTTGTATGTATATACCTTTTTGCTAAGAATTAGACATTTAGTGACACGATCTCTCATGGACCTCTTTGGTTCCATCTTATTTCACTTGATTTACCTACCCCTTGGGCCTATGTACTATGTCTATTTATCTTCATATAGTGTATGTCAGAGACCCCCACTTATTGTGCCTATTTTTTGTATTTTTTTATCCCCTAGACACTTACATCTATCCTAGACACTAACATCAACATTAGTTTTTAGGTTCAATGATACTATCCAAACTTATCTTTTTATCTTTTTCTATATCTTTCACTTTGTGACCATTTTGGTATCCCTATTTGCCCATCCTATGGTTGGATTTTCACATGTCACTATATTTTAATTTAAATTCAAAAGGTTCCTATAGATTCAAAGGCTATGGTCTAATTATTACACCTTCCAATTCGATAAGGCAACTCTTTAATAAGAAAGTATTGTCTATTTCAAGCTATCAAATTGCACTATAGAATTGAATTAAATATTTGAATCATTTAAAAGGTTAAATATTCTATTGTATCACTTATACCAAGGGTTACTAACAAAAAGACCATATAGTTGTATTATTACAATTCCACACACATGCATAGGATGGAGAACTACATGCGAGTATGAGGCCCTCTTATGAGTATAGGCTATGTAGGCAACACTTAGCAATAATAAGGTCATTAGGGCTAGCTTGACTCACGTTATTAACCCCTTTTTATCAGGTTACAAGAGGTATAATACAAAGTAATAGGGTTGCTTATTATGTAGATTTGACACACATAAAAACATAATTTGAGGCATATAATGATTACATAGGGGGAAGTATAGGTTTGATCCTAATTTGAATCCATTCTTGTGTATATCTCTCATTGGACACTTGCATCGGATACAAAAATAAGTGTCAACATTACTATCTCAAATCGATGCAACTATTTGAAGGTAAAAAATAGTTAGAATATAGAATGAATAAATTTCATATCTCTAACATAACCGTATGATGACTCCTAACCACTACCATAGTCTAGAATAGAATAATAAATAAGATACGCTCTCTTTATCCCTTAATTGCTTAGTACTTGTTGTATTTATTGCACATGCTTAAATGAGATATATTGTGAAAATATTGTATTACATTGTTAAAATATGAAAATTATTTGATTATTCATTCAAACATCTTTATTTTTTTATGTTTATCTTATGAATCTAAAAGCATTACAACATTTGGTGAACTTGCCCTATGTTTATTAAACCAAAAACCTATTTTACATATTAAGGATTTTGCCTTATTCAAAATTTCATTTCATATTTATAGATTTTATTATCAAATTTTATTTCTAACTCACTTATGTGGGCATAACCTAGGAATGCTTAGTCACATCCTTGTTTTGTCCCTAGTGACTATGTGCTTCATAGTTATCTACACCCTTATAGTCTTTATGGAGTTATTAGTAAAATCTCATGCACAAAAGCAAAATTATGATAGATTATTTAATCCACCTGATTATCAATGTATTGCATATTAAATTCACCTATAAGACACCAAAAACTTGATAAACCTACTTTTGCTTACAAATATGACAATGAAAAAACCAATGATATAAATGCAAATATAAATGAGAAAGTTACTGATAATTAAATTTTTGTTTATTAATTTGAATGTAATGGTATCCCTCTTGAATATGACAACAATAATTTCCCTTTACTTTCTAATTATGAAGAGTTTTAAGAACCAACAAACATGCAAAATGACACTATTCCTAATGTTGAAAATCTAATTATTGCATCTCCACCTTCTTTATTTATCTCAAAAAATGATTTTGTCTCCCTTTTCTAATTTTTAAAACATCAAAGTTGAATGTTCCTCCACTATACCTCATAATGAAAATGTTGACAAAATCAAGTGTGTCTCCCCTTCCTCAAGTAATACTACTATTGAAAACCCTATCTTATTTTCATGATTCAAGTGAAACTAATCCAATTGGTTCTTCAAATATAGTATGTTATGAGGAAAATACATGTCCAATGTCTCCCATTATGATCATTTAAGAACATAATAAGAACACCAATGAACATCCTAAGGAAAAATTCAAAAAAAATTACATTGTTTGGGGACACACAAAAAGTCTTAAATCCCTTTGATGTATCTTTTACAAAGGTAAAACTACATAAATTTAAGCAACAAAAAACCATGTTTACCAAAGGTTTCCTAACAAAATAATATTCTAAAACACCTCACAAAGATGCAAATGATAGTCATGTAAATATTCCTTTTTCACATAAACATGATACTTCTAAATTATAAAGTGATACTGCATTACTTACTCCTCATTATATATGATGTGACACTTCAAATCAAAGTAAAACATGACATCCTTACATTTATTAATGTGGTACATGACATAACAAATGTTTCTTCTCTTTCCTCCTTTGAATATTCTTATAAAAAGGAAAGTGTGACTCAAAATTAAATTATACCTCCTACTCCTATAATATGTCACGAAGTTCCAAGAAATGTAGCACCTTGAAATGATAATGATATTAACCATTGAAAACTTTAAAAATATAGACCTACATATTTTTACATGGGTTTTCCCTTACCAAATATTGATAAATCATGTGATGAGCCTATTTCCTAGAATAAGGAAGAATGCATCATCCCTATGTTCTATACAAATGGAACTTTACAACCATTAGAAAAAACTTCAAGTTCTTCTTATGACATGTTATCCATTATAACTACCATCAAATATTTATAACAAGTCAATAATTTAAAATTGTAAGTTTCTTCTCATGAAGCTATTCTTGAGGAAAATACATTATTAGAGCAACCTCTTACTAGGGATGTGTTTGAATATCCTTATCTTTCAAAAAAATTCATGCCTAAATTCTCCTCCTTTGATAATCAAGGAGATATTTCCATTCATTTACAATAATATACACACTCCTTTGAACATTGGTCCCAAAATGGAAACTTTCTCCTAAAGGCCTTTTATCATAGCTTAACCAAAGGGGCACTTGATTGGTTTTATACTTTGCCAAATAGTTCATTATCAACTTTTAAACAATTTGAATATGTATTTATATCACATTTTCATTTTTATACCTTCCCCAAAATTACCATTAGAGCATTTGCAAATGTTGACACAAACATAAGATGAGCCTATATAGTACTATATCATCAATTTAAGGATGTTTTGTATTCCTTACATTACACACCCTCAGATTTAGAGATTAAATTTATATTTAGTATAGGTCTTCTTTATACACTAAGATAAATATCATTACATAATCCCTTTATTTCATTTGATATCTTATATTGGGATGTGCACAAATATTCATGTGCACTAAACAATACATAAATTAAGTTACCTATTTTCCCATTTAAGCCAAAAAATGATAAAAATGTTGTCCCTAAAGTACATTAACAAGTTACAAAAAAACTTGAACCACTTAAAAATCCTTCTACATAGCCAACCCCATCTATCACGAAGCAAACAATATAGGTATTGAATAAAGGCAAGGAACATGATTTTAGAGTACCTCCCATGGTTAGACTAAATACTTCCACAAGACATCAACGTCTTTGGTTTGATTGGTACCAAGATATACTACATGATAGATTACAAAATTTATTGGACAAAGACATGATTATACTTCCTCCTAATTCACATTACCCCCCTCATATATTTGTGAAGGCAAAAGGAAAATGATTTTTCACTAATCATGGTATTAATGGTCATTGAGATAATTAGTGTTTTACTCTCGAGTAAAATCTTACACAGTTAGTTGATCGTGGAATCATTGCATATCAAAAAGACATATCTAGAAATGTTTCACATAATTATATTAGGAGCTTACCTAGGGAGGCCTAGATATCCCATGATGATCCTCGTAGGGAACACATGGTCCATTAGCCTTCATAGAGGATGACTTCTAGTAGAATTCCTTCTCCCATGATACTCTCTCCTAGGACTAATCTCTCCCACACTTATCTTACCAAGGAGCCATTGGTCGATCAGGTCATTAATATAGAGTTATAGGGAGGGTTCAAACTTACATGAAAAATATGGGTACCTAAACAAATACATATAGATTCATAGGATATTTCTAAAAATACTTCAAAGATGATTATAGAAGCACAATCCATAATACCATTTACATATGATCATTACAATCAAGGTTTTCTATATCCATTTAAGTTCCACTACATAAAATTATTTATCTATTTCTAAAAATAATACATATGCTTACAAAAATCCATAACACACACCATGGAAATAAAATACAATTAAAAAACTATATAATGACCAATAGAGAATGAAATAGTGAAAATATATTTGATACCAAATAAAATCCATGTGAACAATGTCATATATATATATATATATATGACATTGTTCACGTGGATTTTATTTGGTATCAAATATATTTTCACTATTTCATTCTCTGTTGGTCATTGTGTGTGTGTGTGTGTGTGTGTGTGTGTGTGTGTGTGTGTGTGTGTGTGTGTGTGTGTGTGTGTGTGTGTGTGTGTGTGTGTGTGTGTGTGTGTGTGTGTGTGTGTATATATATATATGTATGTATATATATATATATATATATGTATGTATATATATATATATATGTATATATATGTGTGTGTGTATATATATATGTATGTATATATATATATATATATGTGTGTGTATATATATATATGTCTATATATATATATATATATATATATATATATATATATATATATATATATATATATATATATATATATATATATATATATGTATGTATATATATATATATATATGTATATATATATATATATATACATATATATATATATATATATATATATATATATATATGTATATATATATATATATGTATATATATATGTATATATATATATATATATGTATATATATATATACATATATATATATATATATGTATATATATATATATATATATATAAGCAGATATAATATTTTTACAACTAAGCATATCAATCATAAGTTGGGGGTATACTCCTCATCACTATAAACATCTACAAATCTAGCACTCTAGAGGTAGATGCACTAGGATATAATTGTGTGACATGTGCATATGATAGCATGCATACTCTCTCCTTAAAACCATCTATCCATTGCATTTTCTCCTCATGATCTCATCTCAAAGCATCATAGTGCTTAATGAGTGTCTATATCATCTCAGTATAACTCTATTGTGTGATGTCTTATCTATCTAGCTTCACAGATAATTCCTCGTGATTTGTGGTTGTAGTATGGTATGTTGCCACAAATCTCACAATAAGATCAAACAATGGTGAATGTTCACTATTAATACTAACAACTATATAAATAAATTCATCTCCAAATACATCAATAGGCACACTATGATTAAGGGCCTAAATTGATCAATCCAGCATGGTCAACCACTCCCGATTACCTACACACATTTGAGATAATACACTAGTTAAAGACACATATAAAAACCAAATACTTTTATAACCAAATCAAATTCAAAAATAAAAACTCTAGTACTCACATGTAGCTCTAATGGATTCCTCATCTACCACTACTGATCCTAAAGGAGCATCATCTCCTACATCACCACCTATCTCTGCACCACCACCCTATGCTTCAATAATTACACTTAAAGTTGAAACTACAATAATAAATAAAAAAGGACATAAATTTCCATCCCACCACTACACATGCCCATCAGTACACTCTACATCATCTCCTACTACCATGGGAACCATGGAATCTCACTCATCACCTAGGCATGGGGCTAGATCTCTAATAGTGGGTGTTGGCATATCATACAGCCTATTACCACTATGTACTATGTAATGTCATGGATATGGTGTCAAGGGAAATCCCTACTTAATCCCAAATTATCATAAAACTTGAACATTCTAAAATAACTCATACACACTAGGAAACTGATCAATCAACCACATACTGACATGAACCTTCTATTACTCATGGCCATCCTTGGGCCACCTATCAAAAGTTTTTTAAGGATGCCACACAATTTGATCCATAGATATCATTTATGAGGCAATCCAATACTCCATTATAATATGAATTCTACCATGTGAGAATACCCATCACTCTATAGAAACTTGTGGATGAGCTCATTTAGGGAGGGGACAACCAATTATTTGTACTACTATGATATGCTCATAACGCAGACATGCAATAGATTCACCACTCTAATACTCCCATCATAGATCTCTAGTGTAAATTTGTAGATATATTTATAAAAGTGGGCTAGTACAATGTAAGCCCATGAATACCTAGTCCTATCCATCTTAATATGATAAACTATTTGATACATCTAATAAGAAATACCAAGCATCCCATGCTCCATAGCTATAAGTGATTCCATTAACACAAATAAACTTCTATAGCTGCATAACATCACCTCTAATAATGTCATCAAACCAAACCATATTCATTAGCTCTACATTGGGAGCCCTCTAACTAGTAAAATATACATGGGACCATTGAATATAACCATGAATACCATTGTTAGTAACCTAAACTCTCTCACTTCTAATCAGTAGTATAAAAATCTGATATACATCTTATAGGGTGAAAATCATCTCACCAGTAGGTATCCAAAATATATAGTATCTGAAATCCACCTCTCTACTAAGGTTGTGAGGAGGTGGATATCATATATGACCTATCCCAAATTGTCTGATCAATGATAGCCCAGTCGACTACATCTAGACCCAACTCTACTAATATCAAATAATGACAATTGTGTCAAAACTATCAAATATGAGCATCCTTATACAATCAAGAAAGAAAAAAGAAAAACATGTTAATAATCATATTTTATTGCAAAACTCTAGAAATATCAATAAATTAAGCACAAAATGCAAAGACAATGGCATCGAACACTAGCATTCATACATGATAGAAGTGTCAGACACTAACATCCATGTTGTACAATAATGTTAGATGGTATCATTTGTAAATGGATAATTGCATCACCAACTCAATGAAAACATTTAATCTCCTAAAAAAACTCATTAAAAATACACTCAAACTACAAAATTTTCCAAAATTCAAAATTACAAATACATTGTAAAAATCTTACTTACCAACTCAAAAAAATCATGGATGGCTAAGTCACTCTAGAGCACATCAAATCATAGTAGGAAAGGATCTCCTCTACTTGGCATTGTTTTTCACTAGACTCAGATCTTAGAATTTACAAAATTTCAAAATTATATTACCACCCACCTAATATACCACTTTAGCATAACTTCAAAGGACCATATCTTGGGCCCCAATTATCCAAATTCAAAACCAAAAGTTACATTGGGATCTAGATAATGAATCCTTCCATATTATACCAAATTTTGAAAATTTTCAAGCACAGCCAAAAAACACTAAAAATTTTGCTACATAGATATCCTACTACATTCCAAATACTACCTAAAAAATGTTGTAAGCTATTATCCATAAAAATTACCAAGTCAAATGTTATCAAGCAAATTTTTTGTTATTATTTTTATGAGGAGACCACTAATGGGAGCTATATTCTCTCATCCCAAAAGGGGGCATCTTAATAGGGGCATGATTATAAACATGTTCTACATAATCAAAACAAACTTGGCACAATTCTTAGATTATAGTGAGGCATTCTTTGGAAGCATTTTCAGATATAATGGGGGAATGTCATATGAGCATGGATTACACACATTCATAGTTCTCAGATTTAGTGGGGACATGATTGGGAAGCATTTTCTCCACACCTATTCAATATTCAACATCTCCAATTTACAGTGGGGGCATGTTTTGGAAACATGTCCTCCACATTGATACTTATTCTAGTTTTAAATTCCTTTATACATAGTGGGGTCTACTTTAGAATCATGTTATACACACTTATACAATTTCCAAATTGGCAAAACATACATAATATATGATCCAGATTCATGGTTGTGGTAAAATTCTATATATTGGTACCATTTTTTATGCATAATTTTAGCATGAGACATATCCAAGGTGCATATGCTATGAAATGTGTGCCTAATATTACAAAATCTAAATAAATTTCAAAAGTACAAAACTCTTTTATGGACTGTTACCATGGCACAAAAATTGTTTATGTACTGATACTCTGACATACTAATACCCTGTGTGAGCATCCATGGACTATATTGGGCCTTACCCATTTGCAATGGTTGGTTCTTCATTTTGATGTGATTGGATGGATTAAATAATCTAGTTTCATAAAAAAATTGAGGTGAACTTGATTACATCACTCACCCTATATTGAATTATACATTTATATATCTTTTTCACTATAGTTGTGCTTCTCAAGAAATGATACTCTCAATAGCTGAAGCACTACTCTTGCTATTCTGGGTTGGGGGCATGATCACCTCCCAACTCTCCTACTCTAGGTACAACACCACCATGGTGTAACACATTTTTACCATTTGTAGACTCACTCATCTTTTTGTGTATAATATGGATGAGGTTTCAATTCCCCTACCTACTTCTCTAGTTTCTAGCACTTCAAACCTAGCTACTATGCGACACATACATAGGTGTACTCTATCCATTCTCTTTTTTATGCTAATTTTGAGTATTGTTTACACATATTGTACTCATTGATTAATTTTTTTGGCATATTATTAGTTTCATTTAATGTTTAAAAGGATAAAATATTGAAGGAATAACTCGATCAAAGATAAGGTGTTTTGTCCACACCATGGTATGCATTTTTTTTTCCTTTAAACTAGTAATTCCAATTTTTATTGCATTACTAGATTAAATGGAGGAAAATGTAGACACCCATTTTGGTACAAGTACACATATTGATATTCTTCTTGTATGTATATACTTATTTGCTAAGAATTAGACATTTAGTGATGCAGTCTCTTATGGACCTCTTCGGTTCCATCTTATTTCACTTGATTTACCTATGCTTTATGGCTATATATCTTCATCCAATGTATGCCAAATACCCCTACCTATTGTGCATATTTTTTATATGTTTTTATCCCCTTGACACTTGCATCCATACTAGACACTAGCATCAATGTTAGTGTTTGTGTTTGATGTAACTATCCAAACTTATCTTTTTTATATTTTTTTGTATCTTTAACTTTGTGACCATTTTATTAGCACTCTTTATCCATCCTATGGGAAAATTTTCACATGTCACTAGGTTATAATTCAAATTCAAAAGATTCCTATATATACAAAGGTAATGGAATAATTAATACATATTCCAATTTGATAAGGCAACTCTGTAATCAAAAAGTATTATCCATTTCAAGCTATTAAATTACACTATAGCATTGAATTAAATATCTAAAGCATTCTAAAGGTCAAATATACTATTGTGTCACTTATACCAAGGTTTAATAGGATAAATATCATATATTCATATTGTTAAAATTCCACACACATGCAGAGGAGGGAGAACTACATGTGAGTCTGAGGCCCTCTTAAGAGTATTGGCTATGTAGGTAGTACTTAGAAATAACAAGGTTGCTAGGGATAGTTTGAATCATGTTACTAACCCCTTTTTACCAAATTATAGGAGGTAAAATTCAAAGGAAATAGGGTTGCTTATTGTTTGGATCTGACACACAAGTAAACATAATTTGAAGCATAAAATGATTACACAAGGGGAAGCATAGGTTTGATCTAAATTTGAAGTCACTCATGTGTATATATCTCATTGGACAGTTGCATTAGATATGGATATATACTATCTCATATTGATGTAATTACGTAAAGGTCAAAAATAGTTAGAATAGAGAATGAACAAAGTCTAGATCTCCAACATAGCCATGTGATGACTCCTGGCCACTATCACAGTCTAGAATAGAATAATAAATAAGATACACTCTCCTTATCTCTTTTTTGTTTAGTTATTTCTATATTTATTGCACATGTTTAAATGAGATATATTGTATTACATTGCTAAAATCTGAAAATTACTTGATTATGCATTCAAATAGCTTTTTTTTTTTATGTTTCTCATATGAATCCAAAAGCATTAAATTAAACTTTTTGTATATGCTCATTTGTTGATATGTATCATGATTAGCATATATATTAGTCATGTGATTTAGTGATCATTTTTTAGGAAAGTATAAAAGGATATTTATTATTGTGACATTACTTTTTAGACCTCTAGCACTTGATGTTTGATTTTGCATTTAACATTACACATCATAATTTTTAAATGAATCATGATAACTTTGGATGTCATAAGCATAAGAAATTAATTTAAATGTAAATGTAAACAACCTAGGAATAATATATAGATAATCAACAATAAACCAAAGAAAATCAAGTAAAATAAAATGCATCAACATTAGTAAAAAAGTAATAAATTAACAAACACATAAACACACAATCAAATATTAATGAATAAGTGGTTATTTGATCATGTATGCATGTGTATAAGTAAGGCATTAATCTCAAATATTCTTGCTCCTAATCTCTAGGGTAAAAATGATAGGACAATATAATAACTTGGATAGAAGAAGGAATAAAAGTAAAAGGGAGGGTAGTTGAGTTATTTCCACATTCCCCATGCAAGTGTATGTTACCTACATAGTCCAATGGACTTCAAGCCAAATTTAATTCTCCCAAGAAATGAGATAATAATAAAGGTAATGACAAGAGATAGGGAAAAAGTGATATAAAAAATGTGGGGAAGCCTCACAAAATAGCAAGAGTGTTAAATGAACTAGGAGAGGTGGAATGATAATAAGAGTGGTTGACCTAACCTGAGATGCCCCATGTATCCAAGTACTACTTATGTAGTATATGTTGACCTCATGCCAATGTAGTTATTCTATAAATGGGAGTGTCATGAAGGAATATCAATTTTGATTGGAAATGAGTGTGACTAGATAAGAGTTCCCCACCTAGTAAATATAGCAACCTACACCATCTAAAATAGGACCAAGGGTCATTGGTGAATAGGATGAAAATGTAAACAAAAGATTTTATATCTTTAAATCTCTTTTTAAGGTGTTAATCCTTTTTTTGAATTATTTATTTTTTAGGATTTTCATTTTTTTAGGGTTTTAGAATCTCAACTCAATAGAGGATTAAGAGATGTAGAAGTGGTTTAACTCATAAAATGGTGAGACTGTGGCTTAATTTTCTCATAAAATAGTGAGAGTGTGGCTTAGGTTACTCAAAAAATGGTGAGAGCATGAGAAATGGTTGGATGACTTGACCTTAAAAATTGAGTGTTACCTACATAGTCTAAATTGACCTCAATCCATTATAGTTCCACCTACAGTTGAAGATACTACTAATCAACAGCAAGTTTGAAAATAAGAATGGAACAAAACATAATTAATGGTATAGGTTTATGTCAAGAGTTAAAATATGTATTTTAAAGGAGAATTATGTATGGAAACCATGCATAATCTCATTAAGATACTTCCTTAAAGGATGTGTTAATAATGATCAAATTTGCATTGTCTGTTGAATATTTCTTTGAACCTAGCATCTCAATCTAGAATTTGAATCTACCTATTGTACCTAAAAATTAAAATCAAGATCATGATAGTAATAGGAAGGAGGCGGATAAGATAAAAAGGGTTTGGCATAATTAAAAAAGAAAGGAAGTGAAGGTATTAAACCATGCCCCCAAGTAGGATTCTTCATAGACAATGTTTGAATAAATCAAGCATAAAATGCTTGAAATGCATAATATTCATGGGCTCATATAGCTCTTTCCCATTTGGCGTAACCAAATTGTATGAATTTGACCCATATTTAGTTGTGATGATGAATTTTCCTAGCCAATTAGGCTCAAATTTTCCCTTTTTCATGCGTTGCATTGGTATTTTTTATTCTCTTTCAACATAAGATAACCAAGTTTAAAATTTTGGGGTTTGATGCACCTATTATAGTTATGATGTAACCTCTTCTTATATGCTTGGAGATTATTCAAGGTAATTACCCATTTTTCATCAAGTAGTTCTAGTTTTTATAGTTGGGAGACTCTAAATTCCCCTCATCAATGATATCTTATAACAAAATGAGCAAGGAAGGAAACTTGATCTAGATAGGGATAATAGCTTCAGTGTCATAAACTAGGAAATATGGTGTGGATCCTATTGGGGTTCAAGTATTGGTATGGTATGCTTATATGGAAGGGAATGATTGTAAATTCCAATCATATCTAGTAGAATTAATAATACTTTTTAGGATTTGAATAATATTTTTATTAGATGCTTTATCTTGGCCATTACTTTGAGGAAAATAAGGAGTGGAAATTTCTATTTGATATGGTATCGGGCACAGAGTCCCTTTACATCCTTATTTTTAAATGATCCACCTTTATTGGATATGAGGGTAGAGGGAATGTCAAAGTAGAAAATTAAGTGGTTTAGAATGAATTTAGAAATCTACTTATTGGTTATATAAGTAAGGGGAATGGATTCAACCCACTTAGTAAAATACTCAGTTGTAGTGAGGATGTGTTTATGGCCATTTGAGTAAGTAGGATTGATTTTCCCTATGAGATCAAGTCCCCATGTGGAAAATGGCCAAGGCATAGTGAGTCGTTAAAGTGCTTTGTTGGAGCATGAATAATATAGGCATGTTTCTTATAAGGTACACACTTATTAACTTAGGTGCATGTATTAACTTCCATAGTGGGCCAATAATACCCTATACATAGGAGTTTCTTGGCAAAGTCCATTCCAATGGTGTGGGCCCCATAAATCCTTATGTACCTTCTTAAGTGCTAATTCAAATTTTTATAAAGTTAAATAATGAATTAGAGTTCCATCATATCCTCTTCGATAGAGTGTGGCATCAAGTAAAGTATAACGAGAGGCATTATGAATGAAGTTTTTTTATTTGTTATGGGAAAGTTTGGTAGGGAAAATGTGGTTGTGAAGGAATTCATATAAATTGTATTACCAACGTGATCTAGATCAATTATATCACATACCATTTTAGATGTTAAAAATTCATGAGTTGGCTTCAAAATATGTTCAATAAGGAACTAGTAATCTAGAGCATGATTTACAATTACTTAATGATCCAATTATTGAATGGCATTTATAGTCTTGTTACTAGCCCCTGGTATTTGTTCAAATTAGATGTGACAAAAAATTTATTAATATTATCCACCATATTTTTTTAAATTACAAGCTTTTCATCTTTGTTATGGTATTTCTCTATCACCTGGTTACTAACCAATTGGGGAATCCCCATGAACATGTAGTTGTTTGACATTCAATTTTACCAATAGATAGATCCCTAAATAAATGATCTATTCTCTGATATGTTATTGTTACTATTAAAACTAATTTATAAGGCCTTGGGAATGAAATCTCCCTATGTTTTTATGAACATAATTACATCTCTATATCCATGAGAGGTGTAGGAACCATCAAAGTAGAGTGTCAAGTGATATGGTTCTAAGAAATTTTCATCCAAAGTCATGATTGACTCTTCAGGGAAACCAAAAGTGAGTGTCTTGGTATCTGATAAGGGTGATTCAACAAGTTTATCTACAAGTACTTACCCCTTAATTTTATTTATAGGTACAGATTCAATCTCAAACTCACTCAAGATCATGACCCATTTAGCCATACAACTATTTAATGTTGCCTTAAAAAGCATATATTTGAGTGGGTTCACTTTGGAAATAATAATGGTTTTGTTGTTGATCATGTAATTTCACAAATTATGGGCTGAAAACACCATTATTAAGTAGGATTTTTCAATTTTCATATAATTATGTTCATAAGCAACCAATGTTCTTAAATAATATATTTATCTTTCTTTCTCCAAATCATCATGTTGGGTGAGAAGTGCCCCAAAGGCATGTTATGTTACTAAAATGTAGAGGAGAAATAACTTTCCATATGTTGGTAGGGCTAAGATAGGTGAATTTTCTAAATATTCTTTCAAATGTTCAAAATCCTATTGACAGTTGGTGTTCCATGAAAAAGTGGTGCCTTTGTTTAACAGGTGAGTGAAGGGATGACATATGTCTACCAATTGAGAAATGAATAATAAAATGGATTGGATCTTTCCATACAAGTTATGGATATTCTTAATATTATAGGGGAGAGTAATTTATGTAATGGCCCTAACCTTAGTTGGATCAAATTAAATTCCCCTATGAGAGACAATGAAACCTAACAATTTGTTGAAAGTAATGACAAATGCACACTTCTTAAGGTTAAGTCACACTATATTCATGAAGATTTTTAATTATTATTCATAGCACATTTGGATGGCCTGATTTGGTCTTGGATTTTCCCAAAATTTCATCCACATATTTTTTGACAATATCGTGTATCATGTCATGGAAGATGATAATCATTGCACCTCGGTGTGTAGCACCAACATTCTTGAAGCTGAATGGTATCATTTGGTAATAAAACATTCCCCATGAAGTGATGAACATTATTTTATATTAGTATTTAAGTGTTCTTATTATTTGGTTATACCCAAAGAATCCATCCATAAGAGATAACATCTTGTACACTATTGTGGAATCTACATTCATATAAATTTTTGGTTTAGACACCTAAATTTCACCATTTCATGTCAAAATTAACTTTGGCACACTAACCCTTCTCATTCCATAATTTGAATCCAAATTAATATCACTTCCCTCTAAAATTCAAATAATTTATTAATTCTTAATTAATTAATTAATTATATTCATGCACGCCTATTTCCTCTAAAACTAATTAAAAATCCATATTTTCTACCTTAGCTTTTCATCCTCCATGTTTGTCTCAACCATGTGTTGACTCATACAACCATGCTCCTCAACTTCCTCAACCACCTTGTGAGTCACCTTAGAACATTTCAACTTCCTTGATGACTCAACCAACTAACTTGACCCATTATTGATAACTCACTCAACCAACTCCTCTTTCTTCTTAAGGCATTGAATTGGTCATCATCCTCATGGATGAAGACTAATTCTCCATCATTGAGTATTTTTATAAACCAATAATTCAAATAATCTTGATCCATCTAATCAACCTCCCATAAGCCTATAAATTGAGATGCAATCCATCACTTTCATCATCCACATTTATGCTAATGAATTGTTATCAAATTACCAAGTGAATATAAGCCATCAAAAGTACTTTTTCATACCAAAATATTTTCCAATTCCCTTTGTTTTGAAGAAGAGTTGATCACCCACATCTATTGCATTTGAGATAAAATCATATTCAATCACAATGGAGGAGGTTTAATCCACTTCAATTTTTTAAGTGTGTGTTTTTAGTTAGCTTGTTTCATTTCTTGCTCTAACGTTGAAGTATATGCTTCTAGTTTAGATTTGATTTAATTTTAGTTTGATGTATTAATTGCATTCTAGAATTAGAGATTATACATTTCTGGCGTGCCCAATGGGACTTTCCCTTATCTTCATACATCATAGACATCATAAGTGTATTTTAGAGTGTAATTCACTTGTTTCTAATTTTTTTCATTATGCACATTCATTTAATCTTAGTCTTGGAAGTTTTTGTTTGCAACTACAGGTTTATTTTCTTACTCTTTTTGGTATGTTGTACATATACCTTCATAACAATTAATTTAGAGATATCATCAGTGAATTCATTGGAGTAAATAGAGAAATAATTTATGGGTATTTTTCATTCATCTTTGTTCATTTTTTAAGCTTTTTTATAGTTTTTTAGTCTATTTATGTTTACCAACTATCTTCTATTCAGTTTCTCTTGCATCTAGATTTTTATGTTTCTATTTTTACTGTGTTTTATACAAAGCAAAAATTATAGCATACAGTGGAAAAATTGAAGCATACATGAAGAAATTATACATGCAGTGGTGAATTTATTTTCCAATTGTAGCGGTCATCTTCTAGAGGCCATAGCTTTTGACTCATGACTCTATTTGAGGCCTCTTTTATGCCAAAATGAAGGTATCAAAAAGGAGAATGAAACCATGAACAAATATTGAAATTTTGAACACTTCAATGGATTTGCCAAATTTTTTAACATCAAAAAAAAATCATCATTATCATTAGTGAAATCATCATTACCATCAATGAAAGAGTTGTTATCATCAACGAAATCATTCAAGAATAGTGAAATCACTCTGTAAGTTATTATTTTTTGTTTTTCTATTCTTTTTTCATCTAAAAATGAATTTTTTATTTTCTCTAACTATGTAAATAGTGAAATCATTCTAGAACATTTGTTTTTTTTTCATTTTTCATCACTTTTTTAGCTAACTTTTATAGGTTGCTTTGATCTTTTAGCCATCAAAAGAATTTTAATAGTTTTCTTACAAGTCGTTGGTCCATTAAAAATCAAATAAATCTATCCAAAAATCAAACTTAATCTTTTTTTTAATTCCTTACTTAATATTCTTTTTTTGGACTAAATATTTTTTCCTTTCATTTCAAGCTTTCTAGTTAATCTCTATTTCAATATTTTTCATCTTTAGTAGTAATTAACTAACATTTTTGCCTTTTTGAGCTTTAATTTTCAATAAATTTGTGTGTTTTTATCTTATTTTGTATGTTCATTTCTATATAATTGCATTGGTGATGATAATCAAAAATTAAAAATAACATTTGCAAATTTTGTTACCCAAAGACCCACTTTCATGTATGTTCTTCTCTTGGCATCACATTGGTGGTGATACCTAAGAATCAGAGGCAAGTGTCATTATTTTTTTTATTTTATTTTTTTAGGGGCTTTATCAACTATGGATTTCACCACCATGTGGTTGGCCAACCCCATGTACCGATGAAGTATATAGATTAAGTTAGAGTTATTTTTATTGGATAAGCGGTGTTGTGTTTTATGCATGCCATGAAATTAGGGGATTTCATGCTCTAATAACCAAGTCTTAGACAACATGACTCAAAGTTTGGTTTTTTGACATTAACACACTAAAATATTATAATTTTATTGGGCACATTGGGACTAGACTCATTTGTTTGTGCCTATAAAATTAGTTTCTTCTAAGGTTTGAGGCCTCATCATACTAAAAGATATATAGAAGACTCCCCTAGATAATCTTGTTTAAATCTTAAGCCTAGGAAATCCTTTCTTAACATTTAACTTGTAGTGCATTGGTTAGTGGTTAGTGTCAAGAATCTACTTTCCGTACACCCTTAAAACTAGGCTTAGTAGGCCATGAGAATGATGGGATCCTCCATGATTAATTCCTTGAAATATTAGGCCATAGCTAATGTAACATAAAAATAAGTGACATAGAAATCCTATGAGTTGTTCAAGTCCTTTTGCCTATATTTTATCCTTTTTTGTGTAATGCATGTGTTTTTAGAGTAGAACTTATTTGTTTACTTCCTTATGATGTACCATGTGCTGAAATATTTTTGATTGAAAATAGAAAATTGAGTTTCAAAACCAAGTCAAAATCATATCAAAAATATTAAACTAAAATAAATAATCCAAAGTCAAAAGCTCAATATCTTATTATCAATGACTTTTCTTTTAGTAATTTTGGTCATTCACTATTTTTATGTCAATATATTTTATTCATTTTGAATTCAAGCCTTTGTTAGTAATGTTTCCTATCATAAGGCACATGGCTATGTTAAACAATCCCTTGATCAATTCGATCACAAATCCAAATCCAAACAATCTTAGTCTTAACTTAGGGTTCAATCTAACTAATTTTGATTCAAATGCATATTTGAGTCAACATCAAACCAATCATCCAATAAATCTAAATCAGAGTTTCATTGTCATTTTAAACTCACTAATTAATCATCCAATACATCTAAATTTGAGTTTGAATGTGCATCCAACCTCACCTCTTAATAAATAAAATCCAAACCTGAATATTTATTCAAGTTTAGCAATCAAACAATATAATCCAAACATCAATCAATCAAATTCAAACCTTAATAGTCACCCAAGTTTACCACTCTACCAATCCAACCTAAAAATCAATCAATCAACTTCAAACTTGAATACTCATTCAATTTTACCCATCAATCAACATCCAAATTTTACTTTAGGGATAACATCAAATTAGTTTTTAGGTTTTGCTAGTCAAAATTATTTGAATTCTTTTATAGGTTCCACTCTATCCACAAATCACAAATCAAAATGCATTCACCAATACATCTACTTGCAACCTTAGCATCAATTTAAATCAAACCTTTGGTTTACCTTCACCACCAATTTCAAATTTATACTTGAAACAAAACCCATTTACAAATAAAACCCCAATTCAATCAAATCCAAATATCTTCTATCCAAATCAACCTTTAAACTCCTACACCCATCAAAACTAAGATTTCCACATTCATCAAAATCAACTATTTGGTTCTACATCTAACACATTCCCAAACTTGAACCAAACTACATAAAATCCACATTTGTTCACAAACCCAACAAATTCAAATCTAATTAACTTCACAAATATAAACCAACCCTTTAACACAAATCCATCAACATCAAATCCATCAACCTTCATAAAGCCAAACAAAATGACACATCCATCTAACTTTACAGATTCACCAAATCCAAATACTTTCACTTTCAACACAAATCCATCCTTCAAACCAATAAAATACTTCTTTTAATACAAATAAATTCATCAACACTCCACCCCATAGTCCACATTCCCAAATCACTAAATACATCTGCTACGCCCCTAACCTATCACATGTATGAGGATAGTATTAGCCGACTTGTGGCTTACTTATCCCTCTTTGAAATTATATTGTGGCCGACTTGTGGCTGAATTGTGACTTTCTTTAGATTATTAGGTCAGCCTATGGAGTAATCATGGCCTAGTTAGACTATATATAGGAGGTAGTGGATAATCATTTATCATCATATTGTGAATTCCGCTCTTATTGAAGCTTGTGGAGGTTGCCCCCTCGAAGTGGCTTATCTATTATCATATATTTGGATATATTTCAGTCATATTTGGATATAATTCTGCTGTTATACTTAATTCTTGAAGTAATTTCATTAGAAGTGGTATCAGAGCTGCGATTTGGGCAATCTTGTGGGTAAAACACTAATTTTGCGATATATAAAAAATGGTTGTGAATTTCTCTGAAATTTTTTTAATAGAGGTGATAAATCATCACATTAAGCTTAAATTAAAATTTAAGATAATTTGGATCTGTTTTTCAAAATTTATCGCTATTTTATGGTTTTTCATAAAATTGCTCTATCATGCGCAATTCAAAGAATTTTTCTGAGTTGTTTACATTTTTGGAAAGATTATAAAAATTTGGCTACGGTTTGTTCTTTGTATATTTTGAATTGAGGCCGAAATAATTCCAAAATCACTTGGTCAAATTTGGGTCAAAAGTGTCAATAAGGGTCGACATCGTAAAACCCTTTTATGGTAGGTCCACAAACTCGGGGCTGAGGAAAGGGTGTTGAAACTCCAGGAAAAACTCCTAAAAAGGATGACATGGAGTCAGAAGGGGGTGTAATAGACCCTTTGTACTAGGGTTTTCTGACATAGATCACAAAGTGAGCCAGCTTGACTATAGTGTGCAAGGCATTCAGAGTGAGGTGCAAGACATACAATCTAATATGCAATCCATACAAGATAGTTTGGGATATATCATGATGGATTTGAATATTAATCAATCAAATCATCAAGCTAACTCTATTTCACAAACCCACCAGGGTGGTTCTCCTAACCAGTCTACTTCAAATCCAACTCCATGGCCATAGAAGAACCTATTACCAAAAGTGGATATGCACAAATTCGATGGAAAGATCCACTCAATTGGCTCAACCAAATGGAGATTTTTTTTGACCTACATCAGATTCCAAGTGGACAGAAGGTTACCATGGCATCCTTGCATCTTGAACCTGATCAATTCATTTGGTATCGATGGTTGTGTGCTCAAAAGAAAAAGATGAGTCTCAATGTCACCTGGTCAATTTTTACAGAGCAGCTACAATTACACTATGGCAATAGTGTGACAGATAATTACTTCAGCCAACTAGAAAAATTGTGACAAACTAGCTCCATTAAGGATTATATTCATCATTTTCAGAACCTATCCTTACGTGTGGAGACAATTTATGATGCAAACTTGAATGACCTATTTTTGGGTGGACTCAAGGACCACATTCAACATGAGGTACGCATGTTTAATCCACTTAATATTTCTGAATCTATTATCCTAGCACATAGAGCTAAGGAAAAATTCATAGCCAACAAGAAGCATCCATTCACTCACTTCAAAGATCGTAGCATATCATCATCAACATTTCCTCCACCTACTAGATTGACCCCTCAGCAAATTGAAGAAAAGCGTGCAAAAGGATTATGTTTTGGTTGTGATAGCAAGTGGAGTAAAGGAAATAGATGTGCTGAGAAGAAGTTATTCTACATTGAGGGACCAAATGAAAATGAAGAATCAGATGATGCCTCCAATGATGATGAGGAAGATATAGAGGAGGTACCTGAAGATTCCCAACCTACAATCTCTTGTCATGCACTTGCAGGTATTAGCACTCCACAAACTCTTAAGGTGGTGGGTTTCCTCAAGAAACAGAAGGTGATAGTGTTGATTGATTTAGGGAGCACACATAACTTTAAAAACCATAAGTTGGCCACTCGATTGAACTGTTTCATCTACCCAGCACCAGAATTTTAGGTCATGATTACAGATGGTGGCACAATTAATTGTTCAAGCAAATGCCATAGTATTAAGCTTATTATGGGTGGGTACAATCTTGACTCTCCTATGTTTTCTATGCCCATGGGTAACACAAAAAATTTTTTGGGAGTCCAATGGCTCACAACCTTAGGTACCATTGAGATGAACTTCTAAGAATTATTCATGCGCTTTCATTCTGAAGGTAAAAAAATTGAACTACATGGATTACATGCAAAATCTCCATAATTGGTTAGTTCACATCAGATGACCAAGATGCTAAAAAAGGGGGTAGAGGGAATTATTGCATGATTATGCTCTATATAAGTTCAACCCCCAAAGGTATCTACACATCCTAATCTACAAATAATTCTTGAAGACCACTCATCTATTTTTGGGGCCATGCCAAAAGGGCTACCACCAAAAAGAGAACATGATCATGCCATTCAACTAATTCCAGGTAGTCAACCACCAAATATCATACCATATAGATATCCATATGCACAAAAGAGTGAAATTGAAAAGATGGTCCATCAGATGCTGGAGGCAGGGATCATCAAGCATAGCCAAAGTGCATATTCATCACTAGTGGTCATGGTGTGGAAGAAGGATGACACATGGAGGATGTTCCCTGATTATAGGGAACTCAACAAGTACACCATCAAAGATAACTTTCCTATTCCAGTAACTAATGATTTACTTGATGAGTTGCATGGTGCTAATTATTTCACAAAATTGGATCTTCGCTCGGGGTACCATCAAATTATAATCAAGGATGAAGATGTTCATAAAACTACTTTTAGAACACATGAGGGCCATTATGAGTTTTTGGCAATGCCCTTTGGTCTTACAAATGCACCATCTACTTTTCAGAGCTTGATGAACACTGTTTTTAGGCCTTTTTTAAGGAAGTTTGTGCTAGTTTTCTTTGATGACATATTGATTTATAGTTAGACATGGGAAGCACATCTGCAACATGTGAAACAGGTATTGATAGTTTTGGAGAAGCACCAACTTTATGTGAAGCCATCTAAATGTTCTTTTGGAGTACAAGAGGTAGAGTACCTTGGTCACATTATTTCCCATGAAGGGGTCAAAGTTGATCATCAGAAGATCAAAGTGATAATGGAATGGCCCATGCCAAAAACTCTCAAAAACCTTCGAGGTTTTCTTGGACTAACAGGTTAATATAGAAGATTTGTGAAAGGTTATGGTAGCATAGCAGCTCCACTCACTGCATTGCTAAAGAAGGATGCTTTCCATTGGAATGATGATGCCACCAAAGCATTTGAGAAACTAAAAGTAGCTATGTGCACCACTCCAGTTTTGGCTACTCCAAACTTCTCACAAACATTCATTGTTGAATGTGATGCTTCTGGGTCTGGATTGGGGGTAGTACTAATGCAGGAAGGAAGACCCATTGCATTTGAAAGTCATCAATTCAAAGGTAATAATCTACAAAAACCTATCTATGAGAAAGAAATGATGGCTATTCTTCATGCAGTTAAACAATGGAGGCCTTATCTGATGGGTAGACACTTTAAGGTGAAAACAGATCATGATAGTCTCAAATACTTTTTAGAGCAAAGATTATCATTTGAGGAACAACAAAAATGGGTAACCAAAATGTTGGGTTATGATTTTGAAATCATCTACAAGAAGGGTAAAGATAATGTAGTAGCAGATGCACTATCTAGATGGGATGCATCCACAGAAGCATTACTCGGTGAAATATCCATATTGCAAGTAGATTGGGTGGATGAAGCTAGGTTAGAATGGGAGCAAGACAAGGATACATAGGTTTTGATTCAGAATCTCTAGCAAGGTAATTTATCCTCTGACAAATTTGAATGGAAGGGTAATGTCCTATGGTATAAGGGTAGGTTATACTTGTGCAAAACTTCAGAGCTTAAGCATAAGATTCTTGCAGAGTTGCATGCATCTCCATTTGGGGGACACTCAAGGTTCTTGAAAACTTATCATATAATTAAGAAAGAATTATTTTGGGAAGGACTCAAGGGAGATGTACAAAATTTTGTGGAAGAATAAATGATATGCCAATAGAATAAAGGTGAAACAGTTAAGACCCCAGGTTTGTTACAACCATTAGCAATTCCTAGTCAAAGGTGGGAGGAGGTTTCCATGGATTTCATCACTGGGTTGCCTTGTTTTGAAGGTAATAATGTTATTTTGGTCATTGTGGATAGGCTTACAAAATATGCCCATTTTTGTGCTCTCTCACACCCATTTTTATCAAGTACAATCGCAGATATTTTTATGGAAGCAGTTCTCAAATTACATGGAATCCCAAAAATAATTGTAAGTGATCGTGATCCTATTTTCACTAGTAATTTTTGGACTGAACCATTTTCTTGTTTGGGTACTCAGCTAGCTCATAGCTCATCTTACCACCCCCAATCTGATGGATAAATTGAAGTGGTTAACAAATGTTTAGAGGGGTATCTCCGTTGTTTTGTATCAAATAAACAAGAACATTGGGTTAAATGGCTACCACTTGCAGAATGGTGGTATAACACATCTTTCCATACCTCTTCCAAAATGTCTCCATTTCTAGCACTATATGGTTACCATCCACCTTCCATCACTTCTTCATTAAAGGTGCACACCAAGGTTTGAGATGTGGAAGAGCACATTCAACATCAACAAGAGGTTTTGGCTAGTTTGAGAGAGAATTTGGCCTTGGCACAAAATAGGATGAAGAAACAAGCAGATCAACACTGGAGTGAGCAAAATTTTGAGGTGGGTGACTGGGTATTTGTTTGTTTGAAACCTTACAAGCAGATGTCCTTGAAGCAACAGAAAAAGGACAACAAACTTGCTCCAAAGTATTATGGCCCTTATCAGGTTCTACAAAAAATTGGAAGTGCGGCTTACAAGCTCAAGTTACCTCATTCATCTCACATACACCCAGTATTTCATGTTTCTTGTTTGAATAAGGTCATTGGATAGAAATTTTCTGACCAAACAGAGCTCCCAAAACTAGATGAAGAAGGACGAGTCATTTTGGAATTAGAGAAGATCCTCCAAACACGTACTAAGAGGTTGAGAACCAGAGAGATTAAGGAATATTTGATCAAGTGGAAAAACCAAAGCAGTGAAGATGCAACTTGGGAAGGTGAAGAATTTATGCAACAACATCCACAATTGTTCAACGTTGAGGACAATGTTGGTTTGAAGGGGAAGGGCATGCTACACCCCTAACCTATCACATGTATGAGGATAGTATTGGCTGACTTGTGGCTTAATTATCCCTCTTTGACATTATATTGTGGCTGACTTGTGGCCGACTTGTGGCTTTCTTTAGATTAGTAGGTCGGCCTATGGAGTAACCATGGCCTAGTTAGACTATATATAGGAGGTAGTGGGTAATCATTTATCATCATATTGTTAATTTTTCTCTTATTGAAGCTTGTGGAGGTTTCCCCCTCGAAGTGGCTTATCTATTATCATATATTTGGATATAATATTTCAGTCATATTTGGATATAATTTTGTTTTTATACTTAATTCTTGAAGTAATTTCATTACAACATCATAGATGACAAAAATGAGGTCTTGTTATAAGCTTTAAGACTAGGAGCTAAATATTACCCTGATATTAACCCCGAGGCCTTACAACAATTAATCTTTAGGAAGGAATCCACACCTCCCATCCAATATCAAGCTACCTCTTTAGCCCACTTCATTACTAAATAATCCCAAAACATTTCACATCAACATCACCCTACCACTATTAATCATATTTTCCAAAATCAATTGAGTTTCTCATCCACTATTTATAGCCTTGATTCCAACATCTCTTATCACACTATCAAAAGAAATCTGATTATATCAACCCAACCATATATTATCACCTCATCCTCAAATCCATACCAAATCCAAATCACCCAACCTCCCAACAACATTATCATGCCTAATGGCTAGCCTCATCAAGAAAAATGAAAACATAAGTTCATTCCTTTGGGAGAATCTTATGATGTTGTCTTTCAAAATTTGGTCATTATAAACATGGTAATATTAACTAACACCAAACAATTTGAGCCAAATGTCCCAAATCCTAAGTGGTATAAACCTAATGAATATTTTGATTATCATATAATTAAAGGTCATTTTACCAACCATTATATCAGACTAAAGCATTATATCTGAGATTTTATTGACAATGATGACATTAAGGTAGAGCTAAGTGTATCCATATCTGAAAATAATAGATTGGAGGTATGCCAAAATGTCCTTCTTAAGCCTAATCAAGCCATTCCACTTTGAATACCAGGTCTTAACCTTTCACCCATTTTTGACAAAACTCTATTTGACCCATCCATTTTCAACCAATCTATAGTTGATAGACCCATCTTTGGAAACCATGCCCTGCCATCAATTTAAGATAAGCTTATATTTTCCCAAGATCTCATTTTTTATGAAGATCCCCCTTTTGACCAAGATCCCATCTTGGACCCATCCTCCTCTGACCAACACAACCTCTCACCCATTAACCAATCATCCAACTTCTTATCAAACAATAAATCTTCTATCACCCCATAATATATACCCCAAGTGATCAAGGTACTTGTAGATAATAAAATCCATGATTAAGTAATTATCAAACCCATCCATTTTGAAGTAAATAATGGACCCCATGGCATTAGCTATAAACCATTTAAAATTTGATGTAAAGATGTTAGTGATAATTTTATGGTTTTTAAGTAAACTTCATCCATACTAAAAATAGGATATGTTCATAGTCCCTACGAGGAAATTTTTCCATCACTCCTTTCATCAACACCACCAATCTTTCTTCCCATATTGCAAAACCATCTCCTACACCCATTGATTAGGACCAATAGTTTTACCTATCATCAATTTCCTTCCATGATAATCAAATAATAGAATAATTCCTATCTTATCTTTATCCAAAAGAGCATCAAGAAACATCTGCATATCCTGAAGAACAAAAAGGGTTCCTCAATCAAGATGAATCCTATAATCCAAACCTAAAATTGACATCCCATAGTGAAAACCTCTTTGAGGCACTATTGGACAATCCAAATCTGAATCCTAATCAAAAAAATCAAGAAGAATACCTTGGTAAAAACCTTTCTAAGGAACCAATGGATGATAAAATTCATATATCCCCTGCATTAGTATAGTTTCAACTAGGTTCCCCATCACATATTAAAGACATCATTGAAGAAGCATTGAATTCTAAAATCATCCCACATGTAGGTCCTCACAGTTTTGTTGAATGTAAGATTGTTGGTCTTAATCACTCTTCACATCATGACCCCTATATTTATCCTTACAATCATTCCATCCCTCTAAATATTTCATGCACTTAACATACATTCTTCATCCAACACACCTTTTGCTTCACCCTATTTATCATCACTCTCTATTGTAGGGGCTATGATGGCATCCTAGTAAATTTGGAAGAAGGCAACTTAGACATCAATAAAGTTACTGAAGACATCTCTAGAATGCTTACTTGAAAGATAAATAGGGTTCAACATTATACATCTTGAACCATTTTATAATTGAGATGCCAAAAAACAAAAAAAATCATAAAACATCAAAATAAAAAAATTTAAAATATAATAAAAAGATAAATAATTCGTCTAAAGGTGAAAACCATATCTATGGCCCCTTGGGCAAGTACCATGATGAAAAATAGTTTCTAGGCATCATTGTATAAAATAATAAGTTGTTTATAAGTAGCTTCAACTTAGGGGCAACCCCATTCCATTTCAATCCTATGCATTTTAAATTATCCTTCCATATTTACCCATCCTTAACCATCATATTTTTATCCAAACTCATCCTTACCCATCCTACACCTATCCTAAAACATACTTACCCATCATACACCCATTAAAACCCAAACTTATCCATTTAATACCTAGCCCATTAAAACACATCCATTCCAAATCTTTTTAAACCCATCCTTATCCATTTAATCCCAAACCTTTCCAAAACCATCCTTACCAATTTAATTCCAAACCCATCGAAACCCATTCTTCTCAATCCAATCTTTGTCATCATATAACCATCCTTCTTCTCATTTTTACTTTGATAAATAAGTGTAAATGTCTTAATACATGTTCATATAAACATCTTGGTATATCTTTACAATGCTACTTTGATTATAAGACTCTTGGCTCTTAAGTCATGTGTGTGTTGGAGTTATCATCTTAATTCCTATTCATCCATACTCCATTCATAATGTTTCCCTTCTATCCACAACTACTCCCTCCCTTGGTGATAAAATAAGTTTTCCATTTTCTAGTATTCCTTGTATATACATTTATAAATCAAAAAAAAAAAAAACATTAAAAAAATACAAAATACAAAAAAAATGAAAGAAAAGTCAACACCCTTGTCCTTAGTTATATATCTTAGTCATCCCTTACATGGATTACCCATTGGATGGTTAAACATTTTTAAATATCTCACATGCCAAAAGGTTCCACTCTAACCAAAGACATCAAAAATGTCATTTTATTACTTGTTTGTATAGTCATTTACATACATTTTAGTTATTTACTTTCTTGTACATCTCACATATTTATTTACTTTATTGTACAGTTGATTGTTTACTTCCTTGTTTGTTTTACTTACATGGTTTTCCTTGTTTCACACTTTTTATCTTTTTTTTATTGTTAATTATTGTGTCTAGATAACTATGAGCATTAAAAATGGTGTTATTATGATTTTCCATATCATGATGCACTAAGTCTTGTACTTGTGAATCTACTAGTCATTATGTGTATAACACAATAGACATCATGGTTTTTCCATACCATTGGTGCATATTATTTTACACTATATCTAAATTATGTTTCTCAATTATTCTTTGTTATTAATTTTTTAAATCCAAACAAATAAAATAATAAAAATTAGCTATCAAACCATCTCACATCCTTAGATGAAGCATATGTGTGGCATCTTGGATTAAGTCATTACGGTTTACTCCTCTGAGGACCCTTGACATGTTGAGAAGACTGACCCACAAAGTATTTAAACTTTGTATTCCATGTCATCTCTCCTAAATATTTATAATGGACACTATGTTAATCTTAAATGGCTACATATCCATCTCAAACATACTCATTAACATTCACAATCCCATAAAAATTCACATAAATTTATCAACCCCATAGTTTATATATAACTAATATTTTCAACATGGTTTCATTCTTATTTATTATACCTTATTTATGGAAAAAATGAGAGCTCAAATGGAGTCCCAAGTCAAAATTTATGGCTTAAAAAAGATGACCACTATAGTGCAAAATGAGTTCACCACTATGTTGAATGAATTTGCCACCATGTTGAACAAATTTTCCATTATGCTAAACAAATTTTACACTATAATTAATGAATTTTCCAATATGTTGGAATAATTTTCCACTATATTTAATGAATTTTCCATTCACTTCAATAAATTTTCCACTATGTTGAATAAATTCACCACTATGTTGAATGAATTCATCATTTGTTAATGAATTCACCATTTGCTAACAAAATCACCATTCTATTCAACAAATTCACCGCATTCAGTACCAAATTTATCATTTTGATAATGGAAAATTCATTTTCCTCTCCTTTTATAAGAATTTAACTACACAAAACTATATTTATTGCCCCATACATCCCATAATCACCTCTCTTCCATCCATCCATATCCAATCCATGTTATCCAATCATATTATCCATCATCATTAATCCATAGTTACTTAAATTTATTGTTTATACTTTCTCATCACTCATCTAATAATTTATCACTCTTTCCATTTAATCTCTTACACCTATCAATTGGGATCAAAAAAATCATAATATCCATTCTTTCTACATAAATCCATCCATCCATCAATCAATCAATCAATTAATCAGTGAATTAATCATCCAACCCAAGCTCATAGCTTTCTCATCAGGATATATCATTCCCACATATGCTCCTATAAACCTTGATTCACGAGGCACATCAAAGTATGAAACTTATATAAAGACATATCATTCCTAATCCACTCCTTACATATATAATTTCTTGAAGAAAAATCAATCCATCATCACATCCAATCACAATGTGAAATCATTAGCATAATTGGGTTAATAACATTCATGGTTCAATCTTACATTACATCATCACTTCACATCTCTTCCCACATTGGGAGAATTACATCTAGTCTAATATCCCCAAATGGATTATGTAGGTAATGCTAAGATACATAAGGTCTCTAGGGTTTGGCCACCATCATCTATCCAAGTCATTTCCTCCACATTTTAAGCCATCTTTTAATGAATTACTATAAATCTTTATCAATTCATGCAACTATTAATATTTTAAAATTTTATCATACATTGTACAATCTATATTTTTTGTTTTATAGCCTATAGCTTACCATCATCAATATATATCATTCTCACATCTACTCATGTGATGCCTGAGTATTGAGTAGCATCCAAGCATGTAGTTGATAAATGATAAACATTATTTTCCTAGTTTTCTCTTTAGAAATTATCTACCAGGGGCAATTCATTTTACACATGTTTTAATCTTGCAAGTATGGTAGTGGTTTTAAAACTTCAATTTCTTCACACCTTTCATTATAATCACTTTATTATCTTCCTTCAAACATTTCAAGAATTCATTATTTTTTTTCATGAAAACTCAAGTGGGAATCATCATGATCATTTTCATTTATCTAGGGTAACTATCTTCTCCATAATCATCAATGTTCTACTTTGTATATTATTCTTTGAAATGGTATTGCTTTGTAACACCATTTCAAAGAGGAGAAAATATAGACACCTAAATTTCACCATTTAGTGTCAAAACTAATTTTGACATGCTTACCCTTCTCACTCCACAATTCAAATTCAAATTAACATCACTTCCCTCTAAAATTCAAATAATTTATTAATTCTTAATTAATTAATTATATTCATGCACATCTATTTTCCTCCAAAACTAATTAAAATCCATATTATCCACCTTACCCAAACATCCTCCATATTTATCTCAACCATGTGTTGACTCATCTAACTACCTTCCTCAACTTCTTCAACCACCTTGTGATTCACCTTAGAATATTTCAACTTCCTTGATGACTCAACCAACTAACTTGACATGTTCTTGCTAACTCACTCCATCAACTCCCCTTTATTCTCAATCCATTGAATTGGTCATCATCCTCATTGATGAGAACTAATTCTCTACCATTGATTATTTTTATAAATCAAAAAATTAAAATAATACACAACCATTCGATCAACCTCCCATAAGCTTATAAATTAACATGCAATCCATCACTTTCATCATCCACATTTATGCTAACGAAGTTATATTGAATTTTCAAGTGAATCCAAGCCATCAAAAGTCCTTTTGCATATCAAAATGTTATCCAATTCCCTTTGATTTGAATAAAAGTTGATCACCCACATATATTGTATTTGAGAGTAAATCACGTTCAATCACAATGGAGGAGGCTTATTCCACTTTAGTTTTATAAGTGTGTATTTTTAGTTAGCTTATTTTATTTTTTGCTCTATCATTGAAGTCTAGGTTTATAGTTTATATTTGATTTCATTTTAGTTTGACTTTTTACTTACATTATAGAACTATATCTTACATATTTGGCAAAGGAAAATGATCCTTTGGACATGCTTTATGATACCTCTGAAATCTATACATAAGTTGATTCCTTGTGGCTTCTTTCTAACTAGGATAATGTTTGATATCCATTTTGAATAATCTATGGGATAAATACATCATACCTCCTATAATTTTTCTAATTCCTTTTTTACTAGTATGCTAATGTGAGGATGCATGTTTATCAGCTTCTATTTTATTTGCTTTGCATTTAGGTGTATAATAAGGTTATGTACAACTAAATAAGGATCTAAGCCAAGCATGTTTGAATAAGACCAGGTAAAAATATCAACAAACTCCTGAAGGGGGTAGTAATAAGTTCATGCTCCTATTTAGTGAGGGACGCTCTAAGTTTGACCCATTTGGGATTGATTGGTGTTCTAATGTTTACTTCTATGGTATCTTCCACAAGTAATGTGGAACCATCTTTTAGAATAATTGGAAATAAGGTGCTTTGGTCATATTCATCATCTTATAGCTCAACTGGTTTATCAAGTTCACCCATGTATGAATAATCTAAATCATGAAAGTTGGCAAAGGCCATTCAACAAATACTTGTGGGAAATCTTGAACAAATTGGTCAAATAATTTTTGGTTTTTTGAACTGATTCCTGACTAGCATGAGGTTCTAGCACTGGAAGCACTTGAGCAAATTTTTAAAGAGGATGAACTTTCCCATCCAATGGTACCTAAAATAGGTTTTCACTATGGGACTCATTTTTCTCTTTACTTTATCCATGGTTTAAAAGTGCCTCGAATAGGTTTTCACTTTAGGACCTCAATGTTTCTTTTTCTTTTTCTTTTTCTTTTTCTTTTTCTTTTTCTTTTTCTTTTTCTTTTTCTTTTTCTTTTTGACCAAGGAAGTTCACCCACTCTCTAAAATAGGTGGCATGGTCCAATGTAATATCAAAGCCTTGTTTATGATCACCAACTTAAAAACCATCTCTGAGGCCCATGAATTCATAAATTGCCTCATCATTTTGAAAATCATCCAATGGTATATGTCAATCATGTTAGTCTTAGTCAATTAATTGGGGGTGATGGAGAAAAAGTGGATAATTAGAGGGAATATAATTAATGGTACAAATGGTATTGGGATCAAATAGGTCAGTATTAGCTAATTCATCATAGATGTTATAATAAGATTATACATCATTATCCTCATTCGATGGTAATTGGTATCACTCTCAAGATCTGAGGGGTCACCCTCAGGTGGTTTGTATCCAATACCTCAAGTTCCTTTGCATTTGGAAGCAAATATTAGCTCAATAAGACCTTGTTGATTCTCCCCCCAGGTTTTTACCTTTATAATCTTGATTATCCATTATCCTATTTGGGATATGATACATTTTGCTTTGGTAGCAAGTGGAAAAGTCATCATTATACAACCATGAGTCATCAACCCCTTTGAGTAATTATTGGCCTTGTGAAGCAGTTTTGATAAAAATAATAGGTATTTTTTTACGAGAATCATCTTTCTTGCACCATTCCATTCTAACATTCTTCACTTTAGGTCTATCATATGATTTGGATGTTTTAGGTAATTTAGATATATAAAAAGAATTTCCAATTTGGTATTCCCCAAGTCCTTTATCTTGAACAATAAAATGAGAGGATATTTAAAGAGGTGGTGTAGACAAATTAGATGCAAGGTTACTTAGATCCATGTAATTTGACTCAGGCGGCTGAATAGCTATATTTTTATCCTTTTTAGGGATATACTCCAAGCCAAGATGATAGTTATAGCTCTCATACTCTATTTTAAGATGTTTACAATACTAATATAGATACATATCACTAGGAATGGTAACTTATAATATATAATGGGGTAATTTGATACATTGATGTAGAGGGGAAGGTACTACATGTACTTCATGTATCCAAGGTCACCCAAAGAGTAAATTGTCTGATAGTTTTAGGTCAAGAACATGGCAAAGGGTATCATGGGTTATAGGCCCCATAATAATAGGTAAGAAAATGGTGTCTTATGATTATTTCTCCTCATTATCATATGATTTTATGTTGATTGTATATATTAAATATTTGTTGTAATATAGCCCAAGTGTTTAACCAGATTCAAAGTTACAATATTTAGCACTGAACAATTGTCTATGAAGACATGCTTGATTTTATGCCAAAAAATTATTACTTTTATATAAAGTGGATTATTATGTAGATGACCAAGGGATGACATATTGCTTTGGTATAAATTAATTTTTTGGCATGGGACCAAATGACTCACAAACATTTAGAATTTGTTAGGTGCAATGTCACTAAGGACCATAGAATAGCTCAAAATCTCATTCAATATATTGTGGGTATTTTATGTATGTAAAAGATATAAAGTATAATTTACATCAGTGTCTTTTGTAATTTTTCCAAAATATCATATGACTTATTATTGGTAAAAGCAATTAGATTATATTTTTGAGGCAAAGGGCTTTGACCAGGATTCTTGGAGGAAGAAGGTGTGGGACCTTGGATTGTAACCTTAAAATTTTGAGTTGTAATTACACAACCTTAAGTTGGTGAGGGGTTAATATAATTAGAATAACGTGGATGAGGGCCTAGAATGGTAACCCTTAGTCATTAACTAGAATTAAAGGTGTTATAAGCCAAAGGAGGATTATTAACATATGGGGGTGGAGGTCCTAAAATGGATGATGTTGGTCATCAGGTATTGGTAGTTTTTGGCTTAGTATTGATATTAATAATGGATATATACCCACTAGTAATGTGACCTATGACATTATTGTGTCATAGGGGACATTATTGTAGCTGACTTCATTATAATGGGTATCTTGACCTTGATTTTGATTAGTTTGTTGTTATTACTAATTTGGTCCTTGATTCTAATTTTTAGAAGGCTTATTCTAGTTCTAGTTTTGGTTTTGGTTATTATCTTGATGTTGATTATGGTTTTGATTATTGTTAGAGTTATGTTTTGGAAAAGGGTTTTGATAAATACCCAAATTTTGATTAGATATTATGGCCACATTGTCTAAATCTATTTCTCCATTCTCTAGTAAATCTTGGATAAAGTGGTAAAGTTGCACACATTTGTGAATGGAATGACCTTTAACCTAATGGTAATCATAAAATTCTTCCTCTATGTAATAATTGGGTTTAGGTTGGCCTTCTTAGAATTATTTTAAAACTAACTAAATAGCCATATTAGATATAACCAATTTCTTAAATTTTACCTTGATAGGCTTTCAAAGATCATTGGAAACTTTATTTTGGTATTGGTCACTTCTTAGATGTGGATTTTCAAAGTGAGTGGATGAGTAGGTGGGGTTTATTGAGTAGGCAGTGGGTGCACCATTTTCACATATATGGACTATGTTACCCCATCTCCAATAATTTTTTTTTCCTGTTCATCAATTTAGGCTTTTCTAATGTACTTGTTTACACTTGTGAAGGAGCTTGAATTTGAGTCATGTTCTGAATTTGGTTTTGAGATTAATTTTTTATTACCCTTTATTTATGATGGCTTACTCAATTTTGAATCCCTTAGCAAAAATCTCTTCAAATTTATTGGCATAATGAAGTTTGAGGTTATTGTCTATGTCAAGTTAAAAATTAGCAATAAATATTATTACCAGTTACTTATCTAGGAGATTACATAGAAATTGGTTAGCCAATAAACACCATCATTTCAGATAACTATAAAATTTATCTCCTCTTATTTATTTAGCATGACACAAGTCATACATAGTTACCTCATGTTTTATGTTGTATGAGAAGTGTTGCACAAATTTCTCAAATAAGTCATCAAAATTATTAATTGAATATTTAGGTGGATGGATAAACGATTTTAAATCTTGCCTTACCAAACTATAGGGAAATAAGTGAAGTATGTACACACTACTATATGCAACCTATTGACAAGCAACAAGTAACTCTTTCAAGTGCTCTTTTAGATCACTTTTCCCTTTATACTTATCAAATTTAGGCATCTCAAAATAGTGTGGGAATGGTATATGAAGATAACTCATATCAAAGGGATAAGAGTATATGTCATCCATTTTGAATTTATTACCCTGATTTCATATTTGAATGGATGAAACTACATCTTTCACCTCCTGCAAGTCTTGTAAAGTTGGACTAGATTGAGAGGGAATGGGTATATTTTATTGGGTATTCAAAGGTGGATTGGCTTGGCCTGGATAAGGTGGTGGTATGGATCATTGAGGAATTTATACCCAATTGGTTCTACTAGGATGTTCACCCTTTGATTGGGGTTGTATTTCTGATAAGTCATTTGTTGTTGGTAAGTCATGTGTTTTTTAGTGTGATGTTGATTTGGAGGAAACTAAGGTCTGAATAGAGGAATGGTTTATTGGGAATTAAATAAAAATTGTTGGGAATGGAAGGGAACCTATTTTTAATTTGTAGGAACCAATTGTGTGAGAGGAACTTGTTATTGATTAGGTAGAACATGGTGTTGGCTGAAAGAAGCACCTTGCCGACTAGAAGCAGTAAGTAGTTGATTGATAGATGTTAATAAAACATTATTTATTTAATATTGGTCACCACTTATTGAAGTGAAGAAATAGTTTCTATTTGTTGAAGTGGGATATTATTTTCCACCTATTGAGGTGTATAAATGGTCACAACTTATTAAAGTAGAGGATTTGTCACCACTTTTTGAAGTGGGTGATTTGTCACCACTTGTTGAAGTAGGGGAAATGTTTAGAATATTGGAATAAATAAGTATTTGAGAAGTTGGATAAATGTTTTATTTTGTTTTATATGGTACTTGGTATGGGTTAAAGTACACTAGTTAATATTTATCAACCACATGCTGGAAAAAATCCACTAGTTGATTTGGATCGATATTAGTTACTAGATTGGTTTTGGATATAGGTGTGTTAAATAAATCCACAACTGATGTGTTGCTAAAAAATAGATTAGGATAAGGTGTGGAATGGATTGACAAATCTAATGGATATTCATTTGGAGGGGTGAAATCATTAAAAATAATGAATAGAGAGAAAATTTACCAGATGTGAAACCATCAAAATGCAGGGTGAAAATGTTAAAACATGGGGCAAAACTACTAATTATGACAGCTTGTAAAATGATAGAGAAATCAAAAACTAAAATGGTGAAACCACTGAATTGAAGTTAAACTACTAATTTTAGGGGTGAAACCATTGAAACATAGGATGAAACTACCATTTTTCTTGGGATGGAGTCTTGTAATTTTTTGAGGAAAAGGAGATAAATTAAGTTAATTTCTAGATTAATTCTTTCAACTAGAATAATTCATAAGGCTTAGAAGAGTTTGTGGGGTGCATAGGAGTCACACCAGGCAAGACATTATGTATATTAGGAATCTAAAAGGGGTCAGTTCATTATTAGTGAATAAAACATCAAAAAAATTACATGAATATGACACTTTAATCTTAATCCCTAGGATTGAGCAAGATCAAGCAAGATATGAATCAATTAGAAAGTAAATAAGCACATTATACCTTCCTTGGAAACTTCCTTGATTTTTAGTTCGAAGAGGCTTGTGTTTGACTTGTAGACTAGATATCTTTGGCAATGTCAACTCCACCTATGGGCAGTATTTCCCCTTGTCTACTCTTGGCTTGGCTTAGAAATTGGCATGAGAATATTGAAGTTCTAGTATGATTTTGGCATGGTAAGTTTATTTCAATAAGGCTTGTCTATAATGTCCAAAGGCCCTTGATTTTATATAATTTTAGTTTGAATGTGAGCCATTTATTTAAGATAAATATCAATGGTGTAGAATTAATCCTCAAATTCATGATTTTACATATGGAGTGTGTAATAAACTTCATTTAAGGAAATTTTAGAGTGTGGAAGGGATTTTAGAAGAAAGAGTAAAATCATTAGTCCTCTTGGAGTGTGTCATAGAGGAGTGTGTAAGATATTCTATAATAAGTGTAAGAGTGTGTGTAAGTGACCATGTAAGAGGCTACCTTTCCCACACTCTGCTCCATTCCATTGAATTGCCTCTATGATGTCATTAAAGTGAGGTAATAAAGTAATTTTGATTTAGGAAATAGATAATTCCAAATATTTATGGAATTTTCTTTTAGAAGAAGACTTAGGCTAATTAATAAAGGTGTTTAATTAATAATTATAATAATGTGACCTTTACAATTCACTATCAGTTAAACATTCCATTTAATTTCCCCATGAAGACATTTATAATGTATCGAACTGATTCAGGATGCACTTGATAAAATTAATGTTATGATATGATCCATTTTCCCAATTAGGGATGTGTCACTATGATTTCACATCAAATCAATAATTTTGTGGGTAAATTGGGTCAAATGGTGATTTCTAATCAAATTTATCCGTGATTGTGGAAAGTCACTTTGAAAGCAATTTAGACACAGAAGTGGTTAAAATCAAGTTTCTACACATAGTTCTTTGTCATGGATTGGACCTTGAGAGAGATCATCCCATATATGAAAATGTTTAATAATATTATTTCCCTAAGTCATTGAAGGCCTAATATTATTTTCCCATAGTTTAATGAGCTTACTTATATTAATTTAATTTTTCTATTTCATTATTTTTAACATACACACTTCAAATGTTTGACATGATTATGCTATTTTCATATTTGGTTCCATATTTTTTTAAACTACCTATAAATAGTATATCTTGTTACTTTACACATTTTTATATACAACCACATGTATTACATGTCATTTGTGTATATAGTAATATGTGTTTTATTTTTCTTTTCTTTTTTTGCCTTTATAGTATGGACTTGATGGAGATTCACAATGAGATTATTACTATCTATAATATATTATCCATTTATTTGGTTGTTGGACCTCTAAATGAGACAAATATTTTTAGGTAAATTATGACTACTACATTAGATAGCAATGACATTTTCATGAGTCCAACCTAATGTAATCAATACAAGTCTCACCCTATTAGGACCCCCCTTGTTGATACAGAAAGTTTTAGAAGCACCGTTTCACTTTCACTTACAAGAAACTATAATAACAAATTTGAAGTTCCTACCATAATAGATGCACATCTTTATTTTGTATCTCAATTACAATTGCTTACAAGTAATGTGTCTACCACATGTACCGACATTTATAGATTCGTATTAGTGAATTTATTACATACACATATTTTTTAGGATAAAGAGGTTTATTTCATTCTCAACCTTATGGATAAGTTCCATGAAAGATACCTAGAACTCAAGGGTTGGTATAAATTCCTCTGTGAGATGGCATACGACCAAATCTTATGAATGATCTAGAAAACCTTAGATTACAATTTCCACTAAATAATATTTGTATACCCTCCAATTTTATGTAATCCATAAATTATTGTACTCTATTACACATAATAATTTAAAAACCTAATGGCATAGTATTGCCTTTAATAAAAAAAATATTTCATGAATACAGTTTAATATTCCCCTAACATACTTGTATATAGGTCCTTTATTTCATTATTATACTGATAGGAATTCTACAATGGCAATGGTGGAGTGGAGTATAATGGAGTGAATTGTTAACTTTTATGTTTAACCTTAAATTTGACATCTATTTGACCATCACATGTCAATTTCAACCTTAAATTTAACATCTATTTGACCATCACCTAGAAGGTTTTTAAATTTATTTGGATACGTCAATCAAAATTTCATAATATTATAGGTGTGTAAAACTATATTTATAGGTTAAATTAGTCTTGGACACTTGACAAATATATATCAAGGCTTTACCCTTTAGTTTGAGCTTCTTTGTAACCAAAGGCTCACATTCACCACCTCACTAGGTCTAATTACCTATTTATTAGTTTAACCTTGATTACTCTGATTATCTATATCATTTATAACCATAAAATGCCTAAAATATGATATATCTTTCACTATCAGTTACATAACCTCAACAACTTTCCTCCATCTTATACAGTTACATTTGAGACATGATATTAGCATCGATGTTAATGTTCATGCTCTAATAAAAGTGTCCTTTCCCTACAAACACCCAAATTTGTAAATATTTTGATGTGTATGGGTTAGCCTAAGAATGTCATTAACCCTTCTATGAGGATAATCTCAAAATAAATAGTATAAATATAATTCAAAACCAATTAATTTGGATAATCAAGTAATCACCTCTAAAGCTTAGACATACTACTAAATATCAAATTTAACAACTAATATATTATGCTCTATTCGTCCCTATTTTCATATCATTCCTAGGAGCAGCCATACTACAATTTTAAAGCAGTCAAACAATAGTTTATGAGCCATATTTTTCAAGTTACAAGCTAGATCATTGCATACACTCACATATAAAATTCTACACTATTTTTCACACACATACCAACACATAGGATATAAATACATATGTCTGATGCCCTCTTGGAGTAGTGGTTATGTAGGCATCACTCATTGATAAAGGAGTCTTTGAGGTATGTTCAACACCATGAGCCCACTAGCCCATTTTTGTCAAGGTAACCTCACCTAAGGTGCAGAGCTAGGGTTTAAGCTATAAATAATGATACATAGCATGTGTGAGATCTAGATACATTATATTATAGGTGATATATAACCCAAAAATACTTAGGTGGTCACATATTGATACAGTAAACATTTCATATAGGTCAGTTGCATCACGATTTGGATAGAAGCATCAACATAAGTGTCCATAGGTCGATACAAGTGTTGAGGCATCCAGAAAGAATATTTCCAAAATTTGACAACTAGTTCCTAAGCATCAGATAACCTATTTCCACACTTTGACATATCACATTTTTATGTTCATTATTTCATAAGATAACTATTATTTCTTATTCATGATTTTGTAATCAAACTAGTGTTTGGCATTATACTTTCTATATTTAGCATTTTTCATAATTCATCATTGAAATTGAATATCATAAACTAAATTATTTAATTAGCTTACTTTAGAAATAGTTTTCTTCCCTCTTGAATATCCTATTCCCCCTAACCCTTGATTCTATAAAGGGTTAAAACATTTGTTGAACCTGACCACTGTGTCTTCTCATGCAAACCTAGCTTACCGTATGGTTTTTAGAGTTTTAGATTTCTAGAGTTTATAAATTATTAAGTTATAATTTTCCCTATCATGTTAGAATATTTTATATAATTTTTATGTATCTTCTTTCATATTCTCATATTAGTCTTTGGAATATTTAAAATGGATAAAAAGGAATCTCTTCTTTCACTTAACCATAATGAGGGTGATATCTCACATCCCTCTAATCAGGCCCATGTTATCATTACTTCAAATGATAATGTGTCCCATCTTATGATTTCAAATTAAGGTAATCAATATATCCTTCCTCAAACCCCTCCACCTCCCAAATCTCCTTTAAATGTTGTGTGTATGCATATTCAATCTGAATTACCTAGGGGTTGTGATTTTGAAATCCTTAGATAACAAATCATATTTATGATTGAGTTAATACAAGAGTTTCAAAAAAAAAAATAGTTCAAAAATTATGTCATTGGAAAATCAAATTACATACCTAGATAATCCAAAATATGCTAGTGTTAATCATGTGTTTTCATACTCCTATAGTAATGTTGTACCCAATAATTTTAATATCAAAATAAGAAAATAAAAATGAATTAATATCCACCTATATTTCAAAGATGAAAAATAGACTACTAAGAGTTCATTTGAAATTTTAAGATAAATGCTTTGAAACAAAGTTATCAAATCACCTCTTGTGCATCCTCGTAGAAGATCAAAATATTATTATGCATGTCATAGAATTTATGGGCATCATATAGATTGTTATTTTTCCTTGAAGAATAAAATACAAAAGATAAATGATAGTGGTGATCCTATCATTGATACATCAATCAATTAACCTGCTCACATTATACATACATCTTTTACAACACAATTTTAAAAAGAATAAGTATGTGTACCAAAGGATATTTTAGAGAAAAAATAGTTACAAATGTAAAAATTAGAGAAACAAAAGATTCAAAAGGCAAAGCTAGAGTAATAAAAATTATAAAAAGATCAAAATGAAAAGGAACAATTGCAAAAGGCAATGTTACAAAAAGAGCAAGAACAAAAGTTACAAAATCAAACTCAAGATAAGAAAACAAGAATTCTAAATAGAGGGTTTATAACAAAGGATTTTTCAAAGCAAGACATGCCTAAAAAATCAAATGATACAAATATGGTTGCTAAGGATCCAAACATCATTTCATGTATAGATGAACAAAAAATTAAAGGAAATACTACAAATTTTATGCTTTCATCCTCAAATAAATAAATTTAAGGCATAAATTACATATTTTCCTAGTGTTCAAGCAAAGATACATGACTCTTCTCTAGCCCATAATAAGATGCAACATTTTGACAATGATGAACATACTCAAGAAAAATAAACTTTCAAAAAGGAAACTCCAGTCTATGGTGTAATTGGTTTTTCATACACGAATTCTCAAAATTATATAGAAGTTTAAGAAAAACCTAAGAATATTAATGTTTATGATAATTATTGCATTGATGATTATTATAATAATAATATAAAATATTGGTATGATCTTGACGATATTGATTATGCAACATATGAATATGACACACATGATACAAGGTCTTCATAGATGCATCCCCTTGACGAGCTCTTTGTTTTCTAGTAACATTTTTCCTTTTATATATATTATTTTCTTATCCTTACAAATATTCTAAGAAAATCAAATATGCAGTAAAATACAAAAACATTCAAATAACTTAGAAAATACAAAAATATTCAGCATTCACATTTTTATTAGCTCCTTGGCACCTATCTTATTTGTTTCATATTAATGGATAGCATATCATTTAATTTATACACACAAATATGTTTCATAGGTACTTTAGTGTGACACATGTATACATTGAACCCATGATACTTAGGCATGCAGATGTTGGACCTTTCCTCTTCTAACATGATATACTAAGTTGGGAACATCTTACTTTTATATGATCATAATTGACATAGGTTCTACAGTTTCATGATCATTTTCCATTATATTACTAATATTATATATCTTACACATGCATATACTCATGTTGTTATCTTACACAATGTATTTGATATGTTATTCTACATGACATTTTGCTAACACATGTATGCAGGGACTAGTATGACATGTTTACGCTAGTTGTTTATGTCTCATTACTTCATTTATTTACATTATCTTACTTGAGTGTACTTCTTGTGTTTTTATTTATATTACTTGTAGAAAATTTGAACATGTTCTTTTAATTATTGGCTATAGTGCCCTAAGTGTTGCTTGTTTATTTGATGTGTGGACATTTTCACATCTTCCACTTGAGTGTGTGACATTTAAACATACCCCTTGTTTGTGGTATCCTTGGACCCCTCTTTGTGTGTCATTTGAGTACTCTTACATGTGTGATTAATTGTTTTCTAACTTTTTATCCTATAGACATTACCATGATTTATTTCATGCATCTTAAGGCTTGTTATGTATGCATAATACTAGCTTCATTGATATATCTACTTAGACATGACACTATTATATGATTTTATACTACATGATTCACAAAGATATAACATAGTTGTTTTATCCTTTTGAAATAAGGTGATTATCACTTTTGAAATTTTCTCACCTCAAAGGGAGGGCATATCAATGGGGGATTATTATAGAATGCATGACTCCACATATAAATAGTTGATAGAAAGGGAAATTTTGATTCAATTACATAGTTTACATTATTCATATATACATTTTAGATAGAATTATATCATTGGGCACATATTTACAATACAATTTTTCAAATTTTTGATACATATTTTACATATTAGAGGTTACATTTTGATAGACACTTTAGCTTGAGACACAATCGAGGTGCACATGCACCCAATTATAGATACACTTTCAAATTATACACACATTTATATATTGACCTTACCAAGATGAAACATTTGGGCCTTTATCTATCTATTATAGTTATCTCTTTTATTAGTGTGATCAATATTTTGTGCCCTCAATGAACTTGGAACTGTGATTCTATTATTGCATGTGTATATGTTTACACTATTTGACTCAGGCAAGATTGGTAAGATTGGTTAGATTGGTTATACTTGAGTTGTGCAATTCATATTTTATGCTCTCCATGGACTTTGAAAAATTCATCCTTATACCAAATTGGGGCCATATCACCCTCAATTCCCCTCTTCACATCTCTAAAGTTTAATTGTGAACCTCTCTCCCATGCTTTAGCTATGAAGCATCTCTACAAAGACAAACTACTAAGGGGAAATATGGCTGCATCAACACATAATTGAAATCCTTCCTTACTCTCTTTATTTCAATTAATTTTAAATTGTATTCACTAATTACAAATGTAACATGATCTTTGTTGTAGTTCATTGACATACATCAAATTTGATGTCAATAAAAGACAAGGTGTGTTGTGCACACCACGTTACACTTTTATTTCCTTTAACCTTGTAATTTCATCTTTATGAATTATTATAATAAAAGGGGGGATGTGTATGTTTAAATCTAGACTTAAATTTTAATTAGTCTTATACACTTGACAAATATATCTCAAGGCTCCACCCTTCAATTTGACCTTCATTATAGCTAAAAGACTTGCATTCACCACCTCATTGGGTTTAATTACTTATTTATTTTTATAACCTTGATTACTCTGATTATATAGATCACCTGTAACCATATAACACTAAAAATATAATATATATTCTTCACTATTGTTACAAAACCTCATTAACTTTTCTCTATCCTAGATAGTTGCATTCTAGACATGAAAATAACATCAATATTACTATCTCGACTCCAACACAAGTGTCCTTTCCCTACAAACTCAAATTTGTAAATATTTTGATGTGTATGGTTTATCCTAAGAATGTCATTAACCCTTCTACAAGGATCATTTTAAACTAACTATAATAAATATAAGTCAAATCCAATTAATTTGGATAATCAATCAATCACCTCTCAAGATTAGACATACTACTAAATATCAAAGTGCACAACTAATTTATTCTACTCTATTAATCCCTATTTGCATACCATTCATAAGATTAATCATACTATAGGTCCAAATCACTCAAATAATCACCCATGAGACATATTTGTTAAGTTACAATTTAGATCATTGCATGCACTCTCATATAGCATTCTACATTATTTTTGACACACATATTAACATAAAAGGGAAAAATGCATATGTCTAAGGCCCTCTTGAGAGTATTGGCTATGTAGACAGTGCTCATTGATATAGAGTTATTTGAGGTTAGTTTGACACTATGAACCCACTAACCATTTTTGGCAAGGTAACATAATGTAAGGCAGAGAGCTAGGGTTTGAACTATAAACAGTGATATAGAGCCTAAGTGCAAGATTCATATACATTAGATTAAATGTGATAAAAATACGAAAACACATAGGTGGTCACATCTTAATACAATAAAAAAATTTATACATGATAGTTTCATCGATATTTAGACAATAGCATCGATGCAAGTGTCTAAGCAGCTAAAAAGAATATTTCTCAAATCTAATGACTGGTGCCTAAGCATTAAATAATGTGTTTCCACACCTTTACATCTCAAATATTTATATGCATCATTACATAACCTAATTATTGTTTATTCTTCGTGATTACACAATCAAAATAGTGTTTGGCATTGTACTTTTTATATTTAGCATCTTTCATAATTTAGCACTAAAATTGAATATCATAAACTAAATTATTTAATTTTCCTATTTTAGGAATAGTTTACTTCCCTAATGAATATCCTATTCTCCTTCTAACCCTTGATTTTAAAAAGGGTTAAACAAATATCTTGGCCATAAATGGAGTTTTGGAGAAACTTTTTTTTCTTAGAAATATTTTTTTGAGCCTAACACATTAGTGTAACAAGATATATACCACCAGTCAGTTTGAAATTGGAGGAGAAGGTAATGAAGTCATTAATAAATGTGTTATGTGAAAAATCTAATATAAAAAACCTGAGATCAATATCTCTTGGCATACTTCAAAGAGATGTATTTAAGATATTTATACTAATCTAAGTTTAATTTCAACCAAATTAAAGAAATTTTTATTCTTTAAAATAAATAAATATTTAATTACTACCAATACATGCATGCATATGTACATACATATATATAATATGTTTGCATTTTTCATTTAATAAGTTTTTATAGGAATATACATTTACTATATGAATACTACTTGCAATGATGATAATGATTACTTGATAATAATATCTAAGCTAACTAAAAATTCATCTTCTTACTTGAGTAATAATCTAGGGAAAAAATAAATTAGTTTAACAATGTCTCTTGATAATGGGTAAGTTAGGTTTTTGAACTCAATATTTATAGGCATAGGGAAGGCATCGTAAGAGCTTAGGATGACAAGAGTTGAGGGCTTAAAAGATGGATAGGGTAGTGAAAACCAACCTATGGTATTGATGTAGTGCCTATGCCTGCAACCTATTCAATATATAACCTTTGTTTTGATCTCTTCATTTATATCCTTATCCTTATCTCTGATATTTGATCTTTCTTCTGGTACTTGTTTACTTCTTGACTTCCCTCTTTTGATCAAACTCTCTCTTGAGAACACAAGGATTCTAATCCCATATTTCAAACATATACTTATTCTCTTTTAGAAATATCATTCATCATCTCTCTCTCCTCATCACTATCAACATCATTTCATACACCTCTTACATCAACACACTCTCCTTTCTTTCTTGCGCTTGTTCAAACTCACATTGTTTTATAGGCCTAAAGGCCTCATCCATGATTCAAGGCTTTTAAACTCCACCATTTTGGTTTCCATGGTAATTAATCTACCTATTTTAACCCACCCATACATACCCAACCCAATAATATAATGTACAAACCATAACTCTTCAACAATCTACCTTTTTCTTCTTTAGGTCTTTTTTCTAGTAACCTTATTTAGACATAAATATATATGGTAAGTAAAAAATATAAGGTATCCATGAAAAAAAACACAATTTAATATACCCTTTATCTTGTTATATCTTTTCCTAAAATTTCAAGTTCCAATTCTCAGTGTAGACCTCCTAACTCAACCCCTTTCTTCTTTATTAGGCCTCTTTTAGGCCTATAAAAACACACAGTAAAGGATACCACATTGTATAGTATTTTATGGGTATAAAACCTCATCCATCCTCTATATGACATGAAAAAACCATTTATTATGAACTTTTAGTATTTTAATCTAGTTCAAATAGAAGTTACTGGACTTTCCCTTTAGGAACCCTAGTTTCAACTTTTGCATGCTTGTGCAAGGTCAAGAGGGAATAAAAATGAAATTATAGAGTTTTAAATAAATTAAAAATATAAAAACACCTATTTTAAGTCTAAAAATAACACACTTAACCTTTTTACATAATTATTTTACCTTGATCAGTCATAATATGCTCATAAAATACAAAAAAATAGAGTTTTGGGTTCTTCCTAAGACTGTATGATAGGGGTTATTATTTATTACATTTATATATGGTGTTATAAGCATTAAAAAAGTTTAATAACATCATACATGAACTTATTAATGTATGTATGCTTCATATAACATAAAAACTTATCAATAATCATCAACTAAGGCTTCTTACCTATCTTCAACAATTGTATACGTACAAAATTTCCTCAAAAGGACTGTATGGGCTTAAATAGAAATTTAAATTCAATATTTATACTCAAAAATGGATTATACTGAGAATTAAAAGGATATATAACATTTAATATATTCCATATTAATTTCCCAATACCTTAACCTCTCCAATTAACTTCAAGCCAACACCTTGTTATCCATTTCTTGACTGTGCATGCAGGGTTTTCTCACATGTATCTAAATTGACTTATTTTTTGAATTAAAACTTGTAGATTATCCACCATAATTAATTTAATAATAAAATATAAAAATAATAATTATATTAAACATTTACCAAAAATCATTGTAAATTCAAAGCACTCTTTTAATTGATAGATTTTATTCACATACAACAATAACATTGAAAGGCAGACAAGGTTTTTTTTGAGAACTTGGTATCTTCTCATTTTATTAAATTTAATACCTTTGTCTCCTAATTATTTTCATATTTTTTAATCTAACACATGGACACTCTCTCCCTAACATGCATATCAACCTTGTATTATTCCAAATAAACAAGAAATTCCTTTTATAAGCCAACCCATGTTGGGTGGCTGTTAAAAAACCTATTTTCTTGGATTAATTTGTTATTTATCATGCATGACACATTAAAAAACTATTTAAACATATTATAGTACCATTTATGATCCTTAAAAACATTCATCAATCTATAAATTTCCCACAGGACTCCAAAATACATCTTCAATCTAGTCTTACAATTCAAAATTTTAAAATAAAGGGATTTTAGCAGGAAAACTTGTAAAGGATAGAAACACATAACCAAATATTATTAATGACTTCAATGACTCCTATGAATCCTTACAAGACCCATAATACCTATCAAAAACCACAAATTTTCAAAATTGACTTTTAAACATACTAACACCTAATATCACCCTTAATGCTCTGTATCATACTCCCCTAGTGGAGAAAATTTGAGCTCCTACTCAAATGGTCTTTGTCAAACTTTATTCCTCACTTTAAAATTATTAATTTGATGATATATTAATCTCTTTTTATTTCTTCTCCTATTTCTCTTTATCTTTTCCTTGTATCTTTGTCTTCTTAATTTATCTTGTCTTATTCTTTTGCTTTGTTTCTTTGTCAACTCTTCTTCAACCTTAATGAAGTATAGAAACCTTTGCCATTATTTGTCTTCTTCATCATCTAATCCTTAAAATTTTGATTCAAATTCATAAAAATCTTCCTTATTATCATAATCTTATTCAAAACTCTAATTTTTAGTCATCTCTCTAGGTTTTGCTTGATGACTACTTTCTTTTACACTTGTCTTAGTTTGGTTGTCTTCTTGATTGGTATTTGGGCTAGTTCTCAAACTGATTTTGATCTTTCCTTGATTTATTATTAAATATATAATGTTACTCTTGTCTTGGATCATCATTGGACTGATATTGTCCAGCTTCAAACCTATTTTTATCTTCAAATAATTCTCCTCATGAAGTATATGACTACCCTTCACTTTGTCTTATCCTATCATGATCTATTGATTCTCATATTCTCTTTCTTCATATAATTATGAAGTGAATTTTTTTTTTACATCTCCATACATACACAAACCACCTCTTTGCTACATGTTAACTTATAATCATGAGACTTAGTAGTCCCTTCATGTATTTCATGATCTAATTCACCTCCTTTTACTTCAAATACCTCATGACCCTGCTCATATGATCTGTTTTTCACATCTATGAAACTCTCATGATCTTTTTTACACCTTGTAGTCTTATTCCTTAAGTATTTCATGAAACTTCAATTATACATATTAAACATCAAGGCCTTATCTTTGTCTAACATCAATGAACCTCACATTCTGATCTATACTAGTAACTATTTCAAACAACTTTCTTGGAGGATTAAATAGTTGTTATAACATTATTACTTATTATCTCAATGAGAGATCATCTATATCTTCACTTTATTCATCATAATCAGAAACTATTTATCCTTTTAATTCTCCTTTTTATTCTTCAAACCTAATATGCCTCTCATCAATTATGTGGACTGATTGCATATCTCAAACATCACCAAAATATTATTCTAGATGATGTTCTACATCGGCATATTGATCTATCACTTTCTCTCTTCTTGAGAAGTATTCACAAACTTCATAAAAATGGTAAGTATCCTCTTGTTCAATTGTCTTCTCTCACATTATCATTAACTCATCAAACTATTCATATTCATAAGTCCATTTATATTTTTTTCTTTAATGCATATTACTGTTTTCAAGCGTAATCTTCCATTCTTCATCTTATCTTAAAAATATCTCATCTAATGACTCACTACTATCATCATTCAAAACATCACAACCACTTTTCTTACCTTTCATTTTCATTTTGCTCTCTTTAAGCATATCTTCATCACCATATCTTGCAACATCATTTTGTTCTACCTCTCTCTTGCCTTTGGCTACCTATACCTTGCTTGTCTTGTATTTGGAATAATTTAGACTCCATTGATCTTCTTGTTTGGTCTGAATTCTTCTAGACTCATTTATCTTACGATCTTCATCCAAATTGAATCATGTCTTCTTATTTGAGTCTTGTATCTATTCTTTTCTTGTCTCTTTATCATAGATAACTTTTTGATTGGTATTTTTAGGCTTCATATCATCAACTGGTCTTGGGATATGTTTTGGCATCCTATATCCATGGTCCATTACCAATTTTGAGGGCTCAAACTTCTTCTTATTTTCCTCCACATGTGTATCTACATTTTTCCTCTTATAAGCAATAGGTATATCAATGTTTGAAATCCAACTTATCCTATTCATAACCTATTTCTTAGATGTACTCTCCTCTATGGTTTGGTTCTTTACAAGCTTATTTTTATATACATGATTACAATATAAATTTGAACTTCTATTTACCTCCTCAATATTTTACTAGATAGTCCTGCTTCTTTCCAAAACTTTATTATTTTCAATCGCCTCTTTTTGATATGTTTTTTCCTTCTTCTAGAAACTTCCTCCAAGGCATCATGGAATTTGATTTCTTCCATTTCTTCACTTTATTGTTTAATGGCCTTGTCATTATCTTATTTGTCATGAGTTGTCACAATATTTCTCATTCTTTCTTTATTTTTCTTCATGGGTACTTCACTTGACCCATTTATTGCTAACTTCAAGGTCTTATTCTTGAGATATTGCATATTATTCCTCATACCTGCATATATAAACTTAAACATAATATTATATCATAAAACAAGAGGCCAAAATGTTTTCATGAGTATTTCCTTCATGGACACTCTCTCATTCCTTTTATTCTCTTTCTCAGGTTCTTATTTTGGCACTTCTTTCTTATATGTCTTTATGTTCTCCATAATGATAACTCTCTTCACCATTTCTACTTCAAGTTTCTCACTAAAAACTCTCCCTTTTTTAAGCCTCTATGGACACCTCTATTTTTCTTCTCTTTTCTCAAGAAAATCATCCTTTGCCTCTCTATGAGTAAGCTTATAGGCGAATTGACCTTATTTCTCACAGTATGGCTAAACCATTGGCTTTCTCATTCTTATATGAGTTTCACCATGAGATCTAACCTTTCAAATTCTTTCCAAATCTCTTCTTTTAACTCATTTATCTCTTTACCTACATCCAAATCTTTCTTCTTTGTGTCTTCTTTGACATTTTTCTACTTGTGGTACTCTATTTCAACCTTGCCTTGCATCTTATTTACTTGTTCCAACTTCATATTACCTTATCTTTACTCTTTACACCTTTCTTGGACCTATCTCTCTCATATATTTTGTCTACTTACCTCTTATGACCTCAATTGGGTCTTCTTCCATTTTACAAGACTCAATGGGCTTTACTTGTACTTGATCTAACTTACAAGGATCTTAACAACTTTACACAATCTTGATATATTAAAATCATAAATTATAGATAATATATCATATAAAATGTACCTTTTATTACTTATATAATTTCTATCTTCTTTTTTAGTAGAATCTTCTTGCTTTTATACCACTTGATGTAGTGCCTATACCTACAACCTCTTAGTTCTAATATCTTCATTTAGATCCTTACTCTTATCTCTGATAGTTTATCCTTATTCTAGTACTTTATTGCTTCTTGAATTCCCTCCTTTTATCAAACTCTATTTTAATAATATAATTTGCAAACCACAACTCTTCAATACTTTACCTTTTTCTTATTTAGGTTTCTTTTTTTAGTAACCCTGTTTATACATAAATCCACATGGTACAGACAAAATATAATTTCTCCATGAAAAAAAAACCATTTAATATACTATTTATCTTTTTATATCTTCTCCTAAAATTTCAAGTTCCAACTCTCAATATAGACCTCCTAACTTAACCCTTTATATCCTCATTTTCTACCACATTCACACTCTCTCCCTCACATCCATATCAACCTTTTATTATGCCAAATAAACAAGAAACACTCTTTATAAGGCCAACCCACATAGGATATCGGTTACAAAACCCATTTTCTTGGCTTAATTTACTCTTGATCATGCATGAAACATTAAAACACTATTTATAAATATTATAGTACCATTTATTATCCTCACAAATATTCATCAATATAGACATTTCCCACAAGACTCCAAAATACCTCTTCATGCTAGTCTTAAATTCAAATTTTCAAAAAAATGGGATTTTGGTGGGAAAACTTGTAAAGTTTGGAAACACATAACCAAAAAGAATATTAATGACCTAAATGACACCTATTGTTACCTAAAATACCCATAAGACATATCACAAACAAAAAATGGTCAAAATAGACTCTTAACCATACTAATACCTAATATCACCCTTGATGCTCTGTGGCAGGTCTCATACAGGTAGAAGTAGTGGTTGAAAAGTTGTATGGGTAGTTTTTGAGTCTAAATTTAATATCATTTGGGTTTGTGCATTATGTCTCATCTTATTTGGATATGCGTGTGGGTATAAGGTAGTAGAGATGCTAATAAAGTCACAAAGTAGGATTTTAGGGGCAAGTTTAGTTGTAAATAGTGGCTAGGCACTGATACTCACCACTTTTTTGAACATGTCGTGCTTGGTAGGGGTAGGAATGGAAAAGGAGGGTGGGTTTAAATCCTTTGTATAAGTGGCCTCTCAGCTTGAGAAAAATGGAATCATAGACAATCTTATGATATCTACCTCAGCCCTCCCTTTAGTATCATTTAAGGAGGAGGCTTTGGAAAATATGCTAAAATGAGTATTGGTTGATGGCCAAATGTGTGATATGTAGATTTGATATATTATATCCAAACCTAATGGCATTACATAAATGGGTATCAAATTTATTATAGCCATTTATGATATATATCTTGGATATTTACCCTTGTACCAAGGGTTTTTTTATCATGGTTTTTTACTATTTGAAAGATTGACTTAAAATGTTACAAGATAAGATGTGGATTTGGTACCAACATCTTATCCTCATGAAACCATGGTTCCAAACCTTCTATCCTATTTTTTAAACCCTCACCACTAGACCTATTTTGGTTTGATTATCATACCTTCCTCTTCAATTCTGGGTTGGTTCATGCCTTTCAAGCATTGGGAGTGCCTTGGGTGATTTGATGGTAGTGGATGTTTCCACATCAAAATTTCATCATATTTCTAATGAATGGATACTAGTGTGCATGGTTATCACATAGTATCTTTCATCCCCTATCAAATTGAAAGTTAAATATCATTATTGGATTCAAACTCTAGATTATGAGGGACTTCCCTTCAGGGGTTTAAGGTGTTTTGAGTATGGACATATGGTTGTGAACTTCCATAGTGCCAAGTAAAAAATGGAATCATATTTGTGGGAGGATGACCTTCCTACTCACCGCATAGTATTTCTAGCTAAAACTCTGGAGGTGGCCATGAAATGGGTAGAGGATTTATCAAAGGTGGAGTAGAAGGTTGACTAGAATAATGTGGATGTCATACCTCTATAGAGGGATAATAATTAACTTTTGGTGGAGGGTAGAGATGTAAGGAAAGAAAGATAAGAATATATGGAGCTATTTTAGGTACCCCATAGGGTTTAGGCGGGGCTAAATCAAGTAATTTATAGGATAAATAGGATTAGATAATTGTAATAAAGAAGAATAAAGGGTGAGTTGGTATTGAACCATCCCATAGGACTCTATGTTTTCGTAATGGGAAGGTGTAAGGATGGACTTAAGGGTGGGACACTTAGATTTTGAAGGGTATTGGATAGGAGAAGCATCTAGATGGAGATGTCTTATGTTGATTTGTTTGGTTTTCATTAAGGTTTTGGTATTATTTGGGTAGTTTTGGTTTATTTTTTATGTGTAGACCTATTACACCTATTGGTTTTTACATGGTGTAATATGTGGAGGTTATGGTTATTTTATTTATGTTCCTTTGGTAATAAATGGTGAGGGACCTATTAACCCTTAATTACCTAGAAAATATATATATATATATATATATATATATATATACTATTTAGGATAACATATTTCTCTTGAAACCAAGTTAATTTATAGATGATTTTGATATTATTTTCTTGCTTGTGTTATCGTATATAAATATTATACTAAATTTAATTGCCTCTATTTATTATTATTTCATTCTCACATTCTTGACACATATTTCAACATTTTAGAGCATTACATTATCATTGGGAAACATCTTAGGACATTTTTCCTACTTCATTTACTAGCTTACAAGTACCTTGATTGATACTAGGAGTTGGGATTTTTAGAGGGATTTTAATCCCTATAAATCTCTTCTAACACATCCTCAGTTGGATGTTAAACTATGCATACAAGAATTTTTAAAGTAAGCGAACAAGAGACCCCCCATTTTAGAATATAGTCTAGACTAACATTCTAATCTTGAAATCCAATTTATTTAGGGATACAAATGATAGTTTTATATTCACTTTTAATAATTACTTATAAAAATAACATATTGTGTTTTTTTTTTTGTTTTTAAAATTACTAATGTATCCTAATGTGTAGGATAATTTCATTCCTAAAAAAAATCCTTTTTTGTTCATGTTATAGTATATAATTATTGTGATGCTTTTCATTACCTTTATCCATTTCAATTCCATTTATTGTAATTAATTTCCTTATTTTTCATCAACTACAATTAAATTCATGCACTATATTTTATTTTTAGTATACTTATTTATAATTCATATTGCATGTCTTTGTGTTGATAGCAATATTTTAATAGTATGACAAATAGGAGCCAACAAAACACAATCTTACCAGAGGAGACTCCAACATGGTATTTTTATATGAAACACCTATAGTTTGAAGATAAATATAATAGTAAATGATTTGTCTTTCACATTATCCATCATAGAATGCCAAATCTTAGTATCCCTAATATAAAAGTAAACTTGATGCAATGCTTTAATGTTACTAACCCTCATATAAAATTTATCTATGGAATTAAAAAAATCAAAAATAATTTAAAGGATTTGGCCTTATTTATGATATTATTTAACATGCAATTAAATATGAGCTTTTCCATATCTTAATCCATAATGGAATACATATTCACAATCCCAAGTTTAAAAAACACTGCCCAAATAGAGCAAAGAAGCTTCACAGTGTTAAACAATTTTTATCAAGTTGATATATTTTTATCAAGTCATAGTCATATACATGCACAATGGGCATTAATATTACTATACATGTATACATATTATAATATTTTATTTTTTAATAAATATAACTTCAAATGCTACCACCATACATATTGTGTGCAAACATCAATGTCAACCAACATATATGTGATATTAGACATTTGCTTCACTTTATTCTATATTTATTTTATTATTAATAAATCATACATTCTAACTCATTAGTCATAGCTTAGCTCTTAAAAAACATTCATTGCAAAGGCTTAAAATATATATAGTAAAAAATGTAAGTGATAAAACCAACTCATATATATTTGATGTTATGTGATATTTTGATGTAGTGATTTGTATGCTTTCCTATTATATATACATCATACACTCTACTTGGTTAGTTATATTTTCAAACATTTTTAAACATTGTAGACTACTATAATATTGTTACTTATTATTTTCAAAGAAAATTAATTATCTTCAATTATTTCCCTTACACATCCCATTTTGAATGTTACATTTGACATACAACATGTATTAACACAAATAAAATTAATATACAATTTTCAAAATATCCATTCCCTAGCATCTAAATACTATTTGTCTTTTGGTTCCCCATATATTTTATTATTCAAATTCGAACACAACAAAATGCATTGTGTTTACTCAAAATATTAAACACTTGGTTATTATACTTTCACACTAAAGTTTATGCAAAGTTTTGAATTCATTAACTTTCATACATAGTCCAACTAATTATTATTTTAGTTCTTTTTGTTTTATATGAAACCATCTTTCCAAAAAAATATTCCCTCTACATTTGTTTCCCAACTTTACATTTTGAAAAATGGATAGTTGCGGGAAAGCTATTGCTATTGAAGATGCATAAAGAAGTACACATGAAATAGAACATACAAAAATGGTGTCCAAGTACTGTAACTAGGAATTTGAATCATTACAAGAACCCATGTACTACATAGTAAAAAATTCTAAATAAAGGAATTATACCTAATTACTCAAATAACATCAGTGTATGGTAGGTTTTCAACTTTGACCTCATTGAAAATGAAAGAGATGACATCACTATAACTTCTTTCATCCAAGTAATTGTTTTATTCTTTAATAGAATACAAATTGATAAGATATACTCAATATCAAATGGAATCTTGAAATTTGCAAACAAAAAATATAGTCACTCATAAAATCCATGGAAAATCATCTTTAACATGACATCAATTTTCAAACATTACCCTGAGGAAGATCACATTATCCCATTATACCAATTCCACTTTAAAAAAATTGAAGATATAAAAAATGTAATTGCCAACTCAATGGTAGACACTATTGGCATTTTTTTATATATTATTGTTTCCTTCATTTTCATAAAACCATATATAACTTGTAATATGAAAATAACATTGATACTAAAAGACAGCTTCAAAGCATATGGTTAATCTTATGTGATGAATAAGACAAAGTTTTGGTTGATTTGTGTGCATCCAAAACATATTTGATTCCAATTATTGCAGCCAAGAAGGGAAAAATTCTAGGATATAGTGGAAAAAATATAGGGACTAGATAAGTACAGAAATATTCATCAACCTAAAAATAGTTGAGGCATATCAAATGAGGCATTGGTATGAAGAAGATGGGGCCACAATATCAATGTCATCATTGAGTACAAATATTACTAAACACAAAATAATTTCAGACATCCCTGGTTCAAGTGTTCTTGGGAAATTTATTTTAGTTCCATTAAATGCAAAAAACATCCACTTTAAAATGATAAATTTTTCTTATCATGCTTTCATTGTATTTACTTAATAATAAACAATGTAATAAAAATATGGTTCAAAAGTCTAATGCTTCTTGGCATATTAAAAAATGTAACATTGATGTAATAGAATGTGAATATAAATATGCTCTAAATTTTATATTAGAAGATTCCACATGTATAATATGTACCACAACATTTGAAAATGATGCTACTAAAATTATGCAAATCACAACACATGATCTAAAAATGATATCATCATCATCTAAAGAGGTTTAGGATATCGTTAAGAGAGTGCTCATTTTCAAGTACCATTTCACGTTGGCAACAAAACTGGTGTGATATAATGACAAGGCACATATTCAATGTACCATACTAAATGCACATAAATATGAATCTACACCATAGGATGTAACTTTAATTGATGAATTTGATGTAGTTTAGTAAACATATATACATAAAAATGTCAAATACTTTTAACTTGCATGTGTTTCATTATATCTTTATAAAATGTTCATTATTATGTTTCCATTGTTACCAATAATTTCACTTTTGCACCCATAATGATATTTAACTCTTCCCATACCTTTCTCATGTTGATATCCATATATAAAACCTCATTGTCATGTAAAAAAAATCACAATACATTTATTTATATACTACCATTTTCTATATTCCTTGTATAAGATAGACATAGTTATCAACCACCCACCATGTGATTTTACTATTAAGAAACCATGCAATAACTTTCAAATGGTTATATATTTAAACTACATATAATGCTCATATACAAAATCTAATATTCTATATAACACTTGTGATAGTCTAACATTTAATTTTTTATCCATGATAATTGCAGATAGCCATGGAAAATGAAGAAAAAATAATATAACACACTTGAGTTATAATGTATGCAAGGAATAAATAAATTAATGACATAAAATTCATTATCATGCATAGAAAAATACTATCAACCACCCACCATATGATTATAATATTATATAACAACACAAGAGGTTTTGTGAAAGTATGGATCCTCTTTCCTTGATGCATGCATGTTTCATTTACAAGGAATTATATTCAAGTATTCAAACAAAGATTTTACATGGTGAGCATACTTATTGAAGGTGCATTATAGAGAGCGACAGTCATCACTTCTATGCTTTTAATAACATGGACCAAATTATACAACCTAAAATTTTGTTTGTCCTCACTTAATTTGAAGAAAAGTTCCTTGCACAAGATAATTCAATATTGAAATTAACCCATGTATATGATGGGTAATACAAATACAATGGCCACAATATTATATTTTCCCATAATATATCTTATGTTGTTAACTACCTACCACACTAGACTGAATATTTAGGCATTTTTATGTTGATAATAATTGGCTTAGAAAATAAACCCTATGAATGCTTTGTAATAATATCATGTGTCATACAATCCCTTAAATATAAAATGTAAAATGACCCTTATTACAAAGACATTCATATCAATCATCATGCACTTGATGCATTGTCATTTTAGCCTTCTAATATCTCCTCTAGCCTTCACCATATCACTATTGAGATTGGAGATTGTTTAACCCTTTTTGGAAATAATTATTAAAGGATAATAGCCTAATAAATTAAGGATAAATATACTTTAAAAAAGATGCCAAATAAAATAATGTATAATCTATTGATATTCTGATAAGATATACTGAATCTAAGAATATGTTAAATATAGAAAGTACAACATTTAATGTTTTGATAATATAAATGCGAAGGAGAAATTATATTTAGCTTATACATTAATACGTATATAGGATTGAGTAGGAAAGGTGAATTAATGGACTATCTAAATATATATATCTAATAATTAGATTCTAAATATTTGCTTTTTATTGGTTTGGACACTTGTGTTGCCTTGTGGACACTAGTGTCGATGTTAATGTCCTAATTATTCCACCAGTGTCATGTACATAATATTAAATCTTTTCTATAAATTCCACCTGAACCTATTAGTGTTCACTTTCATATTTTATATTCTCTATTTGTATTACTCACATAGGTTATCAATATCAATATTTTTTTCAAAAACCTATATTCTCCAATTAGGGCATGTCACCTTATAAAATAGGGGTTAGTGGGCCCTCAAGTAAAGTCAAGCTAACCTCAAAGACCCATCTATTAGTGAGTTTTGCCTACATATCCAATAATTTAAAGAGGGTCTTATATATATGTAGTTCTCCCCTATGTGTGGGATTGTGTGTGAACAATGATGTAATATGTTATATGTAAATGCATGTAGTGATATAGCTTACAACTTGAGAAATATCGCTCATGTGTTGTTCTTTGAATGGTTAAGACTTGTAATAATATTTATCCTATTATTGATTTGGAAATAGGGAAGAATAAGGTATTTTTAAATACTTTAGAGGTGTCTTTTACTTGTTAAGTGTTAGATGTGAGCTTGAATAGTACTTAATCATAATGAATGGTCTTTGGCTTGTATTTATATAACACATTTTGAAAATAATCTCATTGAGTGTTAATTAAGATAAAAAGGCTAACCCATATATATCAAAATATTTTCAAATTTGAATGTTTTCAAGGTATGAACTTTAGCGTTGGATCTAAGACACTAGCATCGATGTTAGTGTCTAGGTTTGAACATTATTATCCTTGAGAATAGACAATTGTTAAAATTATGTAACTGATAATGAAGGATATATATCAAATTTTTAGCATAAAACATGTTACATGTGATATGATTAATTATAATACTAGGGTTGGACCATAAGATAAATATTTAGGCACAGTGAGATGGTCAACATGAGCCTTACAGTAGTGGAAAAGTCAAGAACTAAAGGGTAGATCCTAGAGTGATATTTGTCAAGTGTGCAAGACTAGTTTATCATGTAAAATCCATATTTGAGTATCTACATTTACCCCCCCCCCACTTAATCTAGTAATTCATAAGGATGAAATTATCATTTTAAAGGAAATAAATGTGTACTATGGTGTGTATGACACACCTTGATTTGAATTGAGCCATATTTGAATATGTTATATGCGTATGACCTACAACTAAGAGCATGTGATAGGTGAAGTTAGTGCATTTTTAAAAAAAGTAATTGAAATTGCTTAAAAGAAAAGAGAGTAAGAAAGGAGTACACCTGTGTGTCAAGGTAGCCATGTTACCCCTTGGTAGTTTATTTTGGTAATGATATTTCCTAGCTGAGGCATTGGAAAGAGGTTTAGAGTTGAACCATGGATATGTGAAGAGGGGAAATAGAGGGTGATCATGTCCCCAATATGGTGTAAGGATGAGTTATACAACCCACATGTAAACATAATCTAGCCAATCTAGCTAATCTCACGTGAATCAAATAATGTAACCATACCAACTCATAAAATAAAAGTAGTACCAGGTTCATTAAGGGCATAGAAAGTCAATTGCACTACTCAAAGGAGCCAACTACTATAAATTTTAAAATCTCGATCGATGCTTCTTGGTAAGGTTGGTGCATGAATATTGGTATGATTTGAATAATGTATCTATAATTTGGTGCATTTGCATGGCATATGTACCTAAAATGTGTTTTAAGATGAATTATCTATCAAAATGTAACCTATAATCTTAAAATTATGTGTAATATGTGTCACAAATATAAAAAAATCAATCCTAAATATGTGGTGTAACCATATCAACTCATAAAATAGAAGCACTACCAGGTCCATCGAGGACATAGAAAATCAATTACACTACTCAAAGAATCCAACTACTAAAAAAAATAAAAACTCAATCAATACTTCTTAGTAAGGTTGGTGTATGAATATTGGTATGATTTGAATAATGTATATGTAATTTGGTGTATTTTCATGGCATATGCACCTCAAATGTGTTCTAAGATAAATTATCTATCAAAATGTAACCTTTAATATTTAAATTATGTGTAATATGTGTCACAAATATAAAAAATCTATCCCAAATATGTGCCAAATGTATAAAATTATGTCACAAGTTTATATCTAAAGCATGTAAACTATATAAAATTCTACTAATTTTTATAACTATATGTATGTGGATGCATGTCTCTATGACATGCCCTCACTGATATGCCCCCCTTTTGAGGTGAGGAGAATGAAAATTGATAATCACCTGATCTCAAAAGGATAAGATAACCATGTTATATATGTATCAATCATGTAGTAATGAAGCATATATTAGTATCATGTCTAATTATATGTATCAATGAAGCTCATAGTATCAAATCATAAAAATATTTAAGATGCATGATATGGATCATGGCAACATCTAGAAGTAACAATCTCAACCAAAAATAAAGAACACACATAATATCACTTAATTTCATGAAAATGGGGGTCTAAGGAGATTGAAAATAATGGGCATGCTTAAATGTCACACACTCAAGGGGAGGACATGTTCAAATGTCCACACACTAAATAAATAATCAACACTTGGGGCACTAGGGATAGAAAACAAGGAACATGTTCAAATGTTCCACAATCAACACAAGGAAGTAAACAAGGAATATGCTTAAGTAATCCATGTGATAATATGAAATATAAACAACTAGGATAAACATGTAATACTAGTCCTTGCATACATGTGTTAGCAAAACGTTCTATAAAATATCATATCAAGTACATTGTGTAAGATAGTAGCATGTGTAAGTGTTAGTATATAAGCTCAACATGATAATTTAAAATGATCATTAAATAATAAAACATGTGTTAATCATGATCAATAGAAGCAAGATGGCCCCAATGTAGTTTGTCATTTGGGAAGAGGAAAAGTCCAACATTTATGTGTGCATGTATCATAGATATAGTGTATGCACGTATCATGAAACATATGTGTGTATATAAATGATAAATTATTTACTAACACAAATTAAATAACATATGAAAAAGATATTAAACATGTGAAATGCTAAAAAAAATGTATTTATATTTTATTTGAATGTTTTGTATTTTCTAGATTATTTGATTTTTTTGAAATTTTAAATTTTTTGAATGTTGTCTTTTTAATATTAAAAAAAAGAAAGGGCTAGCCAATGATTCCATCTAAGGTATTCTCATAAGGTGCTCTGGAATGATAATATGATATAAAAAATTAGACATGTTGCCAAGGATCATGTATATGTGCCAAATTTAGAGCTAGGGAATCTATAAATGCCTTATAGGACTTTGTGGTCATAAAGTAATAGTGGAAGTTGTAGTGGTTTGTGTAACCTAGTTTTTAGTGCCTGGTGATCTTTATGGTGTAATTACAACTTTGGGTCTTTTTACCCTCTTTGAAACATGTTGATTTTATCTCACTAATGGGCTATGTCATGGAGGTGTATATGAGGAATTCATGGAGTCCATTGTGTATTTATGATTCAACTACCTCTCAAGTATCAGTCACCTAGGAAAATGGATTGCATTTTGATTACCCTTTTTTGCATGATTAACTAGTAGGTTGTATTATTAGTTGTCTCAGAACAAAATTCTCTTATTGTAGTGTATGTTTATATGAAATTCTTGAAACTATGATTACCCTATTGGCATGAATATACTTTCAAAGACATTCATCCACTGTGGAAGGTACTGCATAGATTTTATGAATCTAAAGTCATACCAATAACATATCAAATCCTCTTGTATGTGGTATAACTAAAAATATTATGGTCACATGTGTTGGACTAACCTGTAAAGGTAAATCAATCTCACCAAAAAATTATTGTGCTTTCCCATTGAATGATTTTATCATCTCATTCAAAGGTTATAAATCATCATGTATATCTCCCAAATGTGTGATTAATGTCATGCTACATATATTATCACTATAACCATTATCAACCATATCATTATGTATAAGTTAATTATTAATATGCACTCTAATAAATAGTAACTAAAGATCTAAGTCATCATCCACAATCTCGTTGTCATCATCTAAAATAGAAGGCATCTAAGCTATAGGAGATATCTCTCATGTAATTGTGCCAAAGATTCCATCTAATGGGTGCCCATAATTTCATGGAGGAGGATGTGAATAATATGCCATTTTCACTTCTAGTGCTTCCTTAGAATGATCTTGTAATGGATTTTTTAATATATTTTGATTTTGATGATCATTAGGTTGTGACCATATATCCTTTGGAGGATCATCAAATTTAATTTGGTTGTTATCAATAATATATTATTTATTATGCTTCAAATTATAACATAGGTTTCTATATTTCCCAATACATTGGTAGTAGTCACAATAAGTGTTTTCATCATATCCTTTTAGTATAAGTTGACTCATTTAAACTACCATAGGAAGAGGGAGAGATATGAGATGACACTCCACTAGCTTCTAAAGGATTGAAGCTCAAGACTCAGGTAATCATGTAAATTATATTTTAGATGCATTAGATAATATGAGTTGATTAGGTTGTTTTGACATTATATTAATTATTGTAGTTTCTTAATTTTTAGTCTTAGTAGGTTTAACCTTATATCTTGGCTTGATATGAAACTTGGTATTGGGTGTAGTTAGTGTGTTTTCTACATACTTAATAAGGTTCAGGTTAGGTTCACCAAATGTTTTATCCTTTTTGGAAATAAGTATTAAAATAAAGAGTAGCTTAATTAAGTAATGATTAATCAAGGACTCAAGGATTTAGTATATTGATGAGGTACAAGTAGTTTGTGTTCACTAGCCCAAGTTCCATTCTCATTGAGCCCATGAGGACACTTTCAATAAGTAGACATCTAGACACCTTGAGGTAGGGGTCTCACTTCTCCATGTAGTCCAAGAAAAACATAGTATGGTGCTTCATATATGGATCACTTGGCATAAATTATAGGCCCAGGCCAACCCTCATGTCCCACTTTGAGAAGGTGCTCCTCCATACCAATACTCTAGTTCATAGCTATGGTATATTAAAAGCATTTACCTCCTAACATTTTTAAATCAAGGCTTTGGTGTATTGATGAGGTACAAGTATTTTTTACTCATCAACCAAAGTTTCATTATCATTGAGCCCATGATGACACTTTCAACAAGTGGTCATGTGGACACCTTGAGATAGGGGTTGCACTTCTCCATGTGGACCAAGCAATACATAGTGGGGCACTTCAAATGTAGATCAATTGACATACATTATGGACCTAGGCATAACCTCATGTTCTACTCTGATAAGGTGTTCCTTTATACCATTACTCTTGTTCATAGATTTGATATATTAAAAAAATTACCACCCAATATTTGAAATGGGTTCATTTCAGGGAAGGAGAGTGAGAGTGACCATGAGGTCCTTCTTAATTTTTATTTTTAAATTTCAATAAGGATGTCATGTGTCTTGGATGCATATTTAACCCTTTTTATTGACCTAAATTTTAACCCTTTGTTTTTTCTTGGGAGTTTCTTCTCTACTCTTTGTTGCGATGAATTTGGGTGGATATTTTTTAGCCTATGACCTGGATGTTTATAACCTAAGTCTATTCAAATCTAACACCAACTGAAGCATTTTTATGAATTATTATTGGAGGCATAAAAATATTAGTATATGGTTTGAGATGTTATAATAATGTACTCCATTCATGTCCCTTCTATTTTATGGACCTTTTGCCCTCAGCATGGAGGACTGGTCGAATTCTACCATGTTTATGGTTTGGGTTCTTTATGGTAGTTCGGATGTGGTCTTAGTGGATCAAGAACTCTAAACTATGTTTTAGGGTTAATAAAAATTCTTATTCATTATTTTTTTCACTTTATTCTCAAGGCCTGGGTGCTAGCATTCCAAACCATGCACCCAATGAAAGTCTTCCATGTGCTGACATTTTATGAAGAATAAAGTGTTCCCCACACTCACCCGAGTGATGTAGGAGCATCACCCTATTTGATCAATTTTGACTTGATATTACAATTTTTTACTATTTATGGGGGTTTTGGTAGTTTTTAATATCATTTTAGAATCATTTATATGTCTTATATGTCAATAAAATTTGAATTGGAGCTATTTTTGCATTTTCCTACCAAAACTGCTAATTCAAATTTTTGAATTTTCTTTCATTATTTCTTTGGTCTAATTGATGATTTTGATAGGATCTAAGGTTGTATTTTGGTTTTTTTATGGTTATTTATGTTAATTGAATGGCCTTTGGTGGTTTCTCACCTTCTTGGTCATGTTTTCCATATACCACCTTTTGTAATGTCTAATAAGGTTAGTGTTCTCAAGCATAGATGTACATTGGGAGTTAATAAGATTTAGTTAGAGAGTTTTTAGGGGTTTAAAAAATTGATATGATTCAAATAGGTATTTACTCCCATGTAGATTAATGTGGATTGATTCAATAAACTAAGAAGAGATCCAAATTTTCAAGAAGAAGACCATCTTAATTTTTTGTGTATGTTTATGTGAGATCAAGAATGTTCACGGATGAAGAAAGTTTTTGGAGAATGTTGTGAACTCATTTGAGAATATTGGTAAGTTTTAATACATATATATTGTTTATTTATTATTATATTTTGATAATTATCATTGATTTATAGGTGTAAAAGAGAGAAACTCAGTCCTAGAGCATTATATTTTTGACACATTCAAGTATCAAGTGATGTGAAAGGTTCTTTTAGCTTATTTCAAGAACTTTGATGATTGTAAAGGTGTTGGAAAGTTTTTATTAGTTGAATGTAAAATAATTTATGCTCAGTAACCCTTTTTGAAGGCTAAATCTCATTAAAACTTCAAACTTTTGTACACAGTTACTTGTACCCTACAAATTCTATGTACATTCAGTTAAGAGTTTGATAATTTTGAGTCCATTTTCAATTGAGTGGAGTGATATTTAAATTAACATAGTTGTTTTATGATATCATAGACCTTATTTTTGTGGTATTGTCCTTTATACACCATTTTGAGTTTGAAAACATTAAATTTTAACCTCTTGAGTCTATGTAAAACATTATCTAGGGTTTTCGGTCATTTTGTGGTTCAGCACCCTAGAAACCTTTACAAACCTTAAAATGTCACCTAGAGCTTGGGTTTATAGTCATAAAAGTGAATCAAGTGGTTTTTTAAATTATTTGCATGTATGGAGGGTTTTTGAGCCAAAACTCAATTTGACTATCCTAGAGACCTAATTGAGGCCTAGTTTCAAGAAGGTCTAGTTGAGTCAATACACTTACCTTAAGATTTAGCTCATAAAAAATTTAGGGAGTTATAATCCATTAATGGGTATCTAAAAATATGTTTTTTGGTCTTGAAACCTTGTGTGTTTTCCAAACCAACTGAATAAGTGTTTTAGGAGAGCTATAAGGAAAGAAGCCTAATAGAGACAACTCCTATTTTGTATTGGAAATATATCCCTCTCTACATATGATTCATATCAGATCAAGTTGGATAATTTAATTAGGCTTAAATAAAGTTGAAACTCTTTAAGAATAAGAGTGAATTGATTGTTTGTTGGTCAGTTGAGTTGAGAATCCATAATGCCACCAAGGAGGAACCCAAGAGAAGGTGGAAGAGTAGGTATCTAGATGGGAGATGCAATATTGGAGGAGTTAATAAACCTAATAGTGAGTTTTGATGTAAGGTTGATATTAGTATAGACTAATTAAAGAAGAGGATTTGTAATAGATATTTTCAATGAGAGGGAAGAAAAACCATAAGCACTAAAAGAGGAAGAAGAAAAATTAGAGTGAGAGGAAGAAGGAATTGATAGGATATTGAAATTAGTCATGGGATAAGGGTCTAAACCAAAAATAGAACTTACCACTTATGTAGGTAGCCTATATGGAGAGGATCTCATTGATTGTATTATAGAGTTGTTTAATTATTTTTATTATATAAGGTAGAGTTTGTTTGCACCAAATTAAAAGTATGTGCAACCCTTTGGTGGGATTATGTACAGGATGAAAGGATAAATAAAGTCAAGGCCAAGATCAAGATCAAATCTGGGATAGGATGGTAGCTAAATTGAAGGAAAAAATTATTCTCAGTGATTATCATACTAACCTATTCAATACATTAAAAAATTTAAAGCAAAAGGAGATAGGTGTTAAGGAATATACCAAGAAATTCTACAAGTTGACCATTAGATCAAGTCATGTGGAAGATATTTCTAGGTATCTCAATGGGTTAAGATATAATCTTAAAGATGAACTCAGACTAGTAAGTCCAAAGACACTTGAGGAGTGCTACCAATATGCCTTCAAGGTAGAAGGAAAGTTCAATAGAATACAAACATAGTGAAACAAGGGTAGCGGTAGAAGTTATAGAGGTAAAGATGAATGAGGAAGAGGCACATCATAAAGAGCAAATTAAGAACCAAGTACCTCACAAAAACATGAATCTAATTCAAGAGGTGGATTTAGAGGAATGAGACCATACTTCAGAGGAGGATACACATGAGGAAGAGGATTAAGTGGATTCACTGGTAAGTGTTTTAAATGTAAAAATTTTATTGGTCATAGTTTTGGGAATGTCTAGAGAATTCTCAAGCTAGTATATCTAGAACTAAAAATAGAAACCAAATAGTTCAAGCAGAAGAAGAGAGTGTGGATTCTCCATCTCATGTTGAAAAACTAGAAGTTAGTGAATCTTTGTTGAAGAGGAGAGTGTTGATCAAACCACCCAAGGAGAAGGAGCCTACCCAAAGGAAGACTCTATTAAAGATAACATGTAACTGTCAAGGTAAGTGATACAAATTGGTGATTGATTCAGGTAGCACATATAATCTAGTGGTAATTGAGATGGTAGAAAAACTTGGATTGAAGAGGTTACCACATTCAAACCCCTACAAGGTATCATGGATTCAAAATTGGAAGCAAGTTCTTATGAATGAAAAAATTTGGGTAGATTTTTAGATTGGAGTATACAAAGATAAGGTATTATGTGATATAATGTCAATGGATGTGTGCCATGTGCTCTGAGGGAGGCCTTGGCCATATGATATAAAAACCACTCATAATGTAAGAAATAATGTATACATATTATAGAAGGATGTCATAATCCATACATTATTTATTTTCAAATAAGAATATAATGGACAAATGACCATTACAAGTATTATTTTGGTGAGTGAGAAAGAGTTCTTGAATTTTATGTAAGAGTAAGAGTGAGGTTTTGGAGTTTTGATCATACCAAGGACTATTGTAAAAACCACTAAGCTAAATAAGTTACCTCATGAGGTACAAGATATGTTGATATAGTGGTGGATGAACTATGCAATGAGATTCCACTTATTAGGAGCATCAGTCATAATATTGACATTGTACCAAGTGCAAGTTTTCCTAAAAAATATACTTACAAGATGACTTTATAATAGAATGCATAAATCAAGAATAAAATACAATTCCTCTTGGATAAGGGATTGATCAAAGAAAGTCTCAGCCCATGTGCAGTATCAACTACACTAGTGCTCAAGAAAGAAGGATCTTGGAGAATGTGCACAAATTATAGAGCAATCAACAAGATAACCATAAGGTATAGGTTCCCTCTTCTAATAATTGAATATTTGATGGATTTTTTGAGTGGTTCTAACTACTTTTATAATATGTATCTCAAGAGTGGTTATCACCAAATAAGGATAAGAGAAGGATATGAATGGAAGACTACCTTTAAAATAAATGAGGGGTTGTATGAGTGGTTTTTCATGCCATTTGGTCTCATTAATGCTCCAAGAACATTTATGAGACTCATGAATAATGTCTTAAATCCTTTCATTATTAAATTTGTGATTGTATATCTAGATGGCATCTTGATTTATAACCCTAGCAAAGAGGAGCATATTCAACATTTAAGAATGGTAATGTAAAGGTTGCAAGAGGAGAGGTTGTTAATTAACCTCAAAAAATGTTTGTTCATTAAGATAGAGCTTATTTACCTTGGTTTTGTGGTCTTGTTGGGAGAAGAATTTAGATTGTAAAGTTTTTCAATATATTTGTCTAATATTCATGCATTATGTACTCATTTTGTCATATATAAGTCTATTTTATCCTATCTCCATGACTTATAATAGGTTAGAATATGAAAAAACTCCACTTTTGGCACCAAGTAGGAGAAGAAGATGAACAGTCATAGACTAGAAATGTCCATAATACTTTGGATTATAATAAGAATTGAGTTTCACTTTTGAAGAGATCAATAGAGATTTATCTAGTTATGGTTAAATGTGTGATTTATTACTATGTTCCTTTTATGTGTTCTTATGTATAATGTTTGGTTACTTTCTATCTAATTTAATTTGAATACTTTATTTATGTTTATGAAACCTTGGTTGTTCTTAATTCCTAAATAATGTAGGATAATCAATACTTCCTATGTTCTTGTTATCCAAAAATTTGTATGAATTCATACATTATTATGCACACTCAATGTATATCATAGATATCCTCATCCTTAGCATGTTTTGTTACTTTAAGAACCTCTATTAACAATGGTGCAATGAGAGTGAAACACTCTTTCTAGAATAAATTATGATAAGATGGTTACCAAGGTAGAGATATTGATACATGGTTAGACCAAAGAATATGTAATTTTGTAGAAGAAGAATAAAAAATAACTGGTCTTACCATATAGGAAATCATTTGAGAACATATTCATGGAGAAATTTATTTAAAAAATTGGTGAAATTTATATGAATTGATATATAACTGGTTAGCATGGTTGTAATATTATTATTTTAACCAAAGAATGAAAGAAACATTAATTTGGACTAAAGAAAAGATAGACCAGTTATAGAAATTGGAAACTGATTGGACAAGATCAATAGATTATTGGGTTGATACTATAGTAAACATATATATAACTAAGTTTATAGTACAAGGATATGTAGCTTTCAAAGATGTGAAGGATTTATTTGTCAAAGGAATTTGAGGGAAATTTTTTCAGTGACTACCTATCCTTGTGAAGATGTTGGTTGTGGACAAGGTTGTGGTGCCCACTCCAACCGATATGGAGTAGTCACTTTGGCATATGGGGGTGTGTGTGACATGACATTGAATGATGATTAGATGAGTGTATAAGGCTTGAACTTGAATCCAAAATGGATACATGAGGGTAAAAGAGTCAAAATAAAAGTCTGGATTCAGAACGTGAGTTATGACAATAGAATAGATAGAGTAAACAGAAGAATACCCAGGTAGCTATGAGTAGATTTAAGAGTAGTAGTAAAATACATGATGAACAAGTAATAGGACGTGAATATCAAGATGAAAGAGATGAAAAAATAAATATGAATAAAAATGAGATGAAAGAAGATGATGAATGATGTCAGAAAGAAAGAAGTAATGAAGAATGAGAGGAAGATGAGATGTTCGAAGAAGAAGTTGAGAATAGTGTAGAATTAGATTAGTTAGATGATAGATGTAGAGTGTATTTATAATAATGGGTATTATCAGATGAAAAATCAAGCAAAGAAGTAGAATAAATTCATAGATTAATTGTAAGTTCAAGCATAGAAGAAGAAGAAGAAGTCATAAGAAAGAATCATTCACTAAAAGAGCACACATCCCTGTAGCCTAATTTCTCATATTCTAATATAAATTTTCAACTAGGAAGATAGGAAGATAGTAGTTTGGAAGGTTCATTTTTAGAAAAAGTGCATCATTGGGGTACTAAAATTGAAATAGCATCAATTTGAAAGGTTTTGAAGGCCATAAGGTTTGTTGAAACCAAGCAGAGAAAAGAAGGAAACATAAAAAAATAAAGTATATAAGTTGAATCTCCTAGTGCATAGAAAAATATTTATAGTACGCAAATAGGATTGCATAGAATTCAACCTTGTAACAATTTCATAACAAATTCCCTCAACACTAGTTTACATAATGGGTGTTGTAGGAGCATTTATAAATCTGGAAATATATGATGGGTTTATGGACCCTGAATAATACTTTCTAACCTGTGAGATGAGATGGAAATCTAAGGGTATTACTGATAAGGCTATCAATAAGTGTGAGTTAATAGGGGAAATAAATAGAAGATCACTTGAGTTTATATATTGAAGATAAATTATGCAAGAAAGTCTACAATATGTTAAGGAATGGCTTATTTTAGAGTTCAAGATAAAGAAATGTACATGTCAGACTATTTAAGACTTGAAGGAGATAAGGCTAAAGTCAAGATAATTAGTCTATGGATATGAGCAGATAAATATAAAACTACATGGTTTATCAAAGGACTGTGTTTTAAAATCAGATTTGTTATAGCATAGACTCAATATGCTACTAAGTCAAATCATAAAGTTGATACCCTATGAGTGGATCAAATTGAATACTATGGGGAATCTCTTCTCATAAGTTCTAATATTGAAAATACATTTCAAGATTTTATGAAGAGGATGGACTAGTATCATGAGGAAGATAAACCTAAGCTAAAATTATGGTGCATGGAGTATGGAAAAGAAGGACATCATAGGAATGATTGTCATAAGATTAATATAAAGTTTTATAACATCTGTAGAGTACTAGGGCATGCAACAACATAGTTTTATCTCCTACAATAGTATGTTCAAAATCCATACAATTTTTATGTAATTTTTGTAAGTCACACAATCATGATGAAAAGAACTATACGGCTTTATAGGAGATCAAATAAGACATTACAAATAATGTATTGAACATCACTACGTAGCAAGTGTCGTAATTGAAATAGATGATTCCAAGCCTAGAGGTTGATAAAGAGTGTGTAACCCTAGCATGTCTAGAATGGATTCTTAGTTCACCATAGTACTAGCCTCAAGGTTTGGCTAGTTAGACCCCTCCTTTGCCAAGTTGGACACCACCATAACTATAATACCACTATGTAGCACCCTGAAGTCTAGTAATAATGCAACAATAGTAAACTAGTAGGACCCCACTAGTTGTATAATAATAATTTGGAATTGGAGATAATGTCCAATAACATCATCATTGGAATATAGCATAGTAATAGGGAGGGTATAGAAGAGTATATCAATTGAACAAAGGAGGATCTAAGGGAAACTACAAAGGAGGTTATCAAGGTCATAGAGGAAATAATTACCAACACCCTCCTTTTCAATGTTATTTTTGTGGTGACTATAATCATGTGCAATGTAATTGACTTTTGAATCCTTAAAGACAATCCTACTGCACATATTGTAAAACTTATGACTAGTATGAGACAGAAGACTATCCTATCCTAGAAAAACAAAGAAAGGAAAAGGTCATTAGTAATGTTAACATGGTTAATGCATAACCTAAGGAGGATGCATTCCTAAACATCATTACAAGACACCAATATGTAGAGAGAGGATTACCTCCTATTGAAATACCTTTGGACCAAGGAATTTGGAGAGAAAAATAAGACAAATACCTAGAGTTAGCTATAAAAAATGGGATCATGTATGAAGCTACACAAATGTTGAAAAATATTCAACACCAAGACACTAATAAAGGAGATGTTGTATCAATAGATTCCCAAATGTATGGCCAGATCATGTGTGTTATGTGTTAGGATGGAGTTCTTACTACATTGATAGATTTACTGAATCTCTTAGAACATCACAAACTTGCTACATAATCTACTAGAGTGTGCATATCAAGGGCAATAGAAGATATAAAATATTGTTTGGTATGTCAAAACAAATAAGCCATGGGATGTAGATACACGAATTGACATTGAAGTTGTATGATATGAAATTTTAAGTGTTGTCTATGATTTTTGTAGCACAGTCAACATGATTCCTAGGTCTACATGGGAATCTATTGGATGGATGGTTCTAAGTTACAGCTTATTAACTCTAAGCTTAGCAGACTATGAAAGTATTGAGCCCATTGGAAAATTAGAAGATTTTGATTTCAAAGTCACAAAATTGACCCTATACAGTGACTTTGAAGTCATCGATATGAATATAGTAGAAACACATTACCCTATGTTGATTGGTAATAAATGGGCATATGATAGTCAAATAACTATCAATATTATACAAAATTAGTTATAATCACATCAAGTAGATAAGGTTATTGTCATTCCTCTAAATAAGGTGGACAAATCCTACATATTCCATCTAAACCAAACTCTCTTTATGTCAATAAGAAACTAGTTGGATGAAGGCAAACTCTGAAGAGAACTCAAAAGCTCTATGCATAGTCGAGTACAGCTTATTGTATGAGCATACTAAACCTTATGTACAATATTTATCACTCAATAGTTGAATACATTTGAACAAGGAAGCCTAAACCAGTAATTACTTAGTCATTAGCAGCCTAATTTATCATAGAGGATTGTGTGTCCATGTTTGCTAAATCCCCTACTCATTCAGAAGTTGATTTTCTCTATCAATCAGATGATCATATGTAATATTATATAGATCCAACTAGATAAGGCACTTTTCCTTAGAAAATAGCTTCATCTGTCAGTGGAGACTTAGCCATGCACCTACTCAACTAAGCTCATGGTGATCATGAACTCTGACCTATAAGGATGGTCTTTGCACATGAGAGACAACTTCCTATGTATTATGGGACTAAGTATATCAATCAATTCATTATGCACTTACAAGTTCATGTACCTACCATTAGTCAGTGGGTTAGTGATTTGAATTATGCTCTAAAGGGATTTGTAATGACATGATGGGAAATTCATAGAAATGATCAGCTTGATTGGGATCATACATGTGAACTTATGATTAGCATATTCTAACTACCATAGGTCATAAGAAGTAATTTGCCTTTATTCTAAGAAGGTGAGTGCCCTAAAATCCATATTCAAAAAAAATTTGAAGTCTAGACTGAAAAACATGGGGCACCGAAGTAATGGGTTCACATCTTTCATTATACAGTAGCTCCTTTACCATCAACATGGTATATACATCAAGAACATAGGAGGGAGATAAAACATTGGGTGTATGTGAAAATTAAATTCATACAAGTGTTTAATTTTTAAGATGATAACACTCTAATTTATAACATGTTTCTAAAAATCAAATAGTTATTATGTCATGGGTACACAGAAGATTTAAGCACCACGACAAAATCCATTGCATAGAAGAATGTAGCTTGTGATCTAAATACAATATTACAAATATATAAATCTATAAAGATAGAAGAAAAAACTCTAATGAATTCATGCCACCAAATACAAGATGAAGAAGAGGACATTGAATATTTAGATATTGATGGTGATATCAATCTAACTAATTTGTTTAAACCTAAACATTTAGTAAAACCAATCAAGGACCCAATCACAAAACCTACTAAAGAAGACAAGTTGTGTAACATAAAAATTGCATAATAGGAAGGTAAATTAATGATACAAGAATTTTTTATTGATTAAAATTGTAAGGTTTACTAACATCCCATTAAAAACACGTAGCAAAGATCATAAGTGAGGAGATTTCTAATTTGGCACATATAGGTGATACTAGACTGAATCTGAAGTTTCTAAAGATATGCAAATTTTGTAAGATTATCAAGATGTATTTCCCATAAAAAATTTAGAGGTCATAGGATTCAATCCATCTCTAGGTGAAATTCATATTCAAATTAAGGAGTGTGCATGACCCATAAATAAATGGCCATACAATTTGAATCCAAACATGAAGTTGAAAGTGAAGGTTGAACTTGATAGAATGTAAGACGCATGTATAATCTACTCAATAAAAAATGTAGATTGGGTTATTCCCATGGTAGTGAATCCTAATAAAATAAGGGAGATTAGATTATGTGGTGATTATTGAATTTTAAATGGTTCATGTGTGAATGATCCATTTTTTATTCCTTTCACAAATGAAGTTTTAGAATCTATCATAGGTCATGAAGTTTACTCTTTCATGGATGGCTTTAATAGCTATCATCAAATACCCATCACAAATGAAGATAAAGCTAAAATGACTTTTTCCATGGAATGGGGATCCTTTATGTATAAGGTAATGCATTTTGTCCTGAAGAACACACCTATTATTTTCTCTCAAGCAGTGGTGACTCAATTCAAGGACTTCATTCTTGACTTCCTGAAAGTGTATCTTGATCATTGGGTAGTCTTTTATTTATTTAAAGAACATTTATCCAAGTTGTGCCTCCTTTTAGAATGTTTTCAAGCTCTACGCATTACCCTATCATTGCATATGTGAATGATCCATTTCTAATTCCTTTCACAAATGAAGTTTTAGAATCTATAATAGGTCATGAAGTTTACTCTTTCATGGATGGCTTTAATAGCTATCATCAGAGACCCATCACAGATGAAGATAAAGTTAAAATGACTTCTTCCATGGAATGGGGATCCTTTATGTACAAAGTAATGCCTTTTTACCTGAAGAATGCACCTATTATTTTCTCTCAAGCAGTGGTGACTCAATTCAAGGACTTCATTCACGACTTCCTGAAAGTCTATCTTGATTATTGGGTAGTCTTTTATTTATTTAAAGAACATTTATCCAAGTTGTGCCTCATGTTAGAACATTTTTAAGCTCTACGCATTGCCCTAAATTTGAAAAGGTGCTTATTTTTTACACTTTTTGGGGTCCTGCTAGGTCATGTAGTATGTAATGAAGGCATTTTGGTATACTAGGCCAAAATTGTAATCATTTTGAGTATTCCTCTACCAATTAGTTCCATGAAAGTGTGATATTTTCTTAGCCATATAGGGTAATCTCACAAATTTATCAAGGGATATGCAACCATTTCATCTCCATTGGAATATTTACTATATAAAGGTGCAAAGTTTGTCTAGAATATTAAGTGTCAAGCATCCTTTATAGAACTAAAGTAGAGATTGGTCACTATGCCTATCCTTATCTTTCTAGATTGGATCAAGCCCTTCCATGTGCATGTTAATGCTTTAGTTATTGTATTCGATGTTATGCTTTCATAGCTACAATATAGTGGACTAGACCACCCCATCATTTTATAATCCAAAATTTGTCTAACATAGAAAAGAATTACATGACAATTGAAAGAGAAGCATTAGTTATAGTGTTCACACTACAAAAATTTTGACACTATCTTCTTGAAACACCATTTGAAGTTTTCACATATCATCAAGATCTACACTACGTGGTCAATAAGCCAATGCTTGGAAGATGCATTTCTAGATGTTTAATGTTATTTTAGTAATTATAATTTCACATTAACATCAAGCCATATAGAGAAAATGTGGGGCTAGATCATCTCAATCTCATTCATAATGGTGAAGAATTAGAAGAACTATAGGAGGATTCCCTTGATGCCCATCTATTTTGCTTTTCTATGATCCCCAAAAATTTTGAAGTAATTTTTAACTTCCTAGAACAAGGAGTATTCCATGTGCACTACTAAAAAAGAGACAAGAAATAGTTTATCACCAAATATTTTCCATATGCCATTATAAATGGGCTTTTGTATCTTTTGGGGAAGAATGAAGTATTGTGCAAGGTAGTTCTAGAACATAAATGACCACAACTCTTATAGGAGGCACACCAAGGAATAGCAAGATGTAATTTTTTTAGAGAAGCTACTACCAAGAAGTTTTTACAAAGTGGGTTATGGTGGTTAAATCTTTTTCATGATGCACATAGAGTAGTGCAGCATTACGACATCTATCAATGCATGGGTAAGCCACTACAAAAGTATGAAATTCCCTTGTAGCCTTTGTTAGCTGAAAAACCTTTTGAACAATGGGGGATTGACTTTGTCAAACTTATCAATCTATTGAGTAAACACAATAAATCAAGGTATATTATCATTGTGATAGATTACTTTACAAAATGGGTCGAAGCTACTGTGATACCCAAATGTGGTGCAAAGGATGTAGCAAATTTTCTATACAAGAATATTATTATAGGGTTTGGATGCCCCATCAAGCTCATTAGTGATTGAGGGACACACTTCCTGAATAATGCCATCAAATCCCTTACTGAAGAATTCATGATTTCTCATCATAAAATTATTACGTACCATTTGTAAGATAACGGCCAAGCTAAGGCTTATAACAAAGTATTGAGAAAAACATTGACAAAGATCTGTGATGTCAAGATGGATGATTTAGAAGATCACATTCTTATAATTATTTGGTCATATTACATATACTATAAGAGGGCTATAGGTTTTACTCCATTTTAGTTGGTTTATGGGCTTGAAGTAGTTATGCTAATGGAATATTTAGTACCTAGTTTATGCATTGCAATGGTCATGAGACTAAGGGATCATCAGTCTCTCACAAATAGACTTCTTAAACTAAATAGTATGGATGAGTATCGATGTAGAGCATCCTAGACATAAGAAGTTCATAAGAAAATACAAAAATCATGACATGATATGAATATGTGTCATAAGGAATTTCATAAAGATCAACCAATTTTGTTATATGATAGTCATTTTAGAGCATTTTCAAGTAAATTATAGATTAGATGGAAAGGGACTTAAGTTATATATAAAATATCACATCAAAGAACCATTATTTTGAGAGATCTGTATGACACCATTTTACTAGGGTGAGTGAATGGTTATAGGCTTAAGCCCTACCACTAATAGAATTAATTGATCTCTTTTTACTAAGTGAGTGGGTACTGATTAGCATCGTGTAGATTAGGATTTTTCATTTCTACATGTTTTCTTATGTGTTTCTTCTTATATGTGTGTGTTTTTAGATGATCTCTTCACTACCATTTGGGAACCAAAAAACTAGGTATAGCATACACCAACCATGTGTAGGATAATTCACGTACACCATCATGGATGTTAGCAAGAATGAAACAAAATAATTAAGTTTGGGATATGTATAGATAAGTCAGATCAACCAAGATCTTTGCCATAAAATTCATCCCTGAGTAGTTAATTCCAAATCCAAGGTTTGATTGACCTAATCTTTAATAAATTGGTGGCCACTCAACATCATCCATTCATACTCTAGTACGAATAACAAAGAACATAACAGTATATATCCACATGTGTGCCAATGACTAACTATCTTAATTCCTAGATTAGATAAGATTTTCCACATCAATAATTACACTCATGTTGAACAAATAGCTCAATGTGGCATTTATGTAAAAACCAACAAGCATAAAATCTATAAACACATAAGCTTGTGAACAAAGTCTGCATTTCATCCTTGTAAATATCTTCATGAGATGAATTTCAAAGAGCTGAGCTAATTATGATGTGTAGAGAGTCAACAAATTTTTAATTTCATCACTCAGTAATCATGGATACTTCACAAGTCATTAGTGGTTTGATAGATGTGCGAAAATAAGCAATGGGTATCGATCTGGAAATTAACAATGATAAATAAAATTCAATGATCTAGAGCCCTTCAATTTTCTTTGAGTAGAAAAGCAAAAAATTATTTTTCCCAAACTCTATTGATGTAAAGTAACCATTAGATCTCACAATCCCCCACCATTTCCATAACATAGATGTCAAGCACCTACTTTGAATACCCACTTTTAGTGACTTGGGGGAGATTGTACAAGTCTTACTTGGGCCTAACACCATGATCATAATTAACACAGAAGCAATGGCTTGATCTTTGGGCATGTCTATGTGAGGAGATTATCTTATGCCGTACAAGATGAGAATACCATCCATTCTTTAAGAGGTTTGATATTTATATGTTTTAGGATCTAGAGGGATCCCAATTGAATAAATTCATGATGAACTAATGCACATGCTAGTAGAATGCATCACATGGAGGTTTTGGAAGACCACTAAGTCTACTAAACAAATTCCAAAAGGGGTCATGGATATTTCCCACTACATGATCCACTAAAATGAGTAGTTTAATTGGCCCAAATACTTCATTCAAGAGATATTGATGAATATTTACAAGTGTCATACATCTCCCAAGCAGACATTTTAGTACCAGTTCTTCATTTTGTTATTGTTGTTCACATAATGGAAGTCCCTTGAGGGAGAGGTGTACCCCAACACCAACTATTGGCCAGCACAATAATTCCCCAAACTTATCTAGATATTTGAGCATGGATCCCTAGCTCATGAGGGAAAATTTAAGACATGGTGGGAGGAGTGCCTAAAGTTGATCACCATGCATCCTCAAGTGTCATTGAATATCATGTAATACTTGGGCCAACATGATGCTATCACCTTGCTATCAAAAGGCATATTCATCCATATCCATGATCTACCAAGGTCTCCCTTTGGACCTCTACCATTCTTTATTACCATGTCCATAGTGCAGGCTTGAATTTTCAAACAAAAATCCTTTGTAGCTAGGCATGCGACACAAATCCAAACTATACCACCTAACACAACTATCCCTACAACACAACAATAAGAGGAAGCCACCACTTTAAAACCATAGAAAGGAAAGCATAAGCTTTCCATTGAGAATCAATCTGTCTCTTGTATTAAATCACAAGATAAGGATCGCTTCAACTTGGTTAGATGATCCTAAGGTACCACAAATTGAAAGTTTGTGTGACCTACCATAGATGGGCATGAACAAACAAGAGGTCTACTAGGTAACGATTGCTAACATGGATAAGTGCTTCTATGATAAAGAAGTGTAGTCATATAAAATGAAAAAATTGGTAACTTAAGCATGGATAATGACACCCAACCCTTAGGTCCCTCTTTCTTGTTTTCATGACCCTCTTAAGCTTATTTTCACTAATTCCTAGTCATTTATAGCCTTGTAGACTTGGTCCCAGCTCACCCAAACTACTCTTTCCAAGATAAATCAATCCCCCTAGGTCTCGTCTGCTTAGGATAGTAGCACCACACTTGGACTATAGCATTGGTACCACTCTTGTCCACTTTTGATGCTATTTTCTATGTCTATTTTTGGCCCCAAAGGTTAATTTATTTTGGTTCCCCATCCTTATCCTTGTTAGCCTAACATGAGTACATTCTAACCATGACCAATAGATCCCTATAAAATCCCATTCAAAGATAATTTGGAAAGGGTTGATAATTATCACTAAGCAAGCAAAAATACAAGTAAGACCACTCAATCAATATTCCCTATTCTTTGCATACAGCCAGCCAACACATTTACAATCTCATTCAAATCCTTACACCAATCCCTAGTCACCTCAAGCACATCAATTTTAGCATTCTATATTTTCATATACATAATTTCACAAAATACATCAAGTGGGAGAACTACATATGACTTGATCCCTTTTCAGAGTATTGGTATGTGGCAGCATGCCCACACACAAGATGTGAAGCACGTCCAGTGTATATTACACACACTAACCCTCCCTCTTACTCAAAATTGATCAAATTAGAATAGAAGATAGGGCTTTAATAAATAATATGTTCTATATGGAGCTATTCAAACTTCCAGCTATTAAAACTTCATGGATAGGGTCACACAAACAGAATGTAAAAAACCCAAAAAGATTAGATCCTTGGGACAATAATGGTAGAGATAGACTATAGCACTAGTGCACTACTATCCAATTTTAGCACTCCTATCCAATCACAAAAAAAAAATTAGATCTCAGTTTGTGATAGTGTCTTAGTCCTACATAGTGAATTCTAACCTCTATCTCGGTTAGATCAATCAATTTCCAGCTAAGTTTTGTTTTCTTCTCCTTATTACTATGTTTTAAAAAGTTTGAATTACAATTAATTTACATAAATTAGTAGATTAATTATTGTATATTTATTTATTGATTTTACTACTCGACCCTTTAACTAAATTAGGAATAATACCTCAATATTCTCAAAAATGTTAAAACATTTGGTGAACCCAACTTACTTCAAACATGCATAAAAACCCTAGAAACCCTAAGGTAAAATATTTACTAATTTCTCATATATTTTTCTAATTTTTTACTTGCATAATAAAATCAAAGATTAGCTTTCAATTTTAAATTTTCATAATAATTTTAAAATAAAATTTCTTTCAAACCCTAGTTACACATACTAGGTCCCAGTAATTTTCCAACCATTTTCTAAATTTTTACTAGCATATTTAAATTATAAAATACACTCAAATTTCAAAATTCAATAGTAATTCTCAAAAAAAAAAATATAAACCCTAGTTGCATCTACTAGGTCCCATAAAATCATTAATTCTCCAATAAATTTTTGATTTTTTACTTGCATATCTAACTCAGAAATTCACTTTCAATTTCAAATTTTCATAGTAATTTGTCAAAAAAAATATCTTTCAAACCCTAGTTGCCTACACTAGGTCCAATTGCTTCTTGAGGTATCACCTTACATCTATAATTAGATTGCCAAAATGGATCTCACTTATTTACAAATTTTCCTTACATTTCTTGCAAATAACAAAGAGACCATCATTGGTCCTATCATGTACATGAATGATGAAGTTTATCATATGTTAATACAAAGCTCTATTCTTTGCATTTTATGCTTATTTTTTATAATAAGGAATGATATTACAAAATTCATGGTTAAAACTGCACAAAATTTTAATATTCCTTTTGCATACTCTTTATCATGCATATGGAAAGATTTTCAAGTTTATCATGCTATACATGTTAGAGATTTTATGATTCATGTCACAATTTTCTATACATTCATTCACAAATACATGTTCTCTATCCCTTTCTTTCTATCTCTCATATGGAAAGATTTTCAATTTCATCTTGCTAAACATATAATACATATCATAGCACATGTAAAATTTTTGTATACATTCATGCACAAATTCATGCTTTATATCCCTTGCTTGCTATCTCTCATGAGGAATGTTCTTTATAAAGATATTTGTATACAACTTACAACTCCACTTTCATGTATTTTATCCCACATACATGGTTTCAACCTAGAGGATCCATTGTATAAGCAAACAACCACCTATCAATTTTTAATGTCATATCTTATGTACAGGAAACATTTTCCTTATCCTCTTCTCCCCCAAGAGGGTGATAGTTACTTTCCCTCTAACTAGGTCCATGATATCACCCCTCTAAAAGGTGAGCTAGTCTATACTATTATTCCTAATTCATACATTTAGCCTATAGCTTCTTCAAATCCTCTTTAACATATGTGCTTACATGTTCAATCGAAAGTAACTAAGGTTTGCACTTGTAATACTCTAAGGGATCAAATCACCAGTATAAGCAAGTTAATTTTAGATTTACAAATGCAAAATCAATGATTACATGAAAAGATCACAACATTGGAAAATAAAATTATAATATAAAAACCTCAAAGGTACCCTAGTGTTAATCATGTATATACACCTTCCCCTATTCAATTGGTTGCAAGCAATGTTACATATCAAAACAAGAAATCATAAAAAATTAACTCTACAATTAGTGATTAAAAAAGCATTCAAAGATCAAATAATAGTTCAAGTGAGTTACTAACGTAAATTATTGAATCTAATTAGATCAAACTACATCCTCTACATCTAGTGAAAAGATCTAGATATTATTGTGCATATCATAGAATGCATGGGCATCACACAGATTCATGTTTGGCATTAAAACAACATATATAATAGATGATTGCTAATGAGGACCCTAAACAAGGTAAATCAGTCAAGAAATCCATAGTGACAGGAACACATTCATAAAGGTTCAAATTCAAAAATAGTGCAAAATTGGTTACTAAAGCATAACTCAAAACAATAAAAGGATAAAAAATCAAAATCAGAGCAACAAACAATAACACAAGCACAGGTAAAGCATGAAAAATATACAAATATACTTCTCCAAAATAAGGCTCAACTTTCAAAGCAGTCTGGGTTTGGTTTAAAATATCTACAATAGTTTGATTTTCAAGGTCAAGGGTTGGGCAAGCATGCTCAAGGCATCAGTACTCTTATTCTAGCAGTTGATAATGTTTGTCATCAAGGTTTGGGATTTATTAAAAATCCTATGGAAAATCATTCATAGACACAATTTATCAAAGGAAAAGATCTAGATATAATAAAAGTCAACACTAATATTCTATTGGTTCAAAATCAAGATGATAATGATGAGTGGAAAAATATAGGCTATTATGATTTCCAAGATACTGACAATTAAGATTCATATTTTCAGCCATTCCCTCATGCTTCACAATCATGCACAATTATTTTGTTTGATATAGGACACCATGATAGAGAGTCTCCCATGAGACACATCGGTTAGTATCATTTCTTCTCAGTATTTCTTGTACATAGTATTTTTATGATTGATTGCACATAGCTTCAAATAAGTTTAAAATACAAAAACATGCAAATAATTCAAAAACACCAAAAACATTTCAATTGTATGCATCATCCATGCTTTATATCTCTAATACTATGTTAGGCTTACATTTGTTGTTATATGTTATTATTTGTTGATTTATCTACATTACCATGCTTCACTTGATCTCCTTTGAGTGTGCACAGTGACATCCAGCTCTTTGATTGCTTCACTCTACCCACTGAGGGGTTATCCTACTTTTACATCTATATGCATACCCACTGGGGGAATCTTCTACATGATTACACCATCTAGGTTATGTCATTCCTACACCACACACTCTAGTTATCACATGATATACATTACTTACTATCTTACATAGATTACTCTATCAACACTCACTCGTATATAACACATGTGTATTTCTTAGCATATACCTAGTCTTGTACTAACATGTCTTGCATACATTCACTTCTTGCTTTGATTAGTTAGTTGTGTTTATACTTCCATTATTTACATGATTTCCTTCCTTACTTTACATAGTTAGATGTGATTGCATTTTTTAGTTACTGTTTGTCTCATGTATGTGCCTTAGGACATTGGCCAATTTCCTTTGCTTTTATGTCTTATGTGTATCCTAGGACATTTTCCAATGTCCTTTTCTTTTATTCATGTGTGTATCTTAGGTCATTTTCCAATGTCCTTTGTTTGTACTCTTCTATGTGATTGTGGCCCTTGTGCCAACCCTTGATTGTTTTAATTTTATGTGTATGTAGCATTTGAACATGCCTTGTATGCTTACTTTCCATTTTAAGTGACATGTGCCCATGTCTCTTATTTTCTTTGCCCCTTGGCCACTCTTGTATGCTTCTTTCCTTGTGTTCTTGTTTGCTTATTTGCATCTCATTATTTACAATGCCATGATCCACATCATGCATTATCTTACTTTTTTGGATGCCATGATAAGCATCATGCTCCATCTCTCCAACTAACAAATAATCAAACTTTCATTTCTATTTTAGTAAATTTCAAATGCTATTACATTTTTATATCCATCTAGGCATACCCATATTGATCTAATAATCTCTCAATACAAATCATGTTATATCTTGAGATATCTTGTTATATCCTATATCTTTGTAGAATAACATATTTGTAAGGCTCTTTCTTCTGAGGGAAATAATTATAAGGTCTTAATTCCTAACCTTAGAAGAGGGGGAAACAAATAAGGCTTTTATCATAGAGATCAGAGCTCCTAACAGTCAAAAATACAACATTTAGCACACCTAAAATAGTAACCAAACATCAAAATAGTTAGAATAGACCAGGCAGACAGTAAGAATATCAGAACAGTCACTAGTTTTATCCTAGGACAATATCACCCAACCTATACTATAGAATCAATGTCACTAGTTTCCACTTTTAGTGATCCTATCTGAATAGTAAAAAAACTAGACTTTATAGAAGTAAGCAGAAAAGTAGGTTTAGCTACAGTTTTGCACAGCCATAACAATTTAGAATCAGTAATTTTCAATACACTTTCACTAAAAAAATCTATATATAGGGGGCATCATGCGTATCATGATGACTCTCACTTCTAGTTTTAGATACGGTAGTTGATATGACTTCCAGATCAGAATTCATGTTTCAAACACCAATGATTAGGGGCAATATGCATGGCACATTTATTTCTTTTCTTTCTAAGTTTAGCATTACCTAGGCATTCTCAATATTTGCATCCCTTATTCCATCTGCATATGGTTGGCATCATTTTGGAATGGCTTTTATATAAGCCTAAAATTCTCAAGTTCTTAATTTCCCAAGTTCCTAAGTGGATTTCATACAATCCTAGTGCACCAGTTCAGAGTGGTTTTCATAGAAGCCTAATCTCCATCTTTTGGAGTGGCCAAGAGTGGCCTAGTTTCTAGCATACATTCAGATATCCATGCCAATATTTTCAAATCATAGTACATTCATGGGCTTTAGGATCCATCTCATACAATATACATTTCATATCGATATCAGTTCATTATTTCACTTCACATGGCAATGATGGAGCTAAAGAACTAGGTAGCCTTTGTATTCTTGAGCCACCTATTTAGATGGATTAGACACATAGTCCAAACATTGATCAACACATGCATGACCACATAAATTCACTTAGTGGGCAATGATGGATCCAAAGGACTATCTAGCCTTTGTATTCTTGAGATACATATTCAGAGGGATTAGACACATAGTCTAGACATTGATTAGCATACACATAACCACCTATCTTCACTTAGTTGGTGATGATAGATCCAAAGGGATAGCCTTTATATTCTTGAGCCACTTTTGGGAAATTGAGCTCTCAGCTCCATTCATAATATTACTCTTGGTACAATACCCCCCACCATTTACTCAGCATAATCTAGCATCACAATAAGGTTTGTATTGGCTCACGTACCTAGTGAGGTGTATTAATTCCTTTCTCTTCCTCTCTCTCTTACCTAGTTTTGTACATTCTTATTTTATATATAGTGTATCTAGTAATAACTGATCAACTCTTCTTTTTTTTTGTAGATGTACACTTCATAGTGTGCTCTCTCTATACACACCCAACATCACACAGCTTCATGAGCTTCAGCCTTATAGGTAAGTTCATGTATGCTTTTTATTTTTTTAATCCTAATATTTCACTTTGCTATATCACTAGAATAAAGGGGGGTAAATTTAGTCATATAAAATTCAAAAATTGGTAACTTGAGTGTGGTTAATGACACCCAACCCTTAGGTCCCTCCTACTTGCTTTCATGACCCTCTTAATCTTATTTTCATTGATTCTTAGTCATTTGTAGCCTTCCAGACTTGGTCCCAACTCACCTAGACTGTGCTTTCCAAGATAAATCAATCCCTTTAGTCTTATTTACTCAAGACATTAGCACCACACTTGGACTATAGTGGTGGTGCCACTCCTGTCTACTTTTGATGATATTATATTGTCCAAGTCTATTTTTGGCCCCAATGATCAATTTATTTTGGTTCTCCATCCTTATCCTTGTCAACCTAACATGATTACATTTATCCCATGACCAATAGATCCTTATAAAATCCCAATCAATAGTCATTTGGAAAGGGTTGGAAATTATCACTAAGAAAGCAAGAATACAAGTAAGACCACTCAAGTAATCTTCCCTATTTTCTACATACATCCATCTAACACACTTATAAGCTCATTTAAATATTTACACCAGTCCCTAGCCACCTCAAGCACATCCAATTTAGAATTTTACATTTTTATATACATAATTTCATAAAGCACATCAAGTGGGAGAACTACATATGACTTGATCCCTCTTCGAAGTATTGATATGTAGGTAGTGTGCCCACACACAGGGTGTGAAGCATGTCCTATTCATTTTACACACACTAACCCCCCTCCTACTCAAAATTGGTCAAAGCACAATGGAAGATAGATTTTTAAGAAATAATCCACTTTATAAGGTGCTATATAGACTTCCATCTACCAAAACTTTGTAGATAAGGTCACACAAACATAGCAAACAAAACCCAGAAAGGTCAAATCCTTAGGATAATAGTGGTAAAGGTAGACTATAGCACTGGTGCCACTACTATCCAATTTCAGTGCTCCTATCCAATCATAAAATGAAGTTTATATCTCAATTTTTAATAGTGTCTCAATCCTACATAATGATTTCTAACCTTTATCTCAGTCAAATCAATTAGTTTCTAGCTAAGTTTTTTTTCTTCTCCTTATTACTATTTTTAGAAAAAATCAAATTGTAATTAATTTACATAAATTAGTAGCTTAATTATTGTCTATTTATTTACTAATTTTACTACTCAAACCATTTAACTAAATTAGGAATAATACCCCAATATTCTAAAAAATGTTAAAACAAGAAGAAAAGAAGGAATTCTTCTTTTAGAAGGTAGTGTGCATGGTCCAAGTGCACAAGAAGGTTCCTCCAAATTTTTGGGTGGACCTACCATCATGCCCTGCATTGATCATCATTGACACTATGTGAGAAGAATATAAGTAGTTATAGTGAATGGTTTACTTCTTCTAGTATCAAACTTATACCACTTTCACAGTTGAAGATGTCTTTGTACCACTTCCAAAAAATCCTTTAGAGTCCCTTGTGCATAGACCAAGAACTAGGTACGAGGTTAGGGTCTCACCTACCCTCAAAAAATGCATATTCGATTAACTATCCTCAGCATAGGAAGCAAAACCATATTCATCTTCAACTTCACCACCACCTAAACCCAGATTGGTCACTTTGGGGTACAAGAAAGCATAGGTCTCCACCTCTGTGGTCCAGCCAAGTAATTCACTACCTTCACTACAAGCCTAAAGGTCAAAAATCTCATATTAGAGTAACCTATACTAGAAGAACAATAGGCTTCAAGGGAATAAGTATCTTGTATACCAAAGTGTTGAGTCAGTAAAGAGGAGAAGAAATGCCATAAGGAGTAGGCTCAATAATAGCAATATTAATAAGTAAGTCGGCAAGCTAAAGAATCTGAGGCTATACAAAAGGCCTAAGATGTAGAGGTTGATCAACAAAAGCCTCTCAAGCTGGTTAAGAAGGCATAAGAAGCTACTAATATATCCAAGAGAGCATAAGAGGTGCAAGATCATAAGGTCAAATACGCTGAGCTCATTACTGAGGATAAGGCCAAAGAAGAAAATCAAAAATAGGACATAGAGGCATAGGCAAAGTAGGCCATATAAAATGTGATTTACACACATTAATAAGTTGAGAAAGCTACAAAGAATAAAAAGATGAATCCTTGTGAAAAAAATAATCCCAAATATAGGCACAATTTATAGTTAAACAAATTAAGGCTACTACTATGGAGGAATAGAAGAAAGCAAAAGCATGTGCATAAAAATTATAGGAGGGAAAACAAGTGAAAATAAAAGCTATGTAGAATGAGCTTATTAGAAAATAAAAGGAGGATGCCAAAAGAAAATGAGCTAAGGACATTGCACAGCAACTCAAGCTTACAGTAGAGGCTATATCACAATAATAGTAGGTACCTGAGTAATAATAAGATAAATTAGAGTAGCCAACATAAGAAGAAGAACTAGTTTCCACTCTAATAGGTCCATAGTTACAAGAATTGCCTTTGGGAGGAGTTTGGTTATGGAACATCTTGATGATGGGTGCTTATCACACCACCTTCTCTCTTCTACTCAAAACCTTGCCATGACCTTACCCTTTAGTTACTTCAGTCACATTGGTATCACTCCCCCTCTAGTAGGAAGCTTTGTTGGATGTCTCCAGACTACCATTGAATAAATAATTAGAGGGTGCAATAGAATTCTAAGAGTCCATTGCATATAAGGCCACCTCTTTGGAGTAGGAAATGGATCAATCAAAGTTTGAGAATGTTGAGTTGAAGGATCACCTCCTTGAAGCTACCAAACTTATCTAATACACCTATATTGATTTGGTCACTCAAGAAATCATGGGCCAAGTCATGTCTAACCACCGCATACTCAAGACTTTAGTCTTTGATTTAACTAAGGACTGGTGTGTAACAAAGAAAATCTACACAATCGATAAATTAAGATAGGATGTTAAGATCAAATTTTTAACTCTCATCACTTTATGTGAGTATCAAAAAAAATTGGACACTACTACACTTCAAGCACAAAAAGTCACATGCAATTTATTAGATTGGAAACAACAACTAGATATTCCTTAACCTATTCTAACATAGACTTTGTAATGGTTACCACCACCAAAACAACCATGGTTATCCACACTACCTCTAGGGAGTAGAAGGATAGAGCACTCTAGGAGTCATTCAATTTTAGGGACAATGTGTATGACAACCTCCTTAACTGGTAGAGTCAGCGTTTATGCAGTTCCTTTACCAGCCTCCAAACTCAATGTCATAAAAATAAGATGGATCAGTTGAGTGGTGATATTTAGACAAGGGTCACCAACATAAAGGCATCCATGAGTATAACTAATGATATAGATCTCAATTAGATTATCGGTTACCATGCTCTATTATGCACCCTACTATGGATGATCCAAGAAGTGATGTTGGATTGGTATGCTTACAAGACCAATCTAACTCCTTTTTCTAGTGAAGTTGAATAGATTGTCAACACACTTAAGTATAATCCACCTTCATAACTCCAGTAGATCATCACTCGATGTAAGGTTGTGTAGTCCAAGTCTAAGGACTCTTCTGATCAATCATCATCTACATCTATACCACCTCCATCAAGTTAAGTATTATATAGAGTATAAATTTTAAACAATTTTGTATAAACATTTTGTATAGGGGATGATTTAATAAAACAAGTGGGATGAGGTTGGTTTAAAACTCATAAAAGGTAGCCACCTAATTATGCCATCCTATTAAAAACTCATAAAGGGTGGTAGGTTAGTATGTTACTTGGTTGAAAATCTGAAAGGTTAGATAAGTAGTGTACAAGAGGTGAAAACCAAAAATAGCACCTTAAGTGATTATTATGACTCTTACTAGTTTAACCATTTCTTCAACCTCTACTCACTTGTGTAGTTTTAGAGATCCTATGATGTTATCTCAAGATGTGATAACATTTTAAGTCTAGGAAAGTATTAGGAGAAGAATTCAAATTATAAAGTTGTGTAGGATATTTGTCTAATATTCAAGTATTATGTACTCATTTTGTCATATATAAGTCTATTATGTCATATCTCCATGACTTGTAATGGGTTAGAATATGAATAAACTCCAATTTTGGTGCCAAGTAGGAGAAGAAGATGAATAGTCATAGACTAGAATCATCTATATATACTTTGGATTATAAGAAAAATAGCGTTCTACTTTTGAAGAGATCAATAGAGATTTATCTGGCTATAGTTACATATGTGATTTCTTACTATGTTCCTTTCATGCATTCTTATGTATAATGTTTGGTTACTTTATATCTGATTTAATCTGAATGTTTTATTTCTATTTATGAAACCTTGGTTGTTCTTAATTCCTAAATAATGTAATATATTGAATACTTTCTATGTTCCTATTATCGAAACTTCTGTATGAATTCATACATTATTCTACACACTTGAAGTATATCATAGTTATCCTCATCCTTAACATGTTTTTATACTTCAAGAATCTCTACTAACAAATCTCTCAAGGTGTTTTGAAGATAAATTAAGACAAGGTGAAAGCCATCATTAAGTGGCCAACTGTCAAGAGAGCCTATGAGGTAATAAGCTTCCATGTCTTAGCTAGATTTTATAGGAAGTTTATCAAAAAAATTAGTGGAATTTTTGCACCCATTTATGATATTATAAGAGGAGATAAAAAGAGATTTGTATGGACTAATATAGCTGAGAGAAAATTATAGTTTTTGAAGAAAAGAATCACCAAACAGCTAGTATTGGTAGTTCCTAATTTTAACAAGGTGTTTCAAGTTGAGTGTGAAGAAAATGGGGTGGCCATTGGAGTTGTCCTAAGTCCAAATGACAAACCTATAACATAATTCATTGAGAATTTAAATGAATTCAATAAAAATTATTTGGCTTATGATCTAGAGTTTTATACCATGGTTCAAGCCTTGATTGAGGAAGTGGAGACATTATCTAGTGCCAAAGGAATTTATTATCTTCATACATTACCATGCACTTTAGTTCATAACCAGTAATCCCAAGCTTAGTCAAAGTCACATGAAGTGGGTGGAGTACTTACAAAACTTCACATTTGTCATCAAGCACAAGATAGATTAAACAAATAAGGTAGCAAATTCTCTAAGTAGGAGAACTTTTCTTATAAGTGAAATTCATATTGAGAGTGGAGGAATAGAATCACTTAAGGAGTTATATGAAATTGAGCTAGACTTTCAATATGCATATGAGGCTGGCACGTATCCAACTATAATAAAGAGATATTGTTAGATGGAGTACATAATTTAGGATGGTTTATTGTTCAAGGGAGTTCATCTTTGTGAGCCAAGGAGTTCCATGAGAGAGAATATAATCAAGAATAAGCATTATAGGATTTTGATAGTTCACTTTGGTCTTGAAAAGACCTTGGATTAGCTTAGTAATCACTACTATTGGCCTAGAATGCAAATAGATGTAAGTTTGTATAAAGGTGCAAATTTTATCAATATGTAAATGGAAAGAGAACTAATGCAGGTCTTTACCAACCCTTACCAGTACCAAATAGGCCTTAGGACTCCATTAGGATGGAATTTGTCTTGGAGTTTCCAAGCACTCAAAGAGGGCACTAATTTATTTTTTTTATGGAAAAATTTTCAAAAATGGCTCATTTCATACCTTACAAGACAACTAATGATGCTACTCATGTGGTCAATTTGTTCTTCAAGGAAGTGGTTAGACTACATGGAATACCATTGAGCATTTTTTAGATAGAGATACCAAGTTTGTAGGACACTTTTAGAGCACCTTGTGGAAGAATCTAGGAAAAATTTTGAACTTTATCTCAGCTTACCACCCTTAAACATATGGCCAAACTGAGGTGGTCAATAAAAGTTTGGGTAACTTGATAAGATGTTTGAGAAAGGATGGTCCTAAAAAGTGGGACTTAGTATTACCACAAGTAGAGTTTGCTTAAAATAACTCACCCAATAGAAGTGTAAGAAATATTTAATTTCAATTGGTGTATGGTATGCACCCAAGGGGAGTCTTTGAGTTGAGATATCTAGGAAAGATGGAGAAAAGAAGTGTTGGGGGAGAAGAGTTTGCCATTGCCATGCAAGGGGTGCATGAGCAAGTGAAGAAGTAATTAGAGTTGAGCATGGAAAATTACAAGAAATATGTTTATTTAAAGATGAGATAATTCATTTTTTAGATTAGAGACATGGTGTTATCTCATTTGAGGAATAAAAGGTTTCTAAAAGGTGAGTATAACAAATTGAAGATGAAGAAGATTGACCCATGCAAGGTCATAAGAAAGTTTTCTAATAATGCCTATGAGATTTGCCTAATGGTATATGGATATCTATTATATTCAATGTTTCATAATTTTATCCATACAATGAAGGATATAATTAGGATCAAATAGTAAGGGGATAAGACACAATATTCACAAAGTGGGTAGATCAGTTATCACAAGGAAAGCAAGAATAACTTGAACTCATCTTGGTCAAGAAGGTTGTAAAGAGAAAAATAGGTAAAGAGTATTACCAATATTTAGTGAAGTGGAAACATAATTTTGTATAGGATTCCACTTGGATGAAAACAACATACATCATCAAACATACAGGTACTCTTGAAGACCTCATGAACAGGAGTTCATGAGTTAATTTTTTGTTCTTAGGGAGTATGATGAAAGAGCATCACCCTATTTGATTAATTTTCACTTCATATTAAAGTTTTTGAGTCTTTACGTGGGTATTGGTAGTCTTTAATATTATTTTGGAGTCATTTTTAGGTCTTATATGTCAATAAAATTTGAATTGGAGCTCTTTTGGTATTTTCCCACCAAAACTGCCAATTAAAATTTTTGAGTTTTATTTCATTGTTTCTTTGGTCTAATTAATGTTTTTTCTAGGATCTAAGGTTTTATTTTGGTTTTTTTATGGGTATTTATGTTAATTTAATTGTCTTTGGTTTTTTTCCACCTTCTTGGTCATGTTTTTTGTATACCACCTTTTGTAACACCTACGAAGGTTAGTGTTCCCAAGCATGGATGTACGTTGGGGATAACAAGATTCAATCAGAGAATTTTTAGGGCTTAAAAACATTGATATGATTATAATAGGTATTTTTCCCATGGAGAGGAAGGTGGATTACATCAATAAACCAATAAGATATCTAAATTTACAATAAGAAGATTGATATCTTAATTTTTTGTGTATGTTTATGTGAGATCATGAATGTTCATTAATGAAGAAAACTTTTGGAGAATGTTATGAACTCATTTGAGACTCTTGGTAAGTTTTAATATATATATATATTATTTATTTATTGTTATATTTGGATAAGTATCATTTACATACAAGTGTAAAAGATAGAAACTCAGGCCTAGAGCATTCTATAATTGACACAATCAAGTATCAAGTGGTGTGAAAGGTTCCTTTAGCTTATTTCAAGCACTTTGATGATTGTAAAGGTGTTGTAAATCTTTTATTAAGTTAATGAACCTTTTTTTATGCTCAATAACCCCTTTTTAAGGCTAAATATTATTTAAACTTCAAACTTTTGTACACATTATCCTGTACCCTATAAATTCTACGTACAATTAGTCAAGAGTTTGATAATTATGAGACCATTTTCAATTGAGTGGAGTGATATTTAAATTAATAGTGTTTTTTATGTATAAAATACATTATTATAGTGTTATTGGTCCTTTAAACACCATTTTGAGTTTGAAAACATCAAATTTTAACCTCTTAGGTTTGTGTAAAACCATGTCTAGGGTTTTTGGTCATTTTGTGGTTAAGCATCCTATAAACCTTTTAAAACCTTAAAATTTCACGTGGATCTTGAGTTTATGGTCCTAAAAGTGTATAAAGTGGTTTCTTGAAGTCTTGGTATGTGTGGATGTTTTTTGATCCAAAAATTGGTTTGATTTTCCTAGAAACCTAATTGAGGCCTAGTTTTAAGAGGTCTGGTTGAGCTAATACACTTACCTTTAGGGTTAGCTCATAAAATCATATAGGGAACTCTATGACATTAATAGGTATCTAAAACTATATTTCTATTGTCTTAAACCCTACATGTTTTCCAAACCAACTAAATAAGTGTTTTAGGAGGGTTATAAGGAAAGAAGCCTAATAGATACAACATTTTATATTGGCAATCTCTCTCCATTTGCATCATCAAGGCACATGGTAGAGTGACCAGGCTAGGTAAAAGTTAGTTGTAAATGATGTAACACATAGATGAACATACAGAGTGGCCCATACTACTTCTACTCCTCTTTCTTCCTAGTTTATATGTATTATTGTTTCAACCGCTAGACCCTTAGACCTATATTATTAATACAAGAAAGCTCATTAGATCTTTACATTCAAACAAATATTATAATCAAAATGAAACATGAATATCAAGCTAGAAAGAGAAATTAATTTTTATTGATAACCAACATAAGATAGAAATTTTTACAAAATGTGAAACATGGGAACCCTTATAATTCCACTAACTACCAATAATAGTTGTAGAAAATGACATAGAATCAAAGTAACCAACTACTAATAATCAACCATTCTTATCTCTCCTAAGGACTAATCATTTATAGATTCAAGGAATGGGAGAGATACTGACATCGACTTTATTTTAAATTCAAATTTTCTTTCCTCTTTCTCTTATTCATCTCTCACCATTGATCATAGCATCAAGCTTGATGCCATCCCTTATGACACCAATATTTATTTATTTTACCATTTCCAAATTTTAATCTTATTTAGAATCTTTTCCATGGTCGTGGGGTAGCTAGAATGTGATTTACCCATATTTGATGTCATATCCAATCATATTGTGGTCTGACATGCTTTTAGTAGCATTTAATTCTCATGTCCTTTATTTCTCCTTCCTATCTAGTGTGTCTACCATCATCCACAAAACCCATTATTCAGGGTCAACATCTACCCCACACTAACCTATTTGGTTGTCCTTAGTCAGCCAGTTCTTTCCTCTAGTTATTCAATCTCAAATAAGGAGAGCATAAAGCTTCACGATGCCAACATGAAACTCCTTATGGGATTCACCCCAAGGATATATGGAAAATTGGATATTATCCCATGTTATAGCTATTTTAGTGCTTATACTTTGGATATTTTTTATTTCAATGGGGAGGGGCTCAGTTTGTTTTTTTAGTTCTCTGATCTTCTCTAGCCCATCCCTTAAAGCTTCCTCTAAGAGCCTCTCCTCATCCAAAATTCTTCCCTATATCTCTAAGAACTCTAGCTCTAATTCCCTTTTGGTGGTGCCTATTTCTTGGGCTAATGTATTTTCCTCTTTTAGTAAGGTGGATCTCTCCTTTTAATTTTTCCTTTGTGTAGACTAAAGTAAACAGGGCCCTATGTTCATCTTCTCGAGAGGATAGGCACAACTAGATAATATTTACTTGCTCGGATAAGCTATTAAAAAAGATTTTTGTATTGGTTCCATAATCAATAAGGATTTTTATCGTACCCTCAAATTATCTCAATAATTCAATGGATTCTAGTTGAAACTCTTCTAGCATGTCCTGGATCATTATCCACTATTTCAGCCTTTTAATTAGAGCATCAGCCAAAACTTTTAAATTTATTATTGGATTGGTGTGTGTGGAATAAATTTCATCCAAAATACTAATTAAGTTTTAATAATATTATCACATAGCCTTAAGGATCTGAGTTTTACTTCTTCTTGCTGATATTCATCCCTTTCCTATTCTTCCTATTCCTTATTTAGCATGTGTTCTACTTTAGATTACCTTTTCTTGTTTTGTTTGAGGGCCTGTTCAATGAGTATGTATTTTATTTCTTCCTATTTTATTGTGTTTGAAAACTCATTTGAAATCTCTTGTTGATGATAATAGGTCCTTGCACTTACCAAATTATGCCAGGTTACTTTAGTAGCTAGCTTTAGGAGAGTGTTCCCACCTTATGCTTTGGTATAGGACCTAGGGTTTATGATGAATATCCTTGGTCTGGGATGGTAAGTTGTAAATAATTGGGACCTCATCTTGGCTGGTCACCTCATGAATAGGTTCCTCTCTATAGCATTCAAAGGTAAAGGAAATCCATCATCAAGTTGTCATAGAGGCCTAGTCCTTCGCCAAGGCATCTCAAAAGTATAAGTGTTCATCTTGTATCTCATTTTGATATTGTTCTTGAATAGTTTTTATGCATTCTTGTTGAGTTTTTTTTAATATTATTATGGGGGGTTATCTTATATGAGTATGGCCTCATCCTCTTCCTACCCTCCTTGTTCTTCTTCTCTTCTTAATTATACCCTCAACTACCCACGTTCTTCCTCTTATGGTTACCCATCCTCAAATTCATTAAGGATATCCTCCTTCTCTATGCATCTATCCACATCTTATGTGGGTTCCCTTTGTATTTATTCTTGATTATGTGGGGTCCTCATTAGGACATATCCCATCTAGGTCTCACACCTATCATATTCTTTCTCTCTCCTTCCACATTCTTCCTCTTTTTAGCTAGATGGTCCTTTCATCCTATCTTTATTCATTGACATTTTCCCCTTTTCCTCCTTGGTTGGTGGGGTTGATGCATTTTCCTCTATTTATGATGTTGACCACTATTCTATTTCTATCTGGGGAGGTTAGGGTATTTCTTCTTGACTAGTTTTATTCTTGGTCAGAGACACTTCTTTTGAAGATGGACCCTCTTCTTTAGAGACATGGATCAATATTTCTTGTTCCTTCTCCTTCCTCCTCCACTTATGATCTTCTTCTCATTCTAAGACCTACTTCATGGCCTCTATTTTTTCCTTGCTTTGCATCAGCATTCATCTCTCCCTTTTCTTTGTCTCCTTATTCTAAGGAGTGACTGCATTTCTCTCTTCCCTTCCTTACCTTATTTTGAGCCTTTCATTTTGCTTTCCTTCTCTCATCCTTTTTGGTCTAGTTGAAGGTGGTTGAGTCCTTATTCTCTCACTCTCTTATTCATGTATTTCTCAAGCACTTGATCCCCTCTATTGGATTATAGGGATGGATTTTTTTCTTAGTTTTTTTGCCCTTGCATCATCACATTATTTTATATGATTAAATAGTAATGCAGTTGATTGGGTTTCATGTATATCTATATTATCTAAATGATGATACATTCTCATCCTTACACTTCATTTACTTCTTTCATATCTATTTCCCCTATTTCACATAATTATAATTCATGGTATGGATGTTTGTGTCAATTTATTGGGAATCTATCCTTACCCTTTCTGCATCCTTGATCTTGTTAACTGCATCTATAAATACTATGTGGTGAATCCATAAAGCAATTTAAACCAAGGGGACATATTCCCATAACTCATCCTAACCTATGACAAGGAAAAATATTGCAACAATAAATTAGACCTAGCCTTTCACTATTTTTGGTAGCATCCTTAGGATGCACCATTCTTCTCCTAAGGCTTATCTCAAGTGCATGTTCTATTACACAAATCTTGTTTTATTTTTTGAGTTGATTATGCTAGGGAAGGTGAACTTTTGATATTTTATTATAGGTTACCAATGGAATTTGGGTAAATTCCATCCTTTTCCCTGATTTTTTCCTTCAAGGACTCCAATTTCATCAAATACCATTACCATGAGGATGGATCCAAATGTGAACTTGCCTTCCCCCTTATGATCCTTCATGGACTCCTCTATAATTAGATATGTCACATACTTAGCTATGTTAAACTGGACTCCTTTTTCTATTTCATGTGTTATGTATAGGTGGTTCAAATTGATTTATTCCCATCATCTAGTTGGAGTTAACTTTATGCTAACTAGTTGGGCTACCACTCTAGTAGTTTTGTCGCTTATGTTGGGGAAAGGGAAAGTATATCCTTCTTTCCTATAATTGAATTAGTTTGTTGTTAATTCATGTTCATCTAGTTCCTATCATTCCCTTTACATTGACACTAGATTGATTTAGTCTTGAGGCTTTATGAATTTATGTCATCGTGATATATATCCTCCTTCCTGCAAAAGACATTCTATCTTCATGAATTTAGGATATAAGGAACCTTACCAGTTTTTTAACTCTACCAAAGAAGGGGAGTTCTCAGAGTTGGAATGTGCCAACTTCTTCCAGCCACCTCTTGACATGGTCATTATAGATGGGATTCCCATCATCTTTCCTTCTCCTAATGTCCACCAAGTAATCCTTACATAACTCAGCCTCATGGTGCATGTTCTGGTGGTTAGCATCTTTTATCTTGCATGAATCTACCTTAGACTCCCATTATCCACCTCTTTCTACATTGTATAGATATTATATTTCTAAGTAATCCATTATCCTCAGTTTTGATATAGTTATTGCTTTGACTTGTCCTCTAATTCCTTCCCCTTTAAATTGACTCCTTTCACTTTTTATGGTTCCTACTACCTCTTTTTTTGTTGAAGGTTATTAATCCTCTACTCTAAGGGAGTTGGTTCTTGTATCTTTTATAATGGATTTTCCAAATCAAGCTTCTAAGATGTGGCTCCTCTTTTTTGTTTCTTTCACCTTTTGAATCATTCCCAATTATGATATTTTATTAATTTATCATTTATTTGTGCTTCTTGGCTTTCCTGGTCAGCCCTAGGATTACAGTCTTTTCACCCTTCATAAATTTGTATCTTCCATCTGGATCTCTTTCGTGCAATGGGTGTTCTTCATCTATTTTTCTCTTTATTATTCATGTTGCTTATTCCAAGACTATTTTTTTGTTTGTGCCATGTGGTTCATGTGTGTCTCTTCATTATCCTAGTTTTTATGTTAACTGTTAGATTGAATTTAAATTTAAAATTTTTAGGGTTGGGATTTGATTTGACCACTCATGCCATTGTTTTTCCTTATTTATGTTGGTCTCCTCAATTGTTCTATTTTTAGGGTTTCCTTTCCTTACCTGACACTAAATCATGTGTTTGGTCCTTCGACACAAAGATAAGAATCTTCAAGGCATTTAGGAGTATTGGAAAAGGATATTACTTGGATTTATTTCAAATGTTGGTGTTGAGATATCTCTTGAAAAGTATTTGCATAAATTTGGTGCATGGTTCTCCTCACTAGAGATACTTAGATGCGTGGCATGTTGACATTTTAGATAAAGTCCTCATTTAGCTCACCTAATTAGGTATTAAGAGGAGTTTGTGAGCTATCATTTATGATAATCATGTTATAATTATAATTATATAAATTCAAAAAGAGTGAAAGGGAAAAAATCAAATAAAAATGGCATAGGCCTTATTATTAGGTTACATCTTATACATTATGCATGATATGGCTTAAGCCTATTTCCACTAAAATTCCTAAGAATCATTTCCCCATTCAAATTTAAAATCTTTCATGCATTAATTCCAAGATACTATTGATGATATATGTCCCAAGCCAACAAATTTTTAACTTTCTATGTGTTTGAGGTATTTAGAATCATATAAAATGACTCGGGCACCTTTAATTAGTACTTTTCCCTTGATGTGTCTATCATACCATGATTTTTATTGGGCCTTCTCGGTGAAATAGTACCATTTTATTCAAGGTGAATTGTGAGTGATTCAAGGTCATCTAGGTGACCTACTTGGGATATGTAGAGGGATGGGACCAAAAAATTGAAAGTAAGGATGACTTTCATGTTGAATACCAACTGAAAATGGGTAGACTTGTTAAGTTATGTAACGACCTCAACCTAGTATTTATATAATTATATTCAAATCTGAATATTTCCCTCTAATTTTATATATATTATATGTTGAAATACCTTAATAAACTCCACATAATTTTTGTATCAAACTAGCAAGGTGTACAATGCTAATTTTGCACAACTATGTCTCAAAACCACTCAATGTCTATGTACAAGAATTAAAACATCACCAAAATGATGGATATAATTTTTATTCATGAAATTTTTAGAAATATGTTTGAATAAATAACAAGCTACATCCATGCATCTAACTATTAAATCTAAAACACACTCTATAAAGTATAACTCCCATCTTCATAATTATTCAACTATAACATACAAAAATAAATGTTGAGACCTGAAAAAAGCTTTAATGTGCAAATACAAACTCTATATGAGATTGCCTTTAAAAAACCAAGGGGGTTTCATTCTCTAATCTCTAAAAATACAAGGGGTTTCATCCTCAAATCCTGTATTTGAACACAAGTGTTCAAGCTATGAAATAAATTGATAATTTAGTAAAAGACCCCAAATTAGTGAATTTCCTTGATTTAAATAAGGGGCACAAATCCCAACATCCTAAAATGCAAACAAATAATAATAATGGAATGTTTCCATATTTTATCTCCAATATAGGAAATGGAATGTTTCCATATTCTATCTCCAATATAGGTAATAAAATGTTTCCATATTCTCCCTCCAAAATAGGCCCACTAAAGATTTGTCATAGCTTCTTTATTACACCTTGGTAAAATTAACCCATAAATATTATCCACTCCCGATATCTTAAAACCATCAAAAAATTTGTCATAGATTTTCCATAATATATTTTTTCTTTCCAAAATAATCTAATTGTAACTCTCCCATTTATGTGGTCATAGGTTTGTCTTAATGAAGATGCCAAAATAATTAAAACTATTTCCCAAAAAATTTCACTTAGCCCATGGGAAACATAAAAATGGGATTTTGGGTCCACTAAGTAATGAATTAATTAAAAAGGGGACATTACAATCCTTCCCTCCCCAAAATTTATTTCCCTCAAACAATGTAAATTTGGGTGTTTCAAGATCTCTAGTCCTTCCCAAATAGCATCTTTTGTAGGTAGATTCTTCCAATGAATTAAGTACTTTGTAATGGTCATGTTTCTCAATTTCTTCACCCCGATGTCAATAATATCATCTAATACTAATATGATATTTCCCTCATCATCCATGTGTGAAAAATACACTTAAGGTGTGACATGTTGTCCAAATGCCCTTTTAAGGCAAGAAACATGGAAAACATTATGGATCCCATTATTTTATGGCAATTTCAACTTCACTAACCCTCCTAAGGAATATTGTAAGTCCCATAAAAATGGGGTTTGATCTTTTCAGCCCCACTTATTTTGATGGAGGTTTGTATATAAAGTTTTAATCTTAGAAAAATCATATCCCCAACTTTAAATGACCTCTTAGTGCATTTCTGATCTGCATAGAGATTTTATTGATTTTGTGCTTACTGGAGATGATCTTTGAGTGATCTTAGTATGTCCTAGATCTATTTTATTAGGTCACTAGTTGTTGGCACTCTACTATTTATGAATATCAAATCAACAAAGGTTAATTCATCATAACCATACAATGCCTTAAATGGAGACATACCAGTGCATATATGGTGGGTGGTGTTGTAGCAATATTCTCCCAAGTGTAACTATTGATCGGAAACATAGTTATTTAAATATATTTCAACCCACTTATTCACTATTTATATCTACCCATCTATGGGTGGTATATTTTGTTAGGGTTGAGTTTTGTGCCACTCAAATAAGATAATTATTGCCAAAAAGAATTGAGAAATTATTATCTCCATCACTGATAATAATTTTAAGCAATCCATGTAGAGTAAACACTTCCCTAAAAAATAAATTTGCCACATAATGATCTTTGAGTTCTAAATAAATAGAAAATAAATGTGTATACTTATTTATCCTATCCACAACAAAATAAACGCAATCTTTATTGGCTACCTTGGGGAGTCTTGTAATGAAATCCATGGATGTAATTTCCCATTTCTAATTAGAAATAGGAAATAGTTATAGAAATCATACTAGAAATATGTGTTGTACTTTGTTTTGTTGAAAGGTTATGCATTATGTTATGTGTTTAAGGACATCTTCTTAAGTCCCTTTCATGAGAATATTTATTTTATGTGTATGTATGTCTTATAAAATCTTGGGTGTCCTGCTAGTGGTGCATCATGAAAATATCTCAAAATATTCCCCTTAATTTTGGATTTAATAACTAAAAGGATTCTATTTTTATAAATGATGAGGCCATTTGCCATTATGAATCTATCATCTCTAACATTCCCATCAAGTATGTTAGTTTAAAATGTGTTTTTAACATATTTGGCCATAATAGAGACCTTCCAATTGACATCAATAACAAAGGTAGAAAATAGACTAGGCGTCCTCAAAAGAACATTAGCTATGACATTTTTCCCCTTTTATGTACTCTATATCAAAATCATAAGTTTGGACCTTACTTACCCATTTTTGTTGCCTATCATTCAATTCATGTTTTTCAAAGAACAACTTCAAGTTATTATAATATGTCTTCACCAAAAATCTTCCAAAAACTAAATATTGTTGGAACTTGGTCAAAGCATGCATGATGGCAAGCATATATTTGTCATAGATAGAGATTTTATTTTCTAATTCTTTCAACTTCATAGTTTCAAATGTTATAGGATGCCCCTTTTGTACTAAAACAACTCCAATTACTTCTCTTGAAGCATCACATTCTAAAATAAGTGGAAGTGATAAATATGGAATAGCAAGTACATGACATGAACTCATTACCTCCTTAATGACATGAACTCATTACCTTCTTAAGCTTATCAAAATCCTCTTGTGTTATTTTTGTCCACATAAACACTCATTTTTGTCATATCAATTAAATGTGTTTCTAGATGTGAAAACCACTTAACAAATATACAGTAGTAACTACAAAGGCCAAAGAATACTCTCAACTGTGTTAATGTGGTAGGATGAGGCTAATCCAAGATGGCTTGAATATTTTGTTGATCCACCTAAACACCTTGAGCATTAATGATATGGCTAAAGTATAATATCTATGTCATCCCAAACAAGAATTTTGATTCTTTTGTAAAGAAATCATTTTGCTCTAATATTCCAAGTATTATATCTAGATGTTTTAAATGATCTTCCATAGTCTTGATATAAATCAAAATGTCATCAAACAAAACCAAAACACATTTTCTCAAATGATTTTTGAATACATGATTCATGTATGACTAGAAATTAGATAGAGAATATTTTAAACCAAAAGGCATGACCAAGAATTCAAAATGGCCACAGTGACATCTAAATTTTGTTTTATACACATCATCCTCCCTTACACAGATCTAATTGTAACCTAGTCTCAAATCAATCTTTGAAAAATACACTGCCCCATGCAACTCATCAATGAGCTCATTGATCTTGGGAATGGGGTATCTATTTTTTATGGTATTTTTATTCAATGATATATAGAAATACACATCCACATGGTGTTATCTTTTTTTACAAGAACCACTAATGAATTAAATGGGAGAGAATTGGGCTTGATGTGACCCATCTCTATTAGCTCCCTTATGGATTTATCTATCTCCTTTTTATACACTTTTGGGTGGTGGTAAGGAGTCATCATGATAGGATTAGAACCTAGTTCTAATTATATGATGTGTTGGAATCCTCTATCAGCTGGTAATCCTAAAGGTAAGTCACTAAACACCACACTATGCTTATTGAAATATTCTAAATATGAACATGATAATAACATTTATTACTAATGGATGAATTGGTAGGAATCACCAAATAACTTGTTGCCCAAACAACTTATCCCCTATGAAAAGTCCTCTCTATTATTTTAGTTGTCACCACTCATGGTGATCCATTAGAAATTCCTCTAAGAATCACATCTTTCCTATCATATTTAAACTTCATCTCCATGGATTGATAATTTTTTGAAAACTCACCAAGGAAGTGAAACCATTATACAACCAAACCTTGTCAGTTTATCCTAATCCCATAACATAGAAATCATCACATACTTTATGATCACTGATGGCTATGTTGAGTTATTGGATTATTTTGGTGCATGGAATGGTGAATCCATCTACAAAAATGACATTGAATCCTTCAAAGTCTTCAACTTTCATCCCTTTCTTCATCACTAAGCCATCATCAATGAAATTTTGGATAGCCTCACTATAAATAAGTATATTCATTATCCATATAATATTCCTCTAACTCTAAATGGATGGTATATGTGTGCTCTTACAAGAGTTACTAGTGTGCCTGACTCTCCATCATCTAAATTTTCAAGTTCTTTGTCTTTTACGATTGGTTTTGATTCAAGTTCTTTATAATCCATATGATCATCATAAACTACCTCAATATAGTGAACTTGGCCCTTGCCAAGGCATATATGACCTAGTTCTTAGGGATATTTGTAAGAAAAACATAACTTCTTCCTTTTGAGTTCATTCTTGGAATAATCATGTACCTTCTTTACTTTACGTGGTTGTGGTGTGGATTTTTGGAAATATGTGTCAAATTTTCCTTTCTATAAACTTCCCTTGTTCTCAATAAAGGTGGATTCCTTTAGTTGAGATTAAAATTTACCTTTTGAAATAAATGACTCAAGTGTTATAGCTCTTTTAATAGCCTCTTGGAGTGAAGATGGTATAAAAGCGTTAAAAATACCCTTGAGAGGTTAAAACAAACCTTTGTCAAAGAGAAAAGTGATTCTATTTTTGGATACATCTAGTACCATAACTATGACACATTGAAACTCTAAAACATATGATTATATTGAGTTTAGTTGTTAGGTCCCTACAAGCTCCCTAAAGTCCTCATCTTCATCTTTCCTCTCAAATATATCTAGATTCCTTTGGCACAAACCATCAAAAGTTTTCACAAGGCCATGTTCTTGTGTTACCAAACCATGGTACCACCAATCATAAGCAACACCTTCTAAATGAAATGTGGAAAACTTTATGGCATCTTCCTCTTCTATAGGTTTGAGAGTAAAATAAGTTTGTAATTTTTGTAACCAATCTCGAGTGGATATATTGCTATTACCATTAAAGGTATGAGCATTTAATTTATTTACCTTTTACTACAAACCTCTTTTCACATCATTTTGCCTGCCATTGGATTTTATTCCACCAACAATGTTTTTTCCAAGGATTTATAGTTAATTAACAAAGGTAACTATATTTTTGAAATCTTAAGATTTACTTTGGTACTCAGCAAAAATTATGTCAATTTATTCTGTGGGAGGGGCCTTAGGTTCATCCTCTTTTTCCTCTCTTTATAAAAACATAAGTTTAGATGGATTTGGTATGAAATTAACCATAGATCAGTTTTTTTTATATTTACTCCCTTCTCCTTAATATATTTGTGTAGGGTCTTAATTTCTCTAAAATTGAGAGCACAACATTTATTCCATGAGATATGTCAACCTATCTTGTCCCTGATTAAGTCTAATCAAAGTTCATGGAATAATTATTTTTTTTATTCATATGTCAATTTAATATTTCCTCTTCATTCTCCCATACCTTCCCCTCTATTTATATCTTTTGTTTACTAAAATTTTCCTTGCTTTCTCATTTGATATCTAATTTTTATTTCACTAAGAATCATCAATAATTTTATTCACCCGATAGGCTAGCCATATCAGGGCTCTGATACCACTGTAATGACCTCAACCTAGTATTTATGCAATTATATAAAAAAAATTAATATTCCCCACTAATTTTATATAGATTATATGTTACAAAACATTAATAAACTCCACAATTTTTATATCAAATTAGCGAGGTGTACAATGTTAATTTTTCACAATTATGTCGTGAAACCATTCAGTGTTTACGTATAAGAATTATAACATCACTAAAATGATGGATCTGATTTATATTCATGAAATTTATAGAAATGTGTTGGAATATATTATAAACTAAAACCATGCATCTAACTATTAAATCTAAAACACATACTCTGTAAACTAGAACTCCCTTCTTCAGAATTTGGTTAACCCTAATTTGGATTGTATAATCCTACTTAGGTAGATAGGGTTAAGGGTATATAAATGATAGGGTATAAGGGTGAATATCAAATCTAAAGTAGTCCAATTAATGTCTTAAACTTATATGTACCATATGCTAAATTTATTAAACTAAGATAAGCTATAAATGGAAAGTACTTAGTTATAGAAATGATATAAAAGAGAGTACTTAGTTGGATCGGATGCTAACATAGTGTTACATATAGAATAGGAAAAAAATAAATATGATGATAGTTCTAGAATAATCATCAAATTTTGGATCTGGTGTCTCTAGCTCTTTGGATAGTTACATTAGCCTTGGATGGTCACATCGATGCTATTATCTGGGTTCAACATTAGTGTCCTATATAGAATATATGCTCAAACAAAATGTGACCACCTACATGCTTCTAGGTTTAGATTAACCTTAGATTTAGTGCATTTTTATGTAGGTCATGGATTGTCACCCTTGGTGAAATGGAAAAACCCTAGCTTTGCATCTTAAATGTGACCTTGGGAAAAATGGTTAGTGATAAAATAGTGTCGAGTTGACGCAAAATAACCCCATTATCAAAGGGCATTGATTACCTAGCCAATAATCTAGAAGAGGGCCTTATACATATGTAGTTATCTCCTATGTGTTGGCTTATGTTTGAATCATGCAATGTGTGTAAAGAAAGTACAATAGTGACCTAGCTTATAACTTGGCAAATAAGACCTTGTGACTACTCCTTTAGTAATTTAGACCTGTAGTTGGGATCTTCCTTTGATTGATATCTGAATAGGGTAGAATATGAAATATTTTGGTAACTTGAGTGATTTGAGTGTTATTTTGGTCTAATTGCTAAGTGTTCATAGGTAAGGAATGAATGAGGTTTGAGATTGTATTTATACCGATCCTAATGGTAAATAACTCACATAAAAGTACTTAGGCCAACATTGTGATGCATTTCACATACAAATTAAATGAATTTAGGGCACTAAACACTTGCATCAAGGTAAGATAATAACATTGATGTTATTTTATGTCTTAAACATTAGTGTCTAGGGAGCAAGAGAGTAGGTATAGGCTTAGAACTTGTAGAAGTGTAATATAAGTACATTTAATCTTTCTAGGCAAGATGGGATGTCTATGTCATCAATATAAGGCTGGTCAAACTAAGAGATAGTCCAAGGGGCATAAGATAGATCAGATGTGAGGCTTGTAGAAGTGAGGCATGTGTAGAACTAAGAGGAACAATTAATGTTTGAGTTTGCCAAGTGTACAAGACTATGGTGCTATATAATCACAAAATATCATCTACATAATTATGTAACTACAACATACCTATTTAACTCTAATTTAGATTAAGGGTCCTACTTGGGTAGATAGGTTTAAGGATATAAAATTATAGGGAACAAGGGTGAATATTAGATATACATTAGGCCAATTATTGTGTTAAACTCAGATGTACTATATGTTAAATTTATAAAACTAAGATAGGCTATTAATATAAAGTAAAACTATGCTATATATATATAAGTGACATAAAATAGATTACTTAGTTGATCATGATGTTGATTTAGGTATAAATATAGTACATGAAGAAATTAGGTAGGAAGACAGTTTTGGATCAATCATTAGATTTTAGATCTAGTGCCTTTAGCACTCTGGACACTTATGTTAGCCTGGGATAGTTGTGTTGATGTTAGTATCTGAGTTAAACACTAGTTTCCTATATGAAATATCTACTCAAATAGGATGTGACCATCTAGATGATTCTAGGTTTTGCTTCACCTTTACTTTAGTGCATTCAAATCTGGGTCATAAATTGTTGATCTTGATGAAATGGTAAAATGCTAGTTTTCCATCTTCAATATGGGAAAAAGGGTTAGTGGACACAAAATGTCAAGCTAACCCAAAATTACCCCATTATAAAATGAAACTACCTACATATCTAATACTATAGAATAGGGCCTTAGAATCATGTAGTTCTCCCCTACTTGTTAGCTTGTGTGTGAATCATGCAATGTGTGTAAAGTACAACAATGGCTTAGCTTGTAACTTGGAAAATATGACCTTATGACTACTCCTTTAGTATTTTAGACCTTTATTTGGGTTATTCCTTTGAATGATATTATAATAGGGTAGAATAAGAAATCTTTTGGTAACTTGAGTGCTTCTTGACTGCTCTTTTGGTCTAATTAATAGGTGGTAAATGAATGAGGGTTGATATTATATTTTTACCAATCTTCTTAGGAGATAATTTGAATTAAATAACTTAGGCTAACCATTATAATACATTTTATTTGAAAATTATATAACTTGAAGGCACTGGGAACTTGCATCAGGGTAGGACAATAACATCGATGCTACAGTCTATCTCAGATATTAGTGTTTAAGGAGAAGAAGAGTAGGCATAGGCTCAAAACTTATTGAGGTATAAGATAAGTATATTTTAAGAATTATGGACAAGATGGGATGTCTATTTCATCAATATAAGGCTATTCAGACTAAGATATAGGCCAAGGGCACAAGATAGAGTAGATGTGAGGCTTGCAGAAGTAAGGGATGTATAACTAAGAGGAATAGTCAGGGTCATGAGTTTACCAAGTGTACAAGACTGAGGTGTTACATAATCACAAAATATCATCTAAAATACCAAAATAAATGCTAAGCTCTGAATAAAGCTTTGATATGAAAATATAGCCTCTATATGAGATTTCCCTCAAAAAATCAAAGGTATTTCACCATATGATCTTTAAGAATTCAAGGGGTTTCATCCTTAAATCCTGCAGTTGAACACAAGTGCTCAAGTTATGAAATAAATTGATAATTTTTCAAAATACCCTAAACTAGTGAAGTTCCTTGATTTAAATAAGGGGGCACAAATCCCAATGTCCCAAAATTCCAAAAAATATTAATAATGGAATGTGTCCATATGTTAGATCTAACATAGGCAATGGAATGTTTCCATATTCTATCTCCAACATAGGTAATAAAATGTTTCCATATTCTCCCTCCAAAATGGGCCCACTAAAGATTTGTCATAGTTTCCTTATTACACTTTGTTAAATTTAACCCATAAAGATTCTCCACTCCCTCTCTTTTACAACTATCATAAAGTTTGTCATAGATTTTTCATAATAAATATTCTCTTTCCAAAATCATCTATTTATAACTCCCCCATTTATGTAGTCAGAGATTTACCTTAATGAAGATGCCAAATACTTAAAACTATTTCCCTATAAATTTCCCTTATCCCACAATAAATATAAGAATGGGATTTTGGGTATACTAAGTAATTAATTAGTTAAAAAATGGACATTACAAGTTACTTATAGTTGGTTTCATATGCCCATAGAACAAATAATACTCAATCATCCCAGTCTATACATCTTACATCATAGATATTTGTGAGGTAGTGGCCTAATATTTTGTTGATGGCCTCTTCAATGTCATTAGCATGTGGATGGTATGGTGCAATTTTATGATGGGTAATCATGAATTCTAGTAAGAGGATCCTTATAATATTATTGATGAAATGGGTGCATCCATACTTTCTAATGATTTTTTTCCATAGGAATCAAATAGTTGTGGTTGTAGTGTAATTCTTAGTAAGTATAAATTCAGCCCATTAGGTGAAGTAGTCACTAATAGTAATGACATAGTGCATACTAGTCCATTACGTGGTAGGTGTAATGATCATACAAAATCAATGGCCCATTTTTCAAAGGGTGCTTGTGTGAGGATTGGAATGAGTTGCATCTCATATTGGTGCTTTGAATTTCCAATCATTTGGAAAACATCACACTTTTGAGTGTATTATTTGGCATCATAAAAGATAGTTAGCCACCAGAGTCCTGAGAAGAGAATTTTTCAAGTAGTTTCTTATTTGGAGAAGTGTCCTCTAGAAATTCCTTCATAGGCTTCTCATAAAATAGTTGTGCACTCATGGGTAAGTAAGCATTTTTGCAAAACCTCATCACGCCCTTATTTGTAAATTTATCCATCAATGAGTTGATAGGGGCCAGCTCATAAGGCAAGATTATTCTTTTCTTTATTGTTTATGCTCTCTATTATGATTATTGAAGTAAGAAATGTTTTAATATTAGAAAGTTCTTATAATATTTGATGTAACTTATATATTTGTGTGTTAGGCATATCATCTTCAATGGGTTGTGTAGCTTCACCAATGGTGAGTTAGGAAAGGTGATTAGGCCCCAAATTATATTTTCTTAGCTTGACCACTACTGTGAATGAGAATTCTTGAAATAATATGATCTAATAGCAAATGCATCTATGGAGAAAAATTTTATTGACCAGATATTTCAAATCCTCATGGTTGGTAAAAAAACATGAATGGAGTGGCCAACATGTATTGTCACCACCTCTCATTCAATTGTCTTAAGTTTTGTTCTATGGTAGTGAGTTTATAACTAACAAAGTAGATTGGGTGATCAGTCTTATTCTCCCCTAGTTGGGTTAAGATAGCACCAATAGCCATCCTAGAAGCATTAGCATAGATGTGTAATGGAGTGTTCTAGTCTAGAAACTATAAGATAAGGGCACTAACCAACTTTTATTTTAGGGTCTCGAAAGCTTCTTCTTGAGCTCTTCCCCACTCAAATGGTTTATCCTTTCACAGTAATTCTTCCATGGGTGCAATAATTATTGCATAGTGTTAGATGAACTTTTGATAATATTTAGTGTGTCCCAATAATGTGCATACCTCTCATTAAACAATAAGTGATTCAAGTTTCAGGATAACATCCACTTTTATAAGTTCCACCAAAACACCTTCATTATAAATGACATGTCTAAGCAAAGTGACAAATGGTGTGGCAAACACACACTTCCTCAAGTGAGGGAGATCTACAGTTGTTGACATCATTTGAACATAAGCCTCAGATTTTCATGATGGTCCTTCATAATCCCATATACTATCCAATCATCTAAATAAACTTTGATAATTTAATGGATAAAATCTTTGAAGGTCACAATCATAATGCATGAGAATATGACTAGAATCTTTTTTAGCATGAAAGGCATGACATTGTATGTAAAGGATCCCCAATCAATGGTGATGGTACTCTTGGGCTTGTCCTCATATTCAATCTGTACCTGGTGATATCCTAAGAAGCCATTCATGAAGGTGTATATTTTACAACTTACCACCCCTTAAAGAATTTCTTTGATAAAGAGTGTGAGAAAATGATTTATTATATAGGTTACATTTAAGAGATGATATTCAACACAAATTTAAATGTGCCCATATTTCTTGATACTAATGACCATGGGGTAGACCCATTTAGACTCTTTTATAGGGTATATGACACCTACATCCAACATGTTATCTATTTCAATTTTTAGCTTAGCTTGTAGGTTGGGGTTCATTTGGTAAGGCCATTCTTGATAGGTCATGTGCCTTCAACCAATGTGATTTTAATATTTTCTAGTGAGGAGTGTACCACTTTCATATCCCTGAAGATATTCATAAATAAGTCTTATAATTCTCGTAGTAGCTCCTTGATGCAGGCAAGTTCTACATTAGACTAGTAATCCCCGTTTTTGGAGATCTTAAGCTCTTATTTTGTGCCAATATTTACTTTGATGGTATTCAAAGGATCTTTATAACATTGATGCTACTCAAAGGGTGTGTTTATTACCTATCACTCACCCAAAGTAGTCTCAACATGTAGATGACTTGGCTTGTTTTCATCAAATTCTTATTCTACATTGCACACCATTTTGTCCTTCTATTATAGTTTTTTTCCATACTTATTCATCTTCTTTACTTGAGTTATTGTTCTTACTTTGGTCTTCAAAAATATTAGATTATATACTTCTTTTTCTTTGTAAAGGTGTAGCACTCATTCCTCCATTACTGCATCATCTTTAAATATGGCATGGTGTAGTTGATAAAGGGGCCTATTCGAGCTTGGAAATTTCAATCTAGATGTAAAGACATGTACAAACTATTCTTTAAATATTTCCCATGTGGTTATTTATATTTGAGTTTTTTTTATAATTTACCATGTGCATGCCTAAGCACTCAATGTCCAATGGAAGGTATAAACCTAGACTTGAGTAGGCAAGTAGGAAGGGTTTCCTACCCATGTGTCCTTACAGGCCTAGATGTGAATGTTGGGGTCTGAGTTTCCATTGTACACTGGTAATTTATAATATTGGTTTATTGGCCCAAACCAAGCATACATAGCTTCTTTAATGTCTACCCATGTAGGAAATTTAGGTCAGTGGATAGCCCACCAATTCACAAAAATTCTATTCAATGTATATACCATAGTATATATACACTATTATTCATTTGGGATGCCAACTTTAAGGTCTTGAATGTATGGTTTAAGGTCACATGTTTTAGTGAAGTGGGCTAGTTTTATGAGCATTCTTTTATTGATGAATGAGACCTTTTTTATGATCCTCCTTGTGCATGGGGCCTAGGTATTTTGTTGGTTTTTATTTCATCGATTTATTTGCTTATGGGATCCTATTTTGATGATGTCGTAACTTCATCCAATCTCCTTGTATGACTCCTAAACCCATCAATCACAAGTTATGGCGGAGTTTTTATAGATTGCATGGGCATCATCCTAATATAAAATGCCTTATACATTTTGTTTGAGGTTTTCCATTACCTTAGTAGAGATATTATAGATATTATTGATTTACCCTCTATGTACACACTTTCTACATATGGAGAACCAAGATTTGTCACTAACAGAATAAGCACATGCTCTTTTTCATTTTTAAAACTCATAAAATGTTGTTTAAAGTGTATGTTTGTGTTATTGGCATAATACTACAATAATCTAAGGCAAGGTATTTATCATATTTTTCTAGCTCAATCACTTCAAAGTCAGCTCAGAACTTGACTCCCATGATTTTTAGACTAGATTTGGGTAGTATCCTTAATGGATGAGTTTTGATCTTATTATTCATGAATAACACATGTGGTGAGGGTCACATAGGTGGGCTTCCCATCTTTCACCAAGCATATCCAATTAGGATATTGACCTCATCTATAATATCTATCAAGATATCATAGACCTACCATCCATTGATGATGTGTCTAACACTAACTCTCAATCATAACCAAAATTCTCCATCCTCCAGAGATCTCATCCTCTAGTTATGTTTGGTCTAGATACATTCATAGGGTGCTTGTCTTGGTAGTCATAGAATAACTCTCTTAGCATGGGTGCCCTTCCTTCTAGCCACGATAAGGATAATACTTTAGATATGTCTTCTTCATTATTAGGGTTATCTACCCTAAATTGGATGTTTTTCCTTAATTTTTATTCTAGGAAATGAGCATGTTGAAGTTCACCTTAAATATTGTGAATAACTTATACTGCTTATTGGAGCACTATCTATCATGCACCATTTAGGTATGATGTTCCATGGAGGTTTAGGTGTTGTCTTGGAGTAGCCTCATCTCTACATGGTTCATATCCTAGCCAAACCTTTTAAATGGGATGGATAACATTCTAAGTTTTCAATCCACTTCTCATCATTACTTGAACCCATAGAGCTTGATTAATATTTCATTGAATATGTGGGATCCATTATTTAACTTTGGGCCTATACCTAATCACTCTAGCTTTTCTTTCTAGTCATACCCTCTTGGTGATTTTTTCATATAGGTCTTGATAGTTATTAACCTTATGATTCCTTCTATAATAGATGAAAGTGGGGTGCATGGGTAAATCCCATTTTAAGTGATCTAGTGACCTACACTTGTAACATTTTCTAGTTGGAAACCTTTTGTCGAACCTTCTTCTAGTGTCACAGACTCAATGTCCTTATGATAGGCCATATTCCTCAAAGTTTTGGCCAAATGTTCTAGTTTTTTCCTATCTTACATTTCACTCTCTTAGGTTACTCACCACCTTATAATCCATTATATCATGTGAAGAGGTGTCACATTCTTTACAGTATGGTGTACCTTACTTGAGTTGTTTGGGGTAGCAGGGGATAATTACATACATCATGGTCTTATTTACATAGATCATAAGACATAATGAGTGCACGTACACATTTTCATGGGAAATTATACCTCAAATGTTCTTATATTCTATAGTTTACACACCATGGTCCACCAAGATTGTCTAGTGCACCATTGGTCATTAATTTTTATAAAATTGTGTTCATGGATGAAATTTGTCACTTTGTAGTTGAGATAATTATAGGATCAACACTTCCCACCATCTAAGCCTTCAATGTGGCCTTTAAATCCTCTTGGGACTTTCTGATGTTCCTCATCACCAAGGTCTATCAGTAAGGGGCAAGAAATCCTCCAATAAACCATTGGGTGTGTTGTACTAGATAGAGTGCATAAGATGAATTTGATACCAAGTTGTTAAATCTAGCATCATAGATGTTTACATTATCGATCAGATTTTATTTGATCTCCTTTAGTTATGTAATAATATATTACTCAAATTTTGGGATGTTGAACTCCTTCAAAAATTTATCCTTCAAAAGATCATAGTCCATAATGCTTTGGGTAGGATCGCACTTCCTATACCAATTATGAGCATAGTCTTATAGCATCGTAGTAAAGTGGCTTGATTTTTATTTAGAATGGGTGATTCCTTTCATATTCAAAATAATTTAACACTTGTGACATGTTCAATGTGTTTTTCATTCCTTGATACTCAAGTATGTTAAGAGACATCTCATATACAAGCTACACCATCAGGACTAAAGCACCTACTTATGTGCCTAGGTTGGCTCCATTGACTCATGTTGTGGGTGTTATAATTACTCCTATCATTTTTTGGGTGTTTTGAAGGGTAGAGGCCATTATTTCAGTGATAGTTACTCCACTTTGTGTTGTTTCACCTAGTGGGGACATTGATCCTACTCTTCTAGTAATCAATCCTCTAATCTACATTTTCAAAGAAAGAATACCACACACTTTCCTTTTTTATAAGAGATGTAGTCAAATGGGTAGGTTGCATGGGAATGGGTTAGGTGCTTCCTAATTTCTTCCCTTTTTCTAGCTTTTCTACAGTCGATTGAACTCTTACCTTTCCTCTATTATCATGGAAATTTCTACTTGTGAGGGTGCAATTCCTACACATGAGAGTCTTCCTCATGCCTTTATATCTTTCATAGGTAATCATGGCACATCTTGATTTAGATCCTACCCTTTTCCTCCAAGGTCCTTAATGTTCTTCTTATTCAAGAAGCTTGCACCTTCTTGATTCCAAATAGTTCTAGACTCCTTATGCTAAGATCTCCTTAGATTCTCACCTCTCTAATTACTACACCTTCTCCACCTCCATTCACCCCATCATTCATATGTAATACTAATTATCCATCCATTGGTGGGTCTTCAATTCCATTATCTACCATTAACTTCTTTATCTCTAGGGGTATCTTTCCAAGATAAGAACCCCTAAGTTAACAGAGGAATCAGACCTCAACTTCTTTAGGGAAGGATTATGTGGATAAGGTGAACTCTAACATGTATTTATTCAATGTTTCATGCCACCGTACATCCATAACTCAAGTCCAAACTATATCCAAGTTTTATAGATACTCTACTCATTCTATCCATGACACCTTCATCCCAAATTTATTCATTTATTTAGAGTATACACTACCAGGTAAGAGTATAAGTGCCCTGGTAATTCATAGAATAATATCACATATAAAATGTTGTATAATTTCTTTTCAACCCACTTCTTTGGTTTTCAACCTTTACAACTAGGATGTTCTTCTATAAACTTTTATTTTGTCTATTCTAGTCATCGCTCAATATTTTCTAAAAATATTTGATTCATTATTTCTTCTCATCATCATTGCTTCAATGAAATACGACCAATCCTGACAACAAAACCATAATGTTGGCACTTTATTCTCAAGGTCTAAGCACTAACACATCAAAACATGCACCAATGAAAGTCTTCCCTATGTTGGCATTTCTATCCCACACTCACTTGAGGCATAAAGGAGAGTGGTTGGGTTGGGTTAGGGTTAGTTGTTAATGATGTTGTCTATAGATGTATAAATAGAGTGACCCAAATTACTTCTAATCCTTTTCTTACCTAACTTAGATGCATTCCTCTTTTAAATTATAGACCCCTATTCTTATGTTATTAATGCATGTAAACTCATTATATCTTTACCTTCCAACATATATTATAATCAAAATGAAACATTAATACCAAGCTTGAAAGAGAAATGTAATTTTATTAATAACCAACATAAGATAGAACTTTTTATAGAATGTGATACATAGGAACACTTATAATACCACTAACTACCAATAATAATTTTAGTAACTAGAGTAGAACCTAACAAACCAACTATTAAAAATTTATCATTCCCATCTCTCTTGAGCGATAATCATTTATAAATTCAAGGAATAGTAGGAGGGTTATTAACATCGACCTTATTTGAAATTTGAATGTTCCCTCCTCTTTCTCCTAATCATCTCTCACCATTGATCACAACATCAACCTTATTGTCATCCCTTCCACTGTCGATATTTTTTTTTTACTATCTCCTAATTACTAGCCTCTTCATAGTCTTCTCCATGGTCATGGGGTAGTTATAATGTGATATGCATACATCTCTTGTCTTGTCTAGTCATACTATGGTTTGATAAGCTTTTAGTAATAGTTAACATTCATTCCCTATACTTTTCCATCCTATATGGCATGTCTCTTATCATCTATAAAACCCATTATCTAGGGTTTAACATTATTGATTTTAAGGAACGAGTTTATGGTTTTATCTAGTCGTCCTAGGTTTCCCATGTTTTAAAGTTACTAGTTTTTGCTTTGGATGAACCATTTAAATGTTCTTTTTCACAAAAATATGTGTGGGGTTATTGACTATAAGATTTTACCAAGTAGATTAGTAGTTTGATACCTCTATCAAGGTAGTTGGTTGTGGTTTCTAGAATTTATAGATCATGATGCAACAAGGATTCATGGGTAAATTGTTGGGACTGGTCTTATTTGACTAGTTCGGGTAGATATGAGCTAGGATAACTTCATGTATTATTAGATTTTTATGTTTATCATTATGTTGGAGAGTGGGGTTAAAGGTCTGAGTGACTCATCATTCTCCTCCCCTCCTCTTATGATTTTTGGCCTTAGGGTTACACTAGGCATAGCCTTTGTTGAGGCTAAAGGATGTTAAGTGTATTGTGAGTATTGTCTTGTATATATTACTAATTTGTTGTTGGTTTGTAGGTGTTTAGTTTTTTTTCCATTGGTGGATGGTTTTATTTTTTATTGATCTGAATAATCAATGATATATTTTTGTATTTTTTTGTAAAAGGTTTTGGGTCCTCTTAAAACCCATTTTTACCCTTTATCTAAAAAGTGAGTAAGCTACTCTAAAAAATAAGATAATTAAATGAATTTATATTAGAAAAATATTTTGATAAGATATAATAGATATAAGAATATGTTAAATATAGAAATTACAATAATCAATGTTCTGATAATAATAATACAAAAGAGAAATTATACTTAGTTTATATATTAATACACATGCAGGTCTAAGTAGGCTAGGTATAGGAATGGACTATATGAAGATTTAGATTTAATCATCAGATTCTAAATATTTACTTTCTACCAGTCTAGAAACTTGAATTTCCCTATGGACATTAGTGTTGATGCTAGTGCCTTGATTCTACCACTAGTGTCTTATACATAATATTGAAACTTTTATGGAAATTCCACTTGTGCATTTTAATGTTCACTATCACCTTTCATATTTTTTGTTCAGATCATGCACTCAAGTTCTCAATATTAGTATTCTTCTCAAAACCTTAGATCCTGTAATTAAGGCATGTCACCTTATAAAATAGTAGTTGTTAGGCTCAAGTGAAGTCAAGATGATCTTAAAGACCCCTATATTAGTGAGCATTGCCTATATAGCTAATACTCTAAATATGGCCTCAAACATGTGTAGTTATCCCCTATGCATGGATTTGTATGTGAATAATGGTGTAATATGTTATATGTGAGTGCATGTAGTGATTTAGCTTATAACTTGACAAGAATCTCTCATGGGTTGTTATTTGAAAACTTCAAACCTATAATAATACTAATCTTATGACTGGTTTGGAAATAGGGAATAATAAGGTGGTTTTGAATACTTAAGAGATGTTTTTTCTTGATAATTGTTAGATGTGTGCTTAAATAGTACTTGATCATAATGAATGGTCTTTGACTTGTATTTATACAACACTTTTGAAAATAATCTCATGGAGGGTTAATTAAGACAAATAGACCAATCCTTATATATCAAAATATTTTTAAATTTGAGTGTTTGTAAGGTATAAACACTAGTATTAAATTTGGGACACTATCATCATGATAATATCTAGGTCCAAACATTAGTATCATGAAATAGAGAACTGTTAAACCTCTATAACTAATAGTGAAGGATATATATTTGTTTAACCCTAATTTGGATTTTAGAATCCTACTTGGGTAGATAGAGTTAAGGATATTGAAATAATAGGGCATAAGAGTGGATATCAGATCTATAGTAGGCCAATTAATGTGCTAAACTCAAATGTACCAAATGCTAAATTTATAAATTGAGATAGGCTATTAATAGAAAGTAAAATTATGCTAGATATAGAAATAACATGAAAAAGGGTACTAATCTAGTTTTGATGCTCATGTAGTTTTGGATATGGTACACATAAAAAGCAGGCAGGAAGATAGTTTTGGATCAATCGTTAGATTATGGATTTGGTGCCTTTGGATCTCTAGATACTTGCATCATCCTAAGATATTTACATCAATGCTAGTGTCCTATAAAAAAATATTCATTAAAATAGAGTGCAACCACCTGGATGCTTCTAGGTTTGTCTTTACCTTTACTCTAGTGCATTTTGATTTAGGTCATGGATTGTCACTCTTGGTGAAATGGTAAAACCCTAGCTTTCCATCTTCAATACAACCTTGGGGGAAAATGGGTTAGTAGGCACATAGTGTTGAGCTAACCCATAATGACCTTATTATCAAAGGGTGTTTCCTACATAGCCAATACTCCATAAGAAGGCCTTAGACTCATGTAATCCTCCCCTACATGTTGGCTTGTGTGTAAATCATGCAACATGTAAAGCAAGTACAATAGTGACCTAGATTTTAACTTGGTAAATATGACCTTATGACTACTCTTTTAGTACTTCAGACATGTAGTTGGGTTGTTAATTTGATTGATATCAAAATAGGGTAGAATAGGAAAACTTTTGGTAACTTGAGTGCTTCTTGAGTGCTCTTTTGGTATGATTTCTAGGTGAGGAATGAATGGGGGTATATATTATATTTATACCAATCTTATGAGGAGATAAGTCACATTAAAATACTTAGGTTGATTGTTGAAATACATTTCATTTTAAAATTGGATTACTCTATGGTATTAGACACTTACATTAGGGCTGGATAGTAACATCGATGTTATTGTATGTCTTGGATGTTAGTGTCCATGGAAAAGAAGAGCATGCATAGGTTTATAACTTGTAAAGGTGTAAGATAAGTATATTTTAAGCATCTAAGGTAAGATGGGATGGGATGGATGTGTCATCAAGATAAGGCTATTCAGACTAAGAGATAGGCTAAGGGGCATAAGATAGAGAATATGCAAGGCTTGTAGAAGCAAGGTATGTGTAGAACTAAGAAGAACAATTAGGGTTTGAATTTTCCAAGTGTATAAGACTGAGGTACTAAAAAAAAATATATATATATATATATATCATATATATTTTCCCTCCATTTAATCTAGTAATGAAATTTATATCTTAAAAGAAAGGAATAAGTACATGAGTATGCATGCACACCTTATCTTTGCTTGAGTTGAATTTTAGTGCTTTGTTGAAGTTAAATTTTAATGATTTATTAGTGATTGACCTATAAATAAGAGCATGTTAAAGTTTATAATAAATACATATCATCTAGGTTAAAAGTACTTGAAATTAATTTAAATTAAAAGAGTAAGGTTTAGGAGTACATCTATGTGTCGATATAATTGCCGTACCTATTGGCAAGTTATTTTTAAAAAAAGATGTATCATTGTAAGGCTCTAAAAGTGAGAGTAGGATAAATATAGATAAATCTTTAAAGTGCATATATCCAAGGAGATAATAGAGAGAGAGAGAGAAAGAGAGGTTATAAGTCACATTCCCCCAACTTTAGATTAAAATTGAGTTACCACCTAGCAGTTGAGATTAGCTCAACTATGAAACCCACTGATACTAATAACCTAGTGAGTTTGGATGATCAAGTCAAAACTAAAAATTTGGAAAGATTGAGTGATTTTATCACCCCAACCATACCAAAATTTTAACCAACTACTATAGTAGATTATCTTGCTAAAGTTCATAAAATTCTATGGGGTATCAGTACATGCAATAGTTTTTTTATCTGAGATTGATTTAGATTCTGCAATATTGGGTACATGTTGCATAACATATATACCTTGGATATGTCTCATGTTGAAACTATGTGTAACAATGGTACCATTTATAGATTTTTTTCATAAATGAATTATGTGCTTTGGCCAATTCATAAAATTGTGTAAGTGTGGAGGACATGCTTCCAAAGCATGCCCCCACTACATATGAAGAATATGAAACTAAAATAAGTACCAATACGGAGGACATGTTTTCAAAACTACCCCCACTGTAAATTAAAGATGTTGAATACTAAGTAGGTGTGGAGAACATGATTTTAAATCATGCCCCCATTGAATCTATGAATTATAAGTACCATATTTAATTAATGTGGAGAGCATGTTTCCCAAGCATGCCACCACTAAATCTAAAATTATGAATGTGTGAAAGCCATGTCTATATGACATGCCTCCATTGAATTTTCAAACTAGTATAAGTACTAAAAGATGAATAAATATGGAGAATATGCTTCTAAATCATGCCCCCACTGTAATCTAAAAATTCTAAATGTGTGGAATTCATGTCCATATGGTATGCCCCCACTAAAATAGAGAACTATGAAAAGTGTGGAGAACATGCTTCCCAATCATATCCCCATTAATATGCCCCCCCCCCCCCATTTGAGGTGAGGTTAAAATATTACATAGAAATTACCTCAACCCAAAAGGGTAAGACAACTACAAAATATGTGAATGTAACCATGTAGTATATAGAAGGAAACATGTCTATACAAACGTATCATTAAAGCACATATAACCAATTTGATCACATGTAGGCCTAAGATGCATAATAAATATCATGGCAATGTCTAGCTAATTACTTTACAAGATCAATTATCAAATAAACACACACATAAGAGCATTAAATATCAAGCCAAAAATTAATGGTCCAAGGAGACCACAAACAAGGGGCATGTTCAAATGCCATAAAATTAAATGGACGTGACTTAGTAACATGTCCACAAAACCAAGGAATGACATATTAGAATATTATTATAACAAGTAATGATAGATTCAAATGTCCAATAATGCAATGACCTATTCAAATGTCCAAGAATAAAACATAGGCATAGGGGCCACATATAACAAAGCATATTTAAATGCTTGAAAAAGCAAGAAAATATCAAGGCAAAACACTCAAAGAAGTGTGTAAAGGAAAATCATAAGCAACCAACATAAACATGTCATAGTGGCCCCTAGATCGAATGTGTTAGAAAAAAAATGTCAATTACATAACATATCAATTACCCTATGTAACATATAACAATGGATAATAAGCATGTGTAAGTATATATGTGAGCTCAAACATGATACTTAGAATGATAATCAAATCACATAATGTGATTAGAGGGAAATCCAAACACCCATAAGTGTATTATGTATCTATATATGCATGTATATGTGTATGTAGGAGTAAATGATATGCTAATCCTCAACATGGAACTAACACATAGATGTCAAGGGACCAATAGAACATGTTGGTGTCGAAAATGTTTTAGGATTTTTTAATGTTTTTTTTTTTTTTTTTTTTTTTTTTTGGTCTGGAGGGGGGGTTATTTTTTAAGATGAGGATAGATCATCCTATGATTTCATCCAATGGATGTTCATAGATATCTCCCCCCATTGTGAACCTTACAACCTTAAGTTGGATCTTTTACATTGTTTGCATTATGATTCGCTAGGTTGAAAAGGGACATATCATGTTCCTCCCCACATTTTCCATGTGTACTAAAAGATGTACCGATATCATTTGAAATATGTATTAATTTTAATTTATGAGGAAAAGAAATGCCTGTTGATTTTGGTAAATTTGTGCTTCCATTTGGTATGTCCAAAGAGTTCCAAGTGTAAATGCATATGGAGAAGTGGTGTGCATAACCCAAACCCATGTTTAAATTACTTTAAGACCACAAGAAATTGGTATTATTATGTTTTCGAAGGAATCCTTCTAAGTGACCTTATTTTTCAAATCTTATAAGTTAAAATCAAGCTGTGGGAAATGATTTTTGTTATAAGTGGTTTTAGTTTGTGTAGTATCAATATGGTTGTGACAACAATAAATACTACCCATATATAAGGTAATTGTTAAATCCTAGTAATGTGTGTGGTTTTTGATTATATATACTTGAGGATTTGGCATAGGATGAGGACCTTGTATGAGCCCCATATAAAGTCAATTTTTCAAAGCACTCATATAAATATTAGGAACACCACCTTTTTGCACATTGTATGCATATAAATTTGATCACTTCATTCATCATCACTAATATTAATATCAGTTGACACCAATTTTGCTTATCCCATTTATATTTACTAATATGTCTTAATATTACACCTTATAGTCATTTATCTAACATCCCTCTTCATTATTATTTATCTATTAACATTATATTATCCCCAACAACTTATTTATTCTTTTAAACATGTCTTATCCACTAACTAATCCCACTTATTTATTATATAGGAATCTAAAGTTACCTCTCACCTACCCTAGCCTATGAGTAGCCTCTCCTAATCCCGTAGATTATCTAGAACCCCCTAATCATATGACTAATCCACCACTAATCATGATTAGACTTACAAAAATATTCTAGAGGCTTTTACCTCTAGAAGCATCCAAGGAATTTTTAATTTCTTAGATAATCCTCCACCATTGATCTTATAAACCCAACTTTGAATGTTGGACATTGATCTTCCCTCCTTCCTTATATTTAAACACCTTCACCCCTCCATTTTGAATATAATGATAAAATCAATCAAAAATCCATGAATTTATGAATCCAAGCCTTTTGATTAAAGTCAACACCATGCTATAAATTTGAGTCTATTGTAAGCAATCTCCAATCCATAATCATTTAGTCTTTTTATTATTTAAATATTTATTTGAAACATTTAGCTTTAAAGTAGAATGTTATTTTAAATGTTTATTTTGTAGAATTTTGATCTAATAGTTATCAATTTTAATGATAGATTGTAGATTTGGGTATTTTTTGATATAATTTACATGATCAAAATCTATTGCTCGAATTTATCATCTCACATTGGTGACCACGATAGGACCCTCCTCTTGGGATGCCATTTTTTACTTTGAGTGAGTTTGATTAATAATTTATGTTAAATTAAAGTGGATTTTGGTTCAAAATTTCAAAAATCTCATGTTCCAAGTGAAAGGTGATATTTCTCTACAACTTGCTTTTGTAGAGGTAGTTTTACACACCCCAGATGCAGTTTTTACTACTACCAACCTTAACTACTAACCATCTAAAAAAATGTGGAATTTTTCATCTTTATACAAAATTGCATCTCGTAATATGTGATTTTGAATCCTCAATGTAGTTTTGCACCTGAGACATGAGGTTTTGATGTAGACATAAAAATCACTAACCTAGTCTTATGATTCTGCTATCTGATAATCTTGTTGCTCTTGCAAGGTTGTTGTCTACTTCCAGGAAAAGGGGACTCTACTTATACAATTTTATCATCCTTGAAATCCCCTTTTTGTATATTTTATGTGATAGTGCCTATTTATAGAGGTGATTTTTAATCTAAAGTGTAGTTCTACAGGTTGCAAAGTCAGTTTTACAAAGAGATAGATAATAGTTATTATCAGTTTGTTTTCTAATCTTAGTTATAAACACTTAACTCTCTATAGGCAAGATAATTTTTTTGTATTCATAAGTAGTCTCAGTATCTCTATATTTTGTATATATTATCAAAATTCTAACCTCTATAATAGTGCATTTTTCAAATGGTATTATTAATTCTTAAAGTTGATATTGAACTTCCATAGTCAGTTTTGACTTAAAACATTTAGCAATACATTAACTAGACTTGTTCTATAAATATTTCATTTTTTTGGATTCTTGTAGATATTTTATCATTTTGTAAATATTTTTATAATTATGTAAATATTTTGGGCATTTTATAAAAATCTTTATTCTATCTTAGAATTTATTATCTTTTTGCCTTAGAAATTATTGTCTTTTCTATAAATAATAAAATTGCATCTCACAATTTGTAGTATTGTGTTCAAGTTACAATATTGCACTGACCATAAGTGGTTTTTCTCAAGCACATAATGATAATTAGTTGATTTCTTGTAAAACTACATTTTGTAAGTCATAGTATTGATTTTAACCTGTGGTATTGCACTGGCCATAGGTAGTTTTGGCTAACTGCATGGTCACTGTCAGCCTAACTATCTGTAAAATTACATATCCTAAGTTATAATTTTGACCTCTCAGTTTTGGTATTGCTTCTCTAGAAGTGATTTTTCATATAATTGGTTGTGTATTTATGGTTTTTATCAATCCAGTAGCAATTTTGCATTCATTTTTTTTCCTTCAAATTATCTTTTATTTAGTACATTTTTAGGACCAATTTTAATGAATTTTGAGTAATTCCAAGGGTTCTACTTGTCCCTAATTAGCTACCCTGAGACCCTTCAAGGGTTGATTCCCCTTGACCCCATTGGGGACTGCCACCCCCAAACCCCCACGTCATGGCCCCTTAGCCAAAAAAAATATAATGAAAAATCATGATTTTTTTTAGTATTTTTATAAAGGCTTATTGGAGTAACATTGTGTTTCTTACAATGGTGAATCTAGTGGAAATTTTGGCTTGATAACATCTTCTCTTTCATATCATATTTTTGTCTAGCGTCTTGTCTTGCAGGTTGCCCTTTAAGATTGCCAATTAAAACTACTAATTTCTCACTTTGCAGGTCACCTGTCAAAGATATTTTCTCATTTTAAAATCACCTTGAATATATCTTTGTATATATCACACTTACTTAAATTGGTTAAAAATATTTTTGTTTGCTTATGTGTCACCCAATGGCTACAATGGTGTATGCTCTCCTTCATGCATCATAGTGGTGAGTCTTAAAGGAATAAAATCCACTAATAAGCCCTCTCATTTTTATTTTTTAGGGGTAACATGATGTGGAATTCACACCCACACACTTTTCATAGTCTTAGGGGGATAGTGATCATGGATTTCACCACCATGCACTAATCCACACTCTATGTTTTGATGGAGTATAAATATCAAGGACAGTTGTTGTTAAGATAAATATTTGACCCCATACAAGTCTTTCATGAAGGGGAATATTTGATTCTTTGAATCAAGCATTAAACATCACCCTATATGAACTTAGGCCCCACTATACCTATCATATATCAGGGACTTACCTAGAGAGCTTGTTTAGCCTAAATTAGGCCATCAGCTGTAACAGGTAACTGGTTGCCAGAGTCAGTATCATCTCCTAAGTGATCATCATCTATAGATAGGGTTGAGAGGGTTTGGTGGATTCTGTAATAGGTCATTGGCCTACATCCTCACCCATGAAGCCATTAGATAATGCAGTCATCAAGTTACACTCCAAATCAATTTACTAATCTTAGGGCTATGGTCTACTTGCTTAGGTGTGTATCATGTTAGACCAGTGTTGTTTATGAGATAATACAACCTTTCACCCAAACCTATATATGGCTTTCTAGGCTTCTTATATCATCATATTGTATATCCTTATCTTTGTCTTGTACATTATTAACAATCTTAATATTATATATCATATTATCTTGTGCATATCCTAACCCAATTTTTTCTTGGCATCCTCCTATCCTATACATACTTATCTTATCAACCCCCTTTCATCTCATCTAGTTTTCACTTTTTATCCCACAACACTTATAATTGGATTTTAGGTCATGCCCTTATCCAAACCATACCGACATCATTAATCTAACCTCCAATCATCATTGCATCATTTTTGTCACTTTGATATGCACCCTTTGAGGAAATTTAAATCTCTCATCATCCAAGTGGCATAATGGAATCACCTCTAGGCTTGTGGGCAGCCTAAGGAATGAGGTGAGTCTCTAGATAGGGCTAGCTCCCTTGATGTACCACTTATGATTAAACCTACAACTAAACTATAGGGTGAAAAAGGAGAAAGAGAACTTAAATTAAACTAATCTAAGGGAATTGATACACCAAATTGACTAATGAATTTCAACTAGATGCATATTAAACTTGAAATCAAGGACAAACTAAGACCTACACTTCTCCAATCTATGTCTTCTTGCATCAATGTTATATTATGAGGTTATGGAAGAATGTCTTAGGCTATGAGGACTAGAAAATAGGCCTTGAATGACACTAATGGAAAGATAAACTCACTTAAACATGGACATTTCTTGGAACATTTCAAATGCCTTGCAATAAGAAGTTGCAAATAGGTGAGAGAATGAGACACAATGCTAAGGAATCCATAGTCTTCACTAAGAAAATTCAACATTCAAGTAAAAAACACTATTAATAGTCATGTAAGAGGAAAAAATTATTCATTTTATTGATTAAAAGGTATGAAAATGATCAGGGTTTCATCATACTCGGGTGGATCCTCCAATACAATGCCAAAATGGCTAGTTCTTATAGAACTTGAGAGACAAAGAAAGAAAGAAGTCCAAGGGTAACAAGGACACTTTTAAAGTTGAGAGGAGTAGTTAATTGTGCATGTGGAGAATGTATGGGATGAACCATGCAAGTTTATGAGCTACAAGTTTTAATTCAAGTCACAAACTTCATGAAAAGTGGCATAAAACTCTCCATTTTGCACAGAAAAACTATTTTCATGATTGCTTCTATTTGAACATCCTATAACTAATGAAGAATATTATAAATAATTTTAATGGAAGTTATGTACATCATACATGTCTCTCCATTAATTGGTTTCATACCTAGTTTTTTGAAATCACCTATAAGTGAGCCATCATCATCTATTATCTAGAAAACTACCCTTTCATGCACCCTTCACACTTGGCCTCAAAATTGGCATCAGTTGTCCATGAAAATCCATGGGAGGGAGTTAATGAAAAAAATTTAGGCCCTCCATGGCCTTATAATCATCAGGGACACCTTAAATTCATCTCACTTGAAGTTTTCCCTCTTCTTCACTAGTTTGTCCAATATGTCAAATTTGACTGGCTAAGTTGAATCACCTATTTAGGATACTTAAAAGTTTTTTTATGGAATAAAATGAATATTTTTAGTTATAATAAGTCTTAATATTCCATCCAAATTTTTTTTCATCTCCTAACTCTTCCTGTAGCCTACACAACACAAAAAATAGTGAGAAAAACCTTGTTTTTGCCCCCATCTATACAAGTTCATACAACTCATCTTTGTGTCAAGTATCCTAAGGGGATCCTATACAACCTAAAATCACTATTTTTTAAAAAATATCTTATTTTGGTATATATCCAACTCCATTTCCTAAAATTGATCCGTGGCAAGGGTTTATTAGGGTTTTAGGCATGTTTTGAGTCTTAAGCTTGGTTCATAAAACCCAGGCCTCCAAGTTTCTAAAAAATTACAAAATTTGGTTTTTCAAGACATATACTAACTTTTCTAAACTCATTTATCTCCCATGTAGATCCTCAAGAAAGATATGAGCATCCAAAACTATCTTATCGAGCTTCTTCTTCTCTTTTCTTGCATGTTGAGTTGGTTTTGGGATTAAAAATGGATTTACAATGTTTTCTATAACCTCCAAAGACTTTAAAAAACCTTTATACACCCCATAAACATGTTAAAATAGTATATGAGTCATATCAAATACTATAAAATAAGATGACCCCTTCATCTATCACTATGTTTCACTATTCTTTATAGCCCTGACTACAACTTTTATGGTTTGGGATATTCTATTGAGATTACTTGTAATCCATAGGCTCAAACACCTCTAATGACATCCTAAAACCATGCTCAATCAATATGGAAAGATCACTTAGGGCTATATTTTAAATTGACCCCTTATTGGGTGTTATGTCTCAAAAGGTAGTACCTGCAAACTTAGGAGCATGGAGTAATCTATTTTTTTTCACTTCTCCTTAATAGTTTTACCATGTTTTTATGGATGTATTCCAACCTCAAAAACCATATTTCAAGGTTAAAATAACCTCTAGCTCATCCCCTTATGCATTTTATCCTAAACTTATAGGGTTTATGAAAGGGTGAAGTGCCCCCTATCTAAGACAAAATAGGGGCACTTCCCCTATTTTTTCATCAAACTAGCTATTGGAGAGGGATATACAATTTTAAAGGATGAATTTTACAATAAATTATCACTTAAATCCAAACATATACCTTCTAACTCTCTCCATCTCCAAGACAGACTTCTCAAGGAATTACCTGTAGGGTTCTATACATTTTGGACTGAGTTTGCTTATTTTGAGACCTCCCTTTCTTATCATATTCATTTTAAAATGCATGTATATTTTTTTATAGTGTCTTTTAATTCTATTTATCATCTTTATCTCTCAAGCACCCTTCATCCTCTTTACTTAGTCAAACTGAGTTTCACTTTATCTTGATCTCCAAAGTCACACCTGTAGGTGTGTGATAGCATATCTTGGATATAGAAATCAAAATTCAACACCTAATTGATCCTTTCAAGTTCATTTGAAAATATTTCACACCATCACACATTAGGTCTGCATCCTTCTAACATCAATAAAACCATGCCCCCTACCTACTGCTTGTTGACTGAGACAACATACAGACTGTGTTTGTAGGTGGGTTAACAAATTTTAGGCATTATAAATAATTCAAAAGTCTTCCTTTGCTCATTTCACTCTTTGGAGGTTCAAAAACCCTCAAGAATAGTCAAAACTAGTTGACTATGTGGGCTTGTTTGACTATTTCTTACCTTCCAAAGTAAACCTATAGATATTTAAGCTTGATATAGTTTATACATAGATTCTAAGGACCTTCCTATAATCCAATGGGATCACTTTATGATTTTTAGGTCCATTTGGGACTATCCTCATATCATACCTTAACCTTACTAGGTTACACCCTGCTGACTGGGACACCATACTTTAGCTAACCCCTGTAGGTGGATATAGCCTCATTTGAGCTTAATTATGATATGTATGGATCCTCCCTAAATCCATTTAATTAAAAATACATTTATTTTAACTATTTTACACCTTTAATTCCCTTAAAACACTCTTCAAACATCAAACTAGGTCACTACTTGTTTGTACCCTACTGTAAGTGTCTATATTTCCCTATGTATGGACTAAAAAAAATTCCTTGGGAGTCAAAACATGATGTATCATCCTCATCAAGTGGCTTTAGATTCATGTATTATATTATAAACCATTCCAATATATTCCATCATGAAACAAGCTCTCATACCACTAAGTTGGATGGAAAGGCCTATTATGGCTCAGGCTTATAGATCTCACTACTAGGTTTTAGTGGTTTTAAAGGTACTTTTAGGTATCAAAAGTACCCTCCTCCACTGCTCACCATCCCTTCAAAATTTTAATAGGTCTTGTACTATATATTTAATACCTGATCCAATCTTTAAGATGCATTGGATCCCTTGGGAGGCATGTTTAAAAATGTCTACAAGAGAGACTAGACCTCTATTTTATTCTTTTAGGGACTATGTTTCCTGAATACAATCCTCTTTTTCTTGAGATCAATCTATCTTTTCATTCACCACACCACCTCTTCAAAAGATCTTTCATGCTCAAAATAACATGTTGGAGATTCAAATAAGGTTTCACCATTAGTTCCTCTTCCCATATGACACTTCAACTTACTATTGATACCACCTATAGATGATCATTTCACATAGGTAGTGAGTACAAGGAAGGACAATGTACAAAGTGTGAAGTTTGTAGACACTTCTATGCCTTCACCAATCATTTAAATGGACTTTTATAAGTCTTAAGAGATTAAAAACCATATCAATCCTTCACCCTCTCAACATGACATCATCAGAGGCTCTTGTAAGTGCATATGAACTAAATGTAGGTAGTAAATATAAAATGGAGTAACATGGGTAGATGAGTGGTTTCAAGAACAAACCAAAATCAATGCTAAACTTAACATGAAAATCACTTGCACATGTTAATAGAGTAGGTGGAGGGTTAGATGATTGGTCTAGCATGGTGGAGGGATGGGTTTACAACCATGAGAATCAAAGAGACTTGGATGAAAGGTGAAAATGGGTCAAAGAGACCTTAAATACATGTATATGAATCTATCACAACCCTGTGAATCCATTAACAAAGCACAAAACTCTTGAAAATGGTGAAAACTACCCATAACTCATAAAATTGTAGCTTTCTACAAATTGAGATGATTAGCATATCAAAACCTTATGAAACATGAAACCAAGTATGTGGAGAATTAGAGAATAAAGTCAACATGCTCTAGAAGCAATCTCAATAGCTATATTGTATGAACCTTCCCAAATAAGACACAAACTATAAGGGTACACAGATGAGCAGGAAATTTTGAACATTCAACTTCAAAAAATGATTCATAAAACACAATCCACCATTCAAAAAAATTATTATATGTAAATGAATTTATTTGAGTTTAAAATAACCTCCCAAAATATATTTTCTTGAAATTACCTATGTTGGCCATACCAAGTACAAACCTGCAAGTCACTTCAGTCTGCCAAGAAGAGTGAAAATGAAGCAAAATGGTTTTGATCAATAAATTTCAGTCTAAGATCAAACCAAACATTAATATATGTGTGGGGAAGATAAAGAGTTACATTTCCATGTTTTCCAAGTGGCACACTTCCCAAGGAGGTTGTATAAGTGCCACTCTCCTTTTTTCCCAATAAAACTACCTTTTCTCTGAACAACCTATAATATTTTTAGTAGTGTAAATTATCTAAGTATTATAATGACACATGGGGAATGAAATCATGTTTTGACACTTGCACATTTCCCAATAAACTCATACAAAGCATTAAATACATTATTTTGACCCCTCAAATGACCCAAAAGTGATATAAGGACATAAAAACTAATTGACCAAAGCTAATATAACATTATTTGACATAAAATGAAATATGAAACACCTCATGACATGATATTATACCGCCTTATAGACCTAAAAAGTCAAGTTTTTTACTAGGGGTGCCCTAATTTGACTTAAAAGTTAAATTTGGTCAACAAATTGGTGACTCATAGGGGTAGTATGCTTACTATACTAACTATACTAGTAGCCTTATTAGTCCATTAGGCTTAGGAGTTATCTAAGGACTAACACAAACAAGAAAGTTTTTACCATTGACCACAAACCTTTGATCAAGACAAGACACTGGTTACTACCTCTACCACACACAAATCAAAAGACACACACAACAAAGAAAGAAAACACCCCAGACATACACATGTGCTCTAAGCACTTAGGGGAAGCAAAAAACAACCTATTATATATAAATAACAATGACCATACCTCCCTCTTGAATCAAAGTGAAATTTTGAAGCATCACCTTCTTCATGAGATTGAAAATGGTGTAAAGCATCCTTCTTCTTGGATTGGATGTTTTATGGATTAGATTTGTCCTTTGGCACTTAAATTTTCATACTCTCAAGTAGACCATATTAAAACAATTCTATAGTGTAAAAATATTCCTCGTGCATCCAAAAATATTTTACCTTGTCATGTAGATCCTGAATTTCAACCTCACTTGATTATTAAGCAAGGCATACCTTCTTGTCTTCCATGGTTATCTTAACAAGATTAAGCTTATCCTCAGCTACAAGATCTTTTATCTCATCAAGGAGCTCTGAAAACTCTATCCAATATGGATCATTGTCTTCCATGGAAACTTCTTCCTTCACTTTGTCATACACTAGGTCCTCAACTTGGCAAAGCTCTTCAATTTATTGAAGTAACTCCATTTACAGTTGTCAATAATACTTGTACTCTTTATCATCTAGAGGCACTATATCTTCCATCTTCTCTTCTTGATGTATGATATCATCAATATGGTGTTCTTTAATCTCCATTTCATCATCAAGTGGCTTCATGATAGTTAGTTCTTGACTAGTAGAAAGAGCTCCATCTTTATGTTTGATTGCACACTCAAGTTTATATTCATTAGAATCATGGGTTTATCATTAAATATGAAATATTTTGGAGAAGAATAAACTTCAACCAAATCATAAAATTCCTTGTATATTGCATTTAACTTCTACCATATATATTCTTCCTCATGATCATCTTCAAGACCTACTTCTTCTACCTTGGTCTCATGGAACTCATCTAAGATTGCCACTTCTTGAGAAATGACTTGAAAGTGTTCTCCATACTTGATAACACATTCTAGTTCATGATTATGATGATTATCTACAACCTTTTAATCAGATTTATAATCTTATTCAAGGGCTTTAATATCTTTCATCTCCTTCTCTTTCATGGTGATGCCAAAACTAGGCATTTTGAAATCATGTGATCTAGCCCAATGAGGCTTCCAAGGAGGTAGGTTTTCTTCAAACAAGAGCTTTCTTTATTTTTTGACTAGTTGATCCTCCTTAGGTTCTCATACCATGAGTCCATCAAGGCAAAGAGTGATAGGGTGAGGAGAAGATGAGCTAGTTGTTGGAGGTGGTACATAGAACTCAAAATCAGGTTGAGGGTGAAATGTAGGAGTTTTTTCATGGACACACATTCCTTCAAACATAGAGACATTAGCTATTAGGATTTCCTTTTGTTCACCAAGTGAATTCCATGTGGTTATTTCTTCCTCACAATCACTCATGTGAGCCTCTTGATCAGTCATGAATTGGATTTTCTCTTCTTTAATTTCTTATCTCAAGATGTGTTCCTCTTTGAGAAGAAATGAAATGGGGGCTTGATGGATAGGCTCATGGATTTGAGGTGAAATATTTGGAGTATGAGATGTAGTGGAAGGTAAAATAATTAGAGATGGAGTGTGTGATGAAGGAAAAGGCTTATGAATGGGTTTGGAAAAGAGGAAAGCACTAGTGAGTTCTAATGGAAGTGAATTGTTGGGCTGATTATGAGGACTAATATCTACATGGGCAAGAGCTACATTTTTCCAATGATATCTCTATGTACAACCCATAAAAACCCCTTTTTCATATGATAAGGCTGATAGGAATACTCCTAAGGATGATAGGCATCACGAAACTAATTATAGGGCTCATATTGAGGCTAAAAGGTAGGTGTTTCTTAGTAACCATTCTCATAGAATTATCTAACAACATGGTGTCTGTATGAAGAGGGAAATGAATGACTATAGGACTGTAAAGGCTCATATGACTATTGAGAAGTAAAATGTGGTTCATAGTAAGGTTAATTTTAGGATTGATACACTTCATGACAAGGCTAATTATAGTCACACTAAGGCTCATTAAGAACTTGTTCATATTGATGGGGAATGCAACAAGCTTCGAAGGTTTCACCAACTTATAGAGAACAAAACTCAAAACCAAGGTCAGCCATGAAACATCATTAGGAAGCAAGAACACAAGAAATGATCATCAACCATCTTCAAAAGGAATACTTGGGTTGTTTGACCATTCGATACAACTTCAGAGTCATCATTGATGCTTAGATAGATGCCTCCAAAGGCTGATGTGTTAAAGGACAACACCAAAAATCCTCTAACTCTTGGAACAAGAGTCCCACTAAGCATGCCAAAAATTGTTGTCACTTAGATATGCACCCTTTGAGGAAATGTAAAGCTCTCCTCATCCAAGTGGCATAATGGAATCACCTCTTGGCTTGTAGGTAGCCTAAATAATGAGGTGAGTCTCTAGATAGGGATATCTCCCTTGATGTACCACTTAGGATTGAACCTACAACTAAAATTGAGGGTGGAAAGGGAGAAAGAGAACTTAAAGCAAACTAATCTAATGGAGGTGATAGACTAAATTGACTTATAACTTCAAACCATATGCATATTACACTTGAAATCAAGGACAAACTAAAACCTACACTTATCTAATTTATGTCTTATTGCATCAATGTTACATTATGAGGTTATGGAAGAATGTCTTAGGCTAGGAGGACTAGACAAGAGGCCTTGAATGGCACTGATTAAAATATAAACTCACTTAAACATGTACATCTCCTGGATGCTACACCCTTAACTTTTGGCATGTCTTGGGATATGTATGGCTGATTTGTGGCTTACATACCTCTTTTATATTCTTGTTACATTTCTTTATGTTCTTATTTAGGTTAGCTTATCAAATAACCATGGCTAAGTAGACTATATATAAGAGGTAGTGGTTAGTCTTTGATCATCATGTTAAGTATTCTGCTATTAGTACATTGTTGTGGAGGCTACCCCCTCAAAGTAAATTTGCTATATTATCCAATATTCTACTCTACTATCAATTATTGTTATGTGATCTCTCATATTTACTTATTTTGTGTGATATAAAATCATTCTATGTGAACCTCTAAGTAATTTCATTACAAGTGGTATTAATGCTTTGATTTGGGAAAGCTTTTTGTGGCATTGTTTTTTTAGATTGGGCGAGGCACAACTTCTATGAGGGAAAGGAGCGAAAAAACATAACTTACAATCTGGGAAGAATAAATTTTTTATGTCAATGCATTATTATTCAGAACACTTTTTTGAAAAAAATTACTTTTAAAAAAAAAGTTAGGAAAATTTTTTCACCTACACATATGCATTCATTGGATTCATCTCGACAAAATGATCGCAATGGTATAGTTTGTCGATACACTTTTTTATGCTAAAATTTTTTACCCTAGTGCACAAAGATAGTCCTTAGATTCATCTTGGTGAGGTGATCACAATATTACCATCACTTGATACACTTTTTTGGGTTAAAAACCCTCTTGGGGTTTGTATATGGCCAGTCCTTCTACACAGGGATAAAAAGGGGGGCAAAAAACTCCTAAGACTCCTTTTTCTAGTGACATGGAATCTGAAACTTCAGATCCATCGATTTCTTAACTCCATGCTTACATAAAAGGCATGGTATGGTACGATGACTTTGTTGTAGTTCAAATTGATGTTTTAGGGATGCACAGAGAGATTAATGGGGTTCGTAATCAATTGAATCAGATCACTACTTCATTGGCTTCTCTTTCATCTTAGTTAAAGTCAAACACCCCTCCACTTCAGCATTTGGGGTCCTCCTCCTCTCAATACTAACAACTCCAATTATGGTATGAAATTTATGTTTCCAAAATTGTATATGCATAATTTTTACGATAAGAATCCTCTCACTTGGATTACCCAACTTGAGAATTTATTTTATCTACATCTAACACCTAGTTCTCAGAAGGTGATTGTGGCATTTCTATATATGGAACTTGAGTAGTTTATTTGGTATCACTAGTTATGTGCTCAAAAGAAAAAGAATGGTGCTCCTGTTACATGGTTTATTTTCATTGATGAGTTATTAGCTCATTATTGGAATAATCTATCTGAAAACTACTTCATCTAGTTAGCCAAACTATGGAAAATGAGAATTATGAAGGATTATATTCATCAATTTTAGAATCTATCCATATGGGTGGAAGACATCACTAAGAAAAATTTGATTGGTCTATTTTTGGGTGGTCTCAAATATAGCATCTAATTATATGTTTGAATGTTTAACCTAACATTTATATCAAAATCTATCCCATGGGCATGCATGGCAGAGGAAAAAGAGATGGTCAAATGGAAAACCATCACTACTAGTTATGATCACATATTTCCAACACCATCATATCCTCAACCCACCAAACTAACACCTTGAAAAATTGAGGAGAAATGAGCTAAAGGGTTATGTTATGGTCATGATATCAAATGGAGCAAAGACCATCATTGTGCTAAAAATAAGTTGTTTTACATCAAGGGTGCCAATAATGATGACGATGATGAGGAGGCACTTAGCGAGAATGAAGAAGGTCCTAAGGAGGAATCTGAAGAATCTCAACTTAATATTTCCTATCATGCCCTTTTAGGTATTAGTACTCCCCAAACACTTAAGGTGGTGGGTTTTTTAAAAAAATATGTCATTGTTTTGATTGATTATAGGAGCACACACAACTTCATCAACAATAAGCTCATTGCTCGCTTAAACTATTTCATTTATCCTGCTCCAAAATTATAGATCATGATTTCAAATGGTGGTACTATCAACTACTCAGGAAAATGTCATAGTATTAAGCTAGCCATGGGATAATCTTATTATATTCTCCTATGTTTTCTATTCCTATGGGGGAGCTAACATTGTTTTGGGAGTACAGTGGCTCACCACTTTGGGCACTTTTGAGATGAATTTCCAATAATTATTCATGCATTTTCATTCTAAGGGAAGTAAATTTGAGCTAAGGGGATTAAGGGATAAATCTCCACAACTTTTTATCTCGAATCAAATGACAAAGATTCTCTAAAATGGTGTTGAAGGATTTATAGCTCACTTGTTTTCCATGGAAGTTCATCCAACTCAACCATCTACACCACCTGATATACAACAGGTGATTGATGTCCATTCGATTATTTTTGGTGACATTCCAAAATTATTTCCACCTATTTTCATGCATTATCATGATATCAAACTTATTTGAACATCTAAGTGATTTCATTATACTGGAACACTTCATATGCCCTGTAAGAAGCTGCAAATAGGTGAGAGAAAGAGACACAATGCTAAAGAAACCATAGTCTTCACTAAGTAAATTCAAAATTCAAGTAAATCACACTATGAACAGTCATTTAATAGGTAAAACTTATTCATTTTATTGATAAAAAGGTATATAAATGAGTAGGGCTTCACCATACTCAAGTGGAGCCTCTAATATAATGCCAAAATGTCTAATTTTTAAAGAACTCAAGAGAAAGAGAAAGAAATAATTCCAAGGGTCACAAGGACAATTTTCAAGCTAAGAATATTAGTTAATTTTTCATGTGGAGAGGGTATGGGATGAACCATGCAATGTTAGGAGCTATAAGTGTCAATTCAAGTCACAAACTTCATGAAAAGTGGCATAAAACTCTCCATTTTGCACAAAAAAACTATCTTCATGATTACTTCTATTTAAACATCCTATAACTAATGAGTAATAGTCAAAATTATTGGAATTAAATGTATGTACATCATACATGTCTCTCCATGCATTTTTTTGGTCTTCTAGAATCACCTAGAAGTGGGCCATCATCATTTGTTGTCCAAAAAATTACCCTTCCATGCACCCTTCACACTTGGCCTCAAAATTGGCATCAATTGTCCATGAAATATATGTGAAGGAGTGAATGACAATTTTAAATCCCCTCCATTTCTTTAGAATCATTAGGGACACCTTAAATTAATCTCACTTGAAGTTTTCCATCTTCTTCACTAGTTTGTCTAATACGCCAAATTTGATTGGCTGAGTTGAATCACCTAGTTGGGGTACTTATAATTTTTTTATGGCATTAAATTAATATTCATAGTTATATTAAGTCTTATTATTCCATCAAAACTTTTTTTCATCTCCTAACTCTTCTTTTAGCCTACACAACACACAAAATAATGAGAAAACCCTTGTTTCTACCCCCATCTATACAAGTCTATACAACTAATCTTGGTGTGAAGTATCCTAAGGGAGTCCTAAACAACCTCTAATCACTATTATAGAAAAAATATTTCATTTTGGTAGCTATCCAACTCCATTTCCCAAAACTGATCCTTAGGAAGGGTTTAGTAGGGTTTTATGCCTATTTTGAGTCTTAAGCTTGGTTCATAAAACCCTGACATCCAAGTTGAAAACAAACTTCAAAAATTGGTTTCTCAAGATGTATAATAACTTTCCTAAACTCATCTAGCTCCCATGCAGATCCTCATAAAAGATATGAGCGTCTAAAACTATCTTATCAAGCTTGTTATTATTTTTTCCTATATGCTGAGTTGGTTTTTGGCTTAAAAAATGGATTCTTGATGTTTTCTCTGACCTCCAAATACTTGAACACATCTATATACACCCCATAAACATGTTATAATAGTCTATGAGTGATATCAAAGACTAGAAAATAAGATGACCCCTTCATCTATCACTATGTTTCACTATTCTGTATATCCCTAATTGCAACTTTTATGGTTTGGGTTATTCCCTTGAGATTCCTTGTATTCCATAGGCTCAAACACCTATAATTACATCCCAAAAGTGTGCTCAATCAATTTTTAAATATCACTTAGGGCTATAGTTAAAATTGACCCCTTATTGGGTGTTATGTCTCAAAAGGTCCTACCTACAAATTTAAGAGCATGGAGTAATCTATTTTGTTTCACTTCTCCCTGATAGGTTTACCATGTTTTTAGGGATGTATTACAACCTCAAAAATCATATTTCAAGGTTCAAATAACCTCTGGCTCATCCTCTTATGCATTTTATCCTAAACCTCCAGGGTATATGCAAGGGTGAAGTGCCCCCTGTCTGAGATAAAATAGGGGCACTTCCCAAGTTTGCTCATCAAAATTAGATATTGGAGAGGGCTCTCCAATTATAAATCATTACTTGTAAAAACCATGAGCACTTAACTCTAAACATAGACCTTCTAACTCTCTCCATCTCCAAGATAGAATTCTCAATGAACTGCTTGTAGGGTTCTTTGTATTTTGGACTCAGTTTACTTGTTTTGAGACCTCCCTTTGTTATCATATTCATTGTAAAAGGCCTGTATATATTTTTATATCCATGCTATAGTGTTTATGACTTCCATTCAACATCTTGATCTCTCAATCACCCTCCATACTCTTTATTTAGTCAAATTGAGTTTCACTTTGACTATCTTGATCTCCAAAGTCATACATGTAGGTGTGTGCTAGCATATCTTAGATATAGAAAGCCACATTAAATAAATACTTGATCCTTCAAAATTCATTTTATAATCTTTCACACCATTACACATTAGGTCTGCATCCTTTTAATATCAAGAAAACCATGCCCCCTACCCACTGCTTGTTGACTGAGACAACATGCAGGTTTATAAGTGGGTTAACATATTTTAGGTCTTATAAATAGTGAAAATTCCTCCTAGAATATTCCAATACTTACTCATCAATTAATTTTCTCATTTCACTCTTTGGAGGTTGAAAAACACTCAAGAACAATAAAGATTAGTTGACTGTGTGGGCTTGTTTGACTGTTTCCTACCTTCCAAAGCAAACCTATAAATATTTATGCTTAATTGACTTTATACATAGCTTCTAGACCCTCCTATAATCCAATGGGATCAATTTATGCTTTTTAGGTCCATTTGGTACTTACCTCATATCATACCTTAACTTTACTAGGTTACACCCTGCTGACTGGGACACCATACTTTAACTAACCCCTGTAGGTGGATATAGCCTCATCTGAGCTTATTATGATATGTATGGATCCTCCCTAAATACCTTAAAGTCATAATAAATTTATTTTAACTATTTTACACCTTTAATTCCCTTAAAACACTCTTCAAACATCAAACTAGGTCACTACTTGTTTGTACCCTATTGTAAGTGTCTATATTTCCCTGTGTACAGACTGAAAATATGCCTTGGGAGTCAAAACATGATGTATCATCCTCATCAAGTGGATTTCAAGTCATATAAACCATTCCAATCTATTCCATCATGCAACAAGCTCTCATTCCACTAATTTGGATGGAATGGCCTATCATGGCTTAGACCTGTAGATCTCACTACTAGGTTTTAGTAGTTTTAGAGGTACTTTTAGGTCTCAAAATTACCCTCCTCCATTATTAAACATCCCTTAAAACTTTTCATATGTCTTGTCCTATATAAGGAATACCTTATCTAATATTTAGGATGTATTTGATCCCTTAGGAGTCATGTTTGAAAATGTCTAAAAGAGTCCCTAGACCTCTATTTTGTTCTTTTAAGGATTGTGTTCCCTAAATACAATCCTCTTTTGCTTGAGAGCAATCTATTTTTACATTCACCACTCCACGTCTTCAAAGTTTTTTCATGCTCCAAATAACATGTTGAAAATCCCAATAAGGTTTCACCATTTATTCTTCTTCCCATATGACACTTCAACTTACTATTGACACCACCTATAGGTGATCATTTCACATAGGTAGTGTGTAAAGTGTACAAGGAAGGCTAGTGTACAAAGTGTGCAAGTTTGTAGACACTTTTATGCCTTCAACAAGCATTTCAATTCACTTTTATAATTCTTAAGATATTAAAAGCTATATCAATCCTTCACCCTCTCAACATGACATCATTAAGGGCTCTTGTAAGTGCATATAGACTGTATGTAGGTAGTAAATGCAGAATAAAGCAACATGGGTAGATGAGTGATTTCAAGAACAAACAATACTCAATTCCAAACCTTAAAATTCATAATTGAAATTATTAAGGAAAAACCTAAAACTATAGACACCTAAATCTGGCCACCGATAACCTCCAACCAGGCTTTTGGCCAATTTCTACCTAAAACACAATATTTTGGCCTAAAAACACTAAAACATGATAAATGATGTGAAATTAGCATATTCAAGTGCCAATTTTGGCCAAGGTACCCCTAAATGGGGTAATGCAATTTATGGGCTAGCTAACTTTGATCAGATCATTTCAAGCCAAAATGCCATTTTGCACCTAGGTGCTCTAGATTGCTCTTTCCTATCAAATATTATACACAAGACATATGCCTTTGTTATTTATTATTGGTAACATCCTAAATGGTATAACATATCTAACACATCTGACAGCACCTTCCAATTCTAATCCAGTAAAATTTTGGACCAATAACAAGGCATTCTGATCAATTTGAGTAATTTGTGCACAAAGTGCTTAATCATGCTTAAGAGTTAATTAATCCAAATCAAGGTATAATTAATAATTCCAAATAAACTTGTTGAATACTTATTTTTAAAAATGAATATTGAATATCTACATTATCAGGTGACCTCATTTCTTGGGATGACATCCCTAGGCCATAAATGCCACAAATATCAAGATTCATGCCCTCCGTGTCTCATCAATGCCTTCCATGATGCCCTCCATGCCTCTTAATTTCCCCTTCTTCCAATTTCATGATGAGGATAATTATAAACTTAATTCAAAAAATCTAATTAATCCTCAACCACACATCTCAATCTCAGGATGGATGGTTCAAATTTATTCTGATCAAATCCAAAAATCTATAAATAATAGGCCTTACTACATCATTTCTAAGACTGGAGAATGCAAATTTATAATGCAAGATTGGTTTCAAAAACTTCAAGCAACTAGTGTTACTATTTTAAATTAATTCCAAGCCAAGCCACAATCCAAAGGTGCCAAGGAGAGATGGAGGTAGCCAAGCTTTCATTCCCAAGGACTTCATGAGCACAAAATTGAGCAAACCACTACTACAAAGGCATTTGGAGCATCCAAGGAAGGTGAAAGAATTATTGTGTTTTATTCCTTACTTTTTAGTTGTGTTTGTCATTTTTTATTGTTAACTAAGCTCTCCCTAGTGTCTAGGCCTATAGATGTTATGTTATTAGTGTGTTTCTTTTATTTTGTTTTCATTTTGGAACTAACACCATACTAACCATCCTCTCTTGAGTCAAATTTCTAGATCACATAATGGCACACCTGGTGGGATTAGATGCATCTCACACCTGTAGAAGATCATTTTTCAACTCTTAAATATTTATTTGGACCCTTGAAACTCTTTCAAATTGATTTTTTAACTTTATTTTGCCATTTTTGTTTGCCATAATTTTACACAAAAACCAACATCAGTAGATAATACTGACATCGGTTGCATATTTTAACCGACGTCGATTGGGTAATCAAAATCGGTTAGAAAAAGTAACCATCATCGATTGTAATAATTGATGTCGATCACTATGTTTTTCTAAAAACATAGACCTGAGAGCTATTTTTCTAAAGTTTATTGTTTCAAGCTAAAAAGAGCTTCAAAGCTAAAAGACATGCTAACATTTTTAATGTAAGACCAAGCTTGATATTTGTTCAAAATATGTAAATCACCTTTGCATGCTTAAAAATCAATTAGGAACCTTGTTTTGGTGTTTAACAAAGAATTTAGATGTTTTGATGAATGTTTTCAAAATTTGTAACTAACACCAAGGGGTCAAATGAACACCACCAAATATTTCATTTTGGGTTTAAAATTGAACACACTTGTCAATTATTGTTTTTAATAGTTGTTTAATCAAATTTTTATTTGGAAAAAAAAGGTATGTTACATGTATGTTCTTCCATTTGTCCCCTATAGGGAACCTTTGGAATCAAAAGTGCCATTCCTATTGAAAATAGCCTAGTCCAAGGCTTAGAAAAAAAGTCATCTAAAGCACTCCCCCAAAAACTTTTCAAAGTTTGGGTGACCTTAAAAATGATCCTAAAGTCTTTATACTTTAATGCTTTCTTTATTTTTATGCAAACTTGGCTTGCGAGGGGAACTTCATCACCTCCCACAAGTTCTTTAGGGAAGCTTTAACCTGGGGTTTCATCTCCTAGCACTAATTTCATTCAGCTCCTTTGGAGTTGCATATGGGAAGTAGTGTCACTTTGGACATCACACTACACTGAGTGAATAGTAGGATGTAGTGGTTGAAAAAAGGACTAGACCTTTTTGAAACAAGTCAAGTGATACAAACCTAAAATCCATTCTTTTATTTTGCATTATTTGGTGTGAAAGTCATTATACAATTGATTCCCTTAGATCATTTGTAAACTTGTTAGATATTATAAAAATCCCCACTTGTCACAAAAGTATTATTGGTACAAGGTGCGTCTCAAGGTCCATGTCATAATACTGTCATTTGAGAGAAGGGGGGTGTAAAAACCCTACTATATAATGTGTATTTACTTTTAGATGAACATTTGAAATCTTCTCAAATGATGTATATTGATGGATTCCAAAAATAGCAATCAACCTTGTTAGTTTCACATCATTTAGTGTGTTTTAATGTTTTTAGTCCAAATTATGTGTTTTAGGTAGAAATTGGCCAAAATTCTGGTTGGAGGTTATCAATGGCCAGATTTAGGTGTCTACAGTTTGCCCCTATTTGCAAAGATGTTGAAACCTATCAGGAAAGTAATGTCTTATCAAATAATGAAAATTTATTGTATGCCTACAACTATAACAATGATAAACTAACTATATGATGCTCCTTAGAGGTAACGGTTGGCACACGCAGGTCGACAAATAGTCCCTTGATAGTTAGTTGGTTTTGTCCTAGACTAAAGACTTTTTTGGAGTCAAAACTTAGTGTAAACAAATAATCCAAACCAAACACATAGTTTAAATTTTCCTTTGAACAAAGAGGCATTATGTTACCTACATGAGATCATCAATTTGCCTTGTTCAAAGTTCATTAAAAGCTTGAGAGTCATATCATCCACTTTGGCACCGTTATGCTGCCCAATTAAGTCTAGACCTTTACCAAAATTGTTTAAGTCCTTCACTTATAATCTAAATTAAAAATTGCACCTTTATAAGTTTATAGGGTTGATGTGTTAAGTGGGTTTACCATTTATACTAAGCTTGAGGGAACTTACATTCAATTTCCAATTTGGGTTGAAGGATGTTTAAGACTCATAATCATTGTCATCATTTGATAGACTTAAGACATTTTGTGATAAACACTTGCACTTTGAGTCTATTCACCACAACATTTTAAGTCAAGAAAAGTAGGGATTTGCTATCAAAATTATGGGAAAATGTCTTTGTCTTAGAAAGTTTTTGAAACAAACCATTTTGTCACACCTTTTGGGTAGTATAGCATCATTACGCTGCCCAAAAAATTTTGAATATTGTTTCATAGACCCTCTTGCATAGAGTTCAAAATTTATTCCCACATTTTTAGACCAATCTAAGTGTACTTTTTTCATCTTTTGTCTAAAATAGTTATACTGTTCACTTTTGTCTATCTTGTTTGTCAAAAGAACCAAGTTTTATACCATTTTTTTTTAGAAAATAAACAATCTCTAAAGTGCCTTTTGTTTCATACCTTATACCTATTTGATCAAGTTCATGTCCAAGAATCAAATTCCTAGTGTTTGTTAGAAGCGTTTCAAATCCATTAGATTAAAACTTTCATCTATTTCAAAGTCTAGCTTTTGACGTCATTTGGCCAAGAGTCCTAGCGCATGCCTTGTTTGAGCCTAGATTTTGACATCATTTTTGGCCAAAAGACCTAGCAACTTTTAAAATTCTATATTAGACTAATTTGAAACACTTCAACCTTAGAGTTTAACATTTTTATTTTAGGTCCATTTACTTATTTATCTTTTTGTTAATAGTGAAGCATTAGATACTTCACGCTAGCTTGTTCTCTCACAAAACTTTACATAAACCTTTTGATCTTTTTGACGAATCTAGACCAAGTTGGGACATCATATATTTTAGACATTATCCTTTTCATATTTTGTAGAACTCTTTGACTTTTTATCACAAAACATTGACTAAGGATCCTAACATGTATTCCTACACTCGTAGTGGACTTATGTACAATCCAGGGATTAGTAATGTGGTGTTGTAGGAATAAATGGTGCAAGACCCTTATGTAAATAATATTGCTTATAAGATGGATTCTTATCCCTCTTATAATACTCAATCAAGGGCACAAATCCAAGATCCATTGGCTAACTATTTGGTTAACACACCACCTTATTTAGAATAAGACCAAGAGTAAACCACACAATACCTAGCTATAATACTTGTAGTGGATGAGCCAGTACTTCAACAGTCATATTCTACTAATATATCTTCCACATATGATCTATTTTTGTTTGAGAAACATTTGTTAGAGAACAAAGATGAGATTTTGGTTAGAGCCATAGAGGTAGGGGCAAAGTTTTTAGTAGACTTCCCCCATGAAAATTTAACAAGTCTAGTAAGAGTGCCCCACAATATCATTTACGATCAACAGGCTTCTTCTAGCAATCCTATGGCTCTAGTCCAAACAACGTATTAAGACCCCAATATATCTGATTGGGGTAAAAACATCATGGAAGATCACTTTAACCAAATGCAAACATCATATCAAACCTACCTAAATTTAGCATGTGATTTTAATCAGATGGACATGGTAAGTAAGCCTCTTATTGACCTAGTTCCTTCAATAAGAGTGTTGATAGAGTTAACTAGACAAGATCATCCAAATTCTAACCCATTTATACAAACCACTTTGATAGATAACTTGATGAATATGCCCATTATTAAAAAAGTGTCTTTAGCCTATACACAGAATAGTGATACCAAACATAGTAGATAATGTGCAAATAATGTCTGGTCCCGATCAAAGTGATACTAATGTGAAAAAAACTAGCCAACAACATGTTCCTATAGTTAATCCTATGAATAGGTCATCATACCAAGGAATAAGAGTTTCTATACCCCAACCTCAACTGGATACTTCCTCAAATGTACAACCTATGGGATTAGGTAATCAAATAATGGCTAATGTCATGCCTCAATGATAGAATGTGACAAACCCTACTCCTCTTCAATAAGTAATGAGTAGTAATCCACAACAACAAGCACAATCTAGTGTATCAACATAATATAAGATAAATACATTGCCACCTTAATCAAGGGCAACTCATGTTTCATCTCACCAAGTAACGATGAACATACCTCTTCAGTCACAGACTAATATGCCAATCCAAAACCAAGCAATGACTAGTCAACAACATGTAAATATGGGTCAGTGATAGATACCAAATCTACAACCTACTTTTGCTTCTTCATAGGGATTCATGCAACAAGGAGATCCCCATGTTTCTCAGGTACCTAGTAGACAACCATTGGTTTAAAATGTGCCACAAATCCAGAGACAATATCTTGGTCGACAAGTTCCCACTCAATAGTAAGGTTTGATTAGTCAGTAGCATGTCCCTTTTCAACCACAGCAGGCATAGTATTGTTATATCCCTCTGTCCCAACCATAAAATCTTCCAAGTCAAACCTTTATCACTAACCCAAACTAGAATATCGCATAACCAAGTGTGCAATTTCAAATACATCCTAATCCACATATGCATATTCTTAGTCCATTCCCTAACCAAACCAATATACCCCATCAATTATCTCCATCATACCTTGGTTAAAGTGTCCCACTTGTGACCTCCCAATCATCTATCCAAACCAATATCCTCCCTCAAACCAATATTCCTTTCAGTTTCTAGTCCCAAGAATTGTAATAGATGAAGAATACAATTGCTACCATTCAAGTTGGTAAAAGAATTAAAAAATTTAAATTGGATGACATATGTTCTTATCTATTCAACATGAAGTATTTGCAAATACCATTTCCTTCAGGATACGAATCATCAAAATTTGATAAATACAAAGGGAAAAGTGACCCTAAGGCTCATTTGATCGAATTCTTTGTTGTATGTCAACCAATGGAATATAGTGACATATACCTTTTGCTATTTTTTCCAAGGAGCTTGGCCAGACAAGCCTTGGAGTGGTTTTTGAAGTTGCCCAAAAATTTAGTAATGGATTTTGATGATCTTTTTGATAATTTTATGCAACACTTTTCCTATAATCTCGAGCATGATATTTAATTAGTGGACTTAATACAAGAAAAGGAAAAAGTTGGTGAGAGTTTTGAAAGTTTTTTATAGCAATGGAGAGCCCTTGAAATTCATTTCACCCACAGTTTACTAGATAAACAATTAGTCATTATGTTTACCAAAAATTTGCATAGTGAGATAGATTATCATCTGGAACTACAATGTGTGCATACTTTCAAGGAGATCATTGACAAAGGCTTGTTGATTGAGTGAGAACTTATCAATAAAGGAGTCATAAAGCTTAATTAAACTAATTAAAATCAATTTACCAATCATGGAAATGACCAACATCCCATCCAAGCACAAGCATCACAACCAGCATAGGCCAATAACCAAGAAAGACCGAAAAAATTCAACTGTAATAGGAATGTTGTGGAAAATGGAGTAACTAAATCCCATCATATCCAAATAGTGGAAACATCATCTGCACCACCTTTTTAGCTTACTCCTACCCAGCAACCTCTCTAACCAATACTACAATCACAACAACCAATACCTACATAATAAATACAACATCCTTTACCATTGCAAACCCCTCTTCCTAAGAGAATCATGCTTGCACGTCATGTCTTTAGTGACCTAGGAGAACTTATTGAGTCTATATTTTGAAAGCTTGCTACTACTAATCTGATTAATTGGCCTATACCAAAGCATTATCTATAGGGCATTCCTTTTCCTGATTGGTACCATGAAAACAAATTATATGACTATCATCATGTCAACAGGCATAATCTATGAAGATGTGTCCAAATCAAGCATTTAATTGAGAATATGTTGGAGAATAGGGAGATAAAATTGGATAATGGTGATTCTACTTCCAATCAAACTCTTGGGATCTATCAAAACCCCTTTCCCTAACATAACAAGTAGCATAAGTAAAATAATCAGCAACAACAACAGCCAGTGCAGCAATAAAATTAACATCAAAGGCCGAACTAGTAGAATCAACAAAATCAATAGCAAAGCCAACAATGATAGAACAATAGACAAAACCAAGGTCAAAATGGTAACAACCAACAAACCTACCATGTATTTGCATATGACTACAACAGGGTTTTAGGTCATATTATAGGGGGTAGTGTTAATACCATCTCCATTAATCCTAAACTAAGCACTAATCAGCCTAGACCATTGCTAAATAATAAAATTCAACCAAATTACATGGATAATCTTTCTTTAACCTGAGGATACATATAGGCAAACCAGCAAACTAGGACTTCCCCTTTTGGACCTTATATCAATAACTCATCCTGGCCATGTGACCACATGCAAGTGCATTGGCAATCAAGACTTATCATATCTAGTCCTACACTATTCCCAACATTTATTAGTAATAATGGTCTAGTATTTAATCCCAATTGTGTAATCACAACTCAGAGGTCAAATATTACTATCCCAAGCCCACAACCATCCACCACTTTGCCTATCATTCAACCAACTGTTTAACCTCAGAATAAACCATTCACTACTAACCAAGATAAGAAGTTTGATATTATGGAACAACTGTAGAAGACACTAGCACAAATTTCTATTTTAGATTTGTTGTGAATGTCAATAATCCACAAGAATATCTTGAATGAGTTTTTGATCTAATCCACTGTTGTTAGTGACGTATCCCCTAATAAACTCTAAGCTCTGGTTGGACACCTAGCTCCAGCCCAATAAGTCACATTAAACCAAAGTGATATGTCTTCCCTTGGCCCACTCCATAATAATCCATTATACATCAAGGTTTATATAATATAGAATAAAGTAAAACATGTCCTTATAGACAATGGATCCATCCTCAACATAGTATCTCTAAAGCTCAAAGCTTCTTGGATACACTATAGCAGATCTCTAGCCAAAAACAATAACTATCAAAGCCTATGATAATCAAGAAAGAGAATCACAAGGCACCATTAACTTGAAAATTATTATTGGGCCTTTGACCCATGATACACTTTATCATGTGCCTGATCTTGAGTTGTCATACAATATGCTTCTAAGCAGGCCTTAGTTACATGAGATGTGTGCAGTCCCGTCAATGTTGTACCAATGTATCAAGTTTTCCCACTCAGGGATGGAAGTGAATATTCTAGGAGATTTACATCCATATGAACACTACAAGCATCTTGATGCTAAATTTCAAAGCTATAATTATGGGTACGGCATGAATCTAAGTTCTAAGTAGGAGAAAAAAAGGCCATACTTATTGATCCTTCACCAGATAATTGCATAGATCCTAATACCTTGGATTCCCTTTCCCACATGCCACATCCTAAAGCATCTAATCATTTCACCATTTCAGATAATGGACTAGGAGATTATGTGACCCATGATACATTTCATATTGCCAGTCTTCCTCAGAATATGAAAACCTTTGGGTGACCTAGAGTCACCCCACATATGCATTGGCAATAAAAGAATAAAGATAAGGGACCTATCACATCTATACCAGCATCTAGCTTAGACCTTGACCCTCTTGAAGGGGATGAATCATGGTTATACAATGATAATCAAGCTAATTTTTATAAAAATTCCAAGTATCCTATTCCTAATAGGATCATGGAGCATCACAATTATGAAGGAAGAGGCTTTAGACCGAATCAGCAAGGAATCATCGAGCCAATTTCCATGACTAAGTATGAAAGACCTTATGGACTTGGATTTAAACTGTCTGGGGGTGACCCCACATATCTTATTCAAACTCATCACTAGTGACTAGTGATGATGTCGATAGCAAAGTAGAGTCCTATCATAGCCTCACCTTTGATAACCTAGTTAAAACCAACATGTTTGATAACAATGCTATTTGTACCCTTACCTTGGCCATTCATCACAACCCTTTGCCATTATATTGTCCCCAACTGATAGATTGGGACCAACAAGAATCTCATCTGTCGATTGATGAGTTCTAGAATGATGAGGCATTCTATGACTTTTTAGGCCTTAGAGACAATGTTCCATTGGGAGATCACAAATCAAGATTCTCAATCACATTGGATCCTGTAGCCTATTTTAGAGAGCGAGTGAACACCTTTAGCTAAAAATAAATAAGTAAAACATTGAGGTCCAAAAGTGAAAACCTCTTTGAGGCACTTTTTGACCAAGGAAAAACTAAAGATAAAGGCCAGTCTAGTGGTAAAAATATGTTTTAGGTGTCATTATATGGGGGTGTTCATTCTTTTTCAAATTTAGACTAGGAAACCACCAACGATGAACTTGCATGTGGATCAAAGTTAAGCTTTGATAAAAAAACAAGTATTTGATCAAATTCTTCAAGAATTTTTGACTATTTTTATCATATGGATAGATCTCCCATTAGGGGACTCAGATTCATCATGCCTAGGAGAAGTTGAAGATCAAGTCCTAATGGAGGACCCTGACATAATTCAATAGTTCAAATCATTGTCTGCTATCCTAGAAGATGGTTTGACCCTTCTAGTTGAAGATACAATAGAGGTAAATATCGGGACTCCATTAGACCTAAAATGGATAAAATTAGGGGCATCCCTTAGAGAGGAGGAACATGACGTCTTTACAACTCTGTTGAGAGAATTTGTAGATATTTTTGTATGGGCCTATTCTGACATGCCAGGTTTAGATCCCACCTTGGTTCTACACCATTTTGTGATTAGTCCTGATGCCAAATCAGTAAAACAAAAGTTACGTAAAATACATCTTCACATTATTGTATTGGTAAAGAAAGAGCTAGAAAAACTCTTAGAAGTAAGATATATCTAATCCATTGACTATTCAAAATGGATCTCTAATGTGGTACATATTAGTAAAATGCCTGAAGGGATTAGAATTTGTACTAATTTTCATGACATTAACAAATCTTATCTTAAAGATGATTTTCTCTTGCCTAATATCGACAAGATCATCAATTCCATGATAAGTTATGAAATGCTTTCACTCATGGATGGATTTTTAAGATACAACCAGATCAAAATAGCACCAAAAGACAAACATAAAATAGTGTTCGCCACTCCATGGGGAACATTTTGTTATTAGGTAATACCATTTGGCCTTAAGAATGTTGGAGTTACATATCAAAGGGACATGACTATCGTATTCCATGATATGATGCATGATATTGTTGAAGATTATGTCGATGACATATTAGGAATATCCAAAATAGCTTTTCAATAACTCAAAGACTATCTTGTTAATCCACCTATTTTATTACCTCATATTCTAGGAAAGCCATTCTTGTTATACCTATCAGCTATTGACCATGCTCTAGGGGCACTCTTGGCTCAACATGATGACAATGGAAAGGAGCATGCCATATACTACCTAAGTCTTACCTTGGTTACATATAAACATAATTATGCACCTATTGAAAAAGCTTGTATGGCCATGGTTTTTCATGGCTCAAAAACTATGCCATTACATGTTGAATAATAAGACCATGGTCATTTCAAAAGCATATCCACTCAAGTATCTACTATCTAAAATAGTTTTGCAAGGTAGAATAACTAAATGGATCATGCTTCTCAGTGATTTTGGCATAGATTATGTCAATCAAAAGGCAATCAAGGGACAAGTTCTTGTAGATCAATTTGATGAAGCACCTCTAACAAATACACAGCCACTCACATTTCAATTTTTTGATAAATTCATAATGACCATCATTGACACACCACTTGAGGAGCAACCTTGGAAGTTGTATTTTGATGGTTTATTTATTGCACATGGATCAAGGGTGGGCCTATTGTTTATCACACCACAGGGGGATGTAATCCCTAAATCATTTAAAATCAGTTTTTCTTGTACAAACAACATAGCCAAGTATGAATCACTTATTATAAGACTTTTACAAGCAGTGCATTGGAATATATCTCATCTCCAAGTTTATGGTGATTCTTAGTTAATCATCAATCAGGTCAAAGATCATTTTCAGACCAAAGATGACAAGATGGTTCCATATAAATCCATGGTCGACACTCTTAAACAACAAATTTCCAACATTCAATTTGAGCACATACCAAGGGCTAGTAACAAAATTACAAATGCCATGGCTACTTTTGGCTCTCTGATTCGACAAATAGATAAAGCTAGAGAGTATCACTTTCTCATTGAGAATTTATTAATACCAACTTATGAACCTTCAACTGTTGCCATGATTTGTGATATTATTGGTCCTAATTTTATCTGGTACTCAGACCTTTACAACTACCTTCATGACCAAGTTCTACCACCTAACCTATCTTGAAAACAAACCAAATCCTTCATTCATCATTCCACTCATTATACTCTACTTGGATCCACCCTTTACCATTGCATTTTTAATATAACTTTACTTCATTGTTTAACTTTGGCAGAGTCTACTCTAGCATTAAAAGAAGTTCATGAAGGATTATGTGGAACTCATTCTAGCGGGGCAATCCTATCCAAAAATCTCTTACGTATTGGTTATTATTGGTCCATAATGGACGTAGATGCCACTACATATGTAAAAAAGTGTGATAAATGTCAATGGCATGCTAATCTGATTCATGCCATTGACATTTATCACACTTTTTTACATATGTATTCATGCCCCAGCAAAAACTCTAAAATCAATGTTGATACCATGGCCATTTTCTACATAGGGACTTGACCTCATTATGAAGATCAACCCCACTTCATCTAACATCCATAAACATATCCTCATCGCCATCGAATATTTCACTAAATATGTTGAAGCTATACCCCTCACTTATGTGACTGGAAATCAAATTTCCAAATTTATTTTTAACCATCTCATTTGTCGCTAAGGTATCCCCTCTGACATTATATTTGATAATGGAGGATCATTCAAGAACAAGTATGTAGACCAGTTATGTATTGAATATAACATCACACAACATTTTTCTATAGCATATTATCTTCAAGGTAATAGTTAAGCTGAGGCATCCAATAAAAAAATTGTTAACATTCTCAAAAAGATTGTCAATGATGTCGATCATGATTGGCACCTTCAAATATTCTTTGCCCATTGGGCATACCATACCAATCATCATACCCCCATAAGAGTAGCTCCATACTTATTTATGGTATTAAAGCCATCCTTCCCATTAAGGTGGAGTTACCTTCACTACGCATCTCTTTCAAGCATGTCTTGGATGATCATGACTATCGAGTAGCTCGCCTACAAGAGCTAGACCTATTTGATGAGAAATGCATGGTCAAGTTCAATAATCTTCAAGCATATCAAAACTGACTCAAAGGCCACTATAATTGACATGTTAAGTATAAAACATTTAAATTTGGTGATCTTGTTCTTAAAGTAAACCAAAAGAATACTAAGGCTGAGAAGAAGCATAAAGAGAAATTCAAACCAAACTGCATAGGGACTTTCATCATTACTATAGATTATGGATCAAGAGCATACAAGCTTGCCACACCAGATGGAGATGAACTTCCTGAGTCAATCAATATTATTCATCTCAAGTGGTCCTATTCTTAAGTGTTAAGGTGTATTTTCTGTAAGGACCATTTCAATTATGCCATTTTATCACTATTCTTCTTTATACAAATACCATCTAAATACCATTCTTATCTATCCTCTTCATCATATCCACTTTTTGATTCCATTCTATTGGCCCAGTGTGTACTAAAGCCTAACCCATTTGACCTTAGTTTTTGCCATTCATTACATAGTTTTAGCATCAAAGTATCTGATCAATTTCATTAGTTGATTCAAGTACATCAAATAGAGATTGTATTTTGGGATAGGGTGATAGAAGTTTCGATAGTTGCATCCTTCATTTGTTATTCCTTTCTTACCACCAATCTTGCTACTAATTATAACCACCTTTGGGAAAATTAGTACCATTGATCTATGTCATTGTGTCCTAGTTATAACCACCTATGGGCAAACTAGGGTCAATATTAAGCCTTGACATACCAACTTGCCACTTCCTATGTTGTATTATCCCTTTTTACCAACTATGCCTATTTTTTTTTAATTGATTGACTACTACATTCATCGAATTCCTCCACTGTAAAGGTGGAACTACAATGACTTAAGGTCTTACTCTGGGACTATGTAAGCAGCACTCGATACTTATTAAGGTCAGCTCAGTCACCCTAAGCCATGTTCTTACCATTTTGTGAGCAACCTAAGCCACGTTCTCACTATTTTGTGAGAAAATTAAGCCATGCCTTCACCATTTTGTGAGTAACCTAAGCCATGCTCTTGTTGTTTTGCAATCTTGAACCATTTAGTGTCTTGTCATTCTCAATTGAGTTAAGACACTCCAAAACAATTCCAAAAACATTTGAAAATTTTTTAGAAAAGAATAAAAACATTAACCACTTCTTTGCCTTAAAGATTCTAGAAACCCTTACTAAGTTTCAAGCAAATCACTTGTCATTTAGTTTCCCCATCCTTTTTGGCCTTTTTATCTCACACACTTTCCATTTTTCAAGATCATTCCTATTCTTTTATCACATCCATTCTATTTGCTTTCCTCAGTTCTCACATTCTTCCCATTCCCTAGGAGAACTACATTTGGCTTAAAGTTTTTTATTGGATATTACATCCATAGAACTATGTAAGCAGCATCCACTTTCCCAGTGCATATGGAGACAACTTAGTCACCCCCTTCCTTTTCTTTTATTTCCCCATTTTGTTCATTTCTTGAGTTATCACCTATTTTCTAGGGGAAATGTTTGTAGGGTTTCTATTGTATTGTTTGTTTGTTTGTTTCTAATTATTTTATTTATTTGTCTGCATGTTTGTTTGCTTTCAACACAATTGCCTTCATTTGATTTATGTGTGTTCATTGGGTGATTCCTTGCCCACACTTATACTCGAATCCATCCATATTCATATATTTACATTGTCATCATGGTTTCTATCATTGGTACATTGTGTTCTATTGAGTATTGGATTCCAGAAGTCAATCCTTATGCATATTTAGACCAAGTATTCATGATGTTATACCATGATTCCTATAAACATGTGTTACAACAAACCTCAACTTCAAGAAGTCTATTTAGTAATGATAGCATCAACATCTCTTCGACACCGACATCCCAATCCCATCCTAATCATATCCCAAACATAGTAATTAAACATGAAAGAATTTTAATCTTTATTAGTTTAGATGAGCATCTCCCTACTAGTAGGTTATTCTAATTCATCATTACCCTCTATGTTAATTTGTCATCATCCTCAACCAAGTTTATCATGTTTTCCATAATCAGGGTCCAATGATTATAACCGCCTATGGGCAAATCATTGCACACCATCCCACCTGCATTTCTCAATGATTATAACTACCTTTGGGAAAATCATTATGTTCCCACCACTTTACTTTTTCTACCTATATAGGGGAATGTTATCTTATTTGTCTATCCTAACTAGGGAAGCTTCATCTTCTTAATGATTATATCTACCTTTGGGCAAATCATTGTGTTATCATACCACGTTTCCACTATCGAGGTACAATGCTTATAACTGCCTTTAGGCAAACCATTGTACACCATTCCACTTACATTATTAATTATTTTGACTACTTTTTCAATATCATTATGTTTTTTCCCCATCATCTTTCCTTTATTTCATCCTCTCATTTCACTTCTTATTAAGGGACTGTTTGTGGACTTGCTTCTGCCAACCATTCCCTCAAGGGGGCATCATATAATTAGTTCATCATCATTGTAGTTGTAGGCATATAGGACCTTTTCATTCTTTGAGAAGATGTTTCTTTGATTACAGATTGCAACATCTTCCCAAATATGGGCAAACTGTAGACATCTAAATTTGGCCACCGATGACCTCCAACCAGGTTAATTTCTACCTAAAACACACAATTTGGCCTAAAAACACTAAAACATGTTAAATGATATGAAACTAACATATTCTAGTTCTGATTTTAGCTAGGGTACCCCTAAATGGGGCAATTCAATTTATGGGCCAACTAACTTTGATCGGATCATTTTGAGTCAAAATGCCAATTTTGCACCTAGGTGCTCTATATTGCTCTTTCCTATCAAATATTCTACAAAATACATGTGCCTTTGTTATTTTTTTTTGGCAACATCCTAGATTTGATAATGGATCCAATGCATTTGATAGCACCTTCTAATTCCAATCTAATCAAATTTTAGACTAATAACAACGTATTTTGATCAATTTGAGTAATTTGTGCACAAAGTGCTTAATCATGCTTCAAAACTAATTAATCCAAATCAAGGCATAATTAATAATTGCATGGAAACTTGTTAAATACTTATTTTTTTAAATGAATATTGAATATCTACGTCATTAGGTGACCTCATTTCTTGGGAAGACATCCCTAGGCCATAAATGCCACAAATATCAAGATTCATGCCCTCCATGCCTCATCAATGCCTTCTATGATGCCCTCCATGCCTCTTAATTGACCCTTATTCAAATTTCATGATGAGAATAATTATAAACTTAATTCCAAAAATTGAATTAATCCTTAACCACACATCTCAATCTCAGGACGGATGGTTCAGGTTGATTTTGATCAAATCCAAAAATCTATAAATAAGAGGCCTTACCACATCATTTCTAAGACTGGATAATGCAAAGTTATAATGCAATATTGCTTCCAAAATCTTTAGGAAACTAGTGTTACCATACCAAATTGATTCGAAGCCAAGCCACAAGCTAAAGGTGCCAAGGAGAGATGGAGGTAGCAAAGCTTCCATTGCCAAGGAATTCATGAGAACAAAACCAAGTAAGCCACTACTACAAAGGCATTTGGAACATCCAAGGAAGGTGAAATAATTCTTGTGTTTTATTTCTTACTTTTTAATTGTGTTTATCATTTATTTTTGTTAACTAAGCTCTTCCTAGTGTCTAGGCCTAGAGATGGTATGATATTAGTGTGTTTCTTTAATTTTGTTTTTATTTTGGAACTAACATCATACTAACCATCCTCTCTTGAGTCAAATTCCTAGATCATATAAACAAGTTATAATACTTTTATTTTAATATGAAAATCACTTGCACATGTGAATAGAGTGGGTGGAGGGTTGGATGACTGGTCTAGTATGGTGGAGGGATCAGTTTACAACCATGAGAATCAAGGAGACTTGGATTAAAAGTGAAAAAGCATCAAAGAGACCTTGAAAAAATGTATATGAATCTATCACAACCCTGTGAATCCATTAACAAAGCATAAAACTCCTAAAAATGGTGAAAATTACCCATAACTCAGAAAATTATAGCTTCCTACAAATTGAGATGATTAGCATATTAAAACCTTATTAAACATGAAACAAAGTATGTGGAGAATTGGAGAAGGAATTCAACATGCTCTAGAAGAAATTTTAGTAGCTATATTATATGAACCTTCCCAAACAAGATAAAAAATTGAAGGGTGCACAGATAAGCAAGCAATTTTGAATAGTCAACTTCAAATAAATGATTCATAAAACACAATCCACAATTCCTCAAAATTATTATATTGAAATTAATGTATCTAAGTTTAAAACAACCTCCCAAAATAATTTTTCCTAAAATTGAATGTGCTAGTCCTAGCAAGTACAAACCTGTAAGTCACTTCAGTCTGCTAAGAAGAGTGAAAATGAAGCAAAATGGTTTTGAGCAAGAAATTTTAGTCTAAGATCAAACCAAACATTAATATGGGTATGGGTAATTTGAAGAGTCATATTTCCACCTTTTCCAAGTGGCACACTTCCCAAAGAGGTCATACACGTGCCACTTTCCTTTTGTGCCAAGAAAATTACTTTTTTACTAAATAACTTGTAATATTTTCAGTAGTGTCAATTATCTAAGGCTTCTAATGACACGTGTGGCATTAAATCTTGTTTGGAAACTTGCACATTTCTTAAGAAACCTATACAAAGCATTAAATACACTATTTTGACCCCTCAAATAACCCAAAAATGATATAAGGACATAAAAACTAATTGACCAAAGCTAATATAACATTATTTGACATTAAATGACATATGAAACACCTCATTACATGATATTATACCCCCTTATAGACCTAAAAAGTCAATTTTTTCCTAGGGGTCCCTAATTTGATTTAAAAGTCAAATTTGGTCAATAATCAGATTTACCCTTCATCACATGACCTTACATCCATCCCACCTTCAGAAAATAAGTTTATGGTTTGAGCTAGTCCTTTGTCATCCAATTACTTTGGTCTGCCATCTTTTAGTCTACCACTCATTATCTTGGTCATATTTCATACTTAGTTGATACCCTATTAATAGCCTATCACTTTGTCAGCTTCAATCTAGCATCCAATCATCATCAATCTAGCCATCTCTAATCTACTCAGCTTGCTTATTCATAACTAGCACCCATTTGATCATCATCTTACTAGTTTGAATCTAGGCACTAGTTGAATCCTCAATCCTTTTACTAGACTAACTAGGCATTAATGATAGATCATTAACGGCTATCGTACTATCAGTTTGAAATCTAATCCTAGTCTTATATCATAATCCATTTAGTCTATCTCATCCTTGTCACCTATCATACTAGCTCAATCATTTAGACTTACTTTATCCAAGGACCATATTTATCTCCCTTTCATCCATCACTTATTTATCATCCACCCACATGGATTTGGACCCAGTTCTTGTGAAACAATACCTATTTACTAACAAATATGAGATCCTTTTGCAAGCCCTAGAGATGGGTGTCCACCTACCTATAGACCTTGATCCCATCAAACCTAAACTAATGTCCCATGTCCTTACCCATCAACAATCCCATCTTACACCTAGCCCACATGCTATCCCACCTCAGTCAACCACATTATCCATTCACCATAACCATAGTCATGACATCCCTCAATATACAAGTGATAAGGCCGCCCTTTTTAATGAATATATCTTTGCCAATAAGGATGAGTGCCTTTTGTGGTTATTAGATATGGGTGCCCACCTTATTGATGATTTTAAACCCCTAAGCCCAATGTCACATATCAAATAAGTACCTCATCAATCCTCATTCCCATTCAAATATCACAACAACCAATCCCATTCTAATGCCCCATCCACTAATCTTAATCTTATTCATGACCTTTACATTTTAAATATTACTTTATTTGATAACTATATTACTACAAATAGGGATGTAGTCTTTTTGTAACTCCTAAAGATGCGTTCCCAACTTCCTAAAGGCCTTAACCCCATTTACTTAACCTTACCTCTAATTCATACCTATCCATAGTCGAATCTTTCACTTACCAATCATAGTCCATCACCAATCCCCCATCCTACTAGAAAAGGGAAGCTTAGCTTGTCAACCTCATCTAATTATCCACCATCCCCCAATGTCATTACATGACCATTACATTCTTTCACTCCTCAATCCAAAACCTCCACATCCAACACTATAGACAAGCAATATACCCCTCTACAATATCTATGTAAGCCTTATTTTAGAAATTGAGGTTTATAGGCATGATTGTCCACTCGAAAACAAGACCTCTAGATTTGTCTAAACACGTTCCCTCATGGTATCAATCTAAAAAAATTTGTATATACCATAAATTTATTGAGCATTCTATTAATAGGTGTCACACTTTTAGAGATTATATCCAAAAATTAATTGATAATGGTGATATTGAAATTAAGGGTGAATCTAATGCATCCACACTTAGGAGAGTGCAAAAAGGGGTATGTCAAGAAGTGCTTCCTAAGTATGATCAATATTGTTTCCTCCTCAATGAAGGTCATGACTCCAATCCTCTCAATCCCACAACCATCCTTGATCAAACCATCCCTAATCAAACCATCCCTATGTCCTATTTATATCACATCCCCCATCTTCATAAATCCCCACCCATTTACAAACCCAGGGTGATGGAAGTACTTGCAAACAATGATGATATCCAAAAGGCCCTATTTATGACCACTAAAAAATAATATATTGGTAACATCACCTCATCAACATCCTTATTGGATTCAACATTAGAATGGTCAAGATCATGTTCGACATCAACATCTAAATCAAGATCCATGTCAGAAGCATCATCCCTTTCAGATAATGAAAGTCATGCCAACCCCTATCTCTTTAAACAAGTCTTTAATTTGAATTTTGACCAATCAAAAGTCATGATTCTTGATCCATATAAGGATGATGAAATCATAACATAATTATTGGATGCTTTATCTATCAAATATCATCAAGTTGGATATGAATCATCTTTAGATGTTACTGTTATAAAGAGTCTTAGTGATCCTTTTGATATTACTGGGGACACTTTCTCTGACATCAATGTTGGGTCTCTTAGTAGCTCTTATCGGGACTATGTTGCCCATTATTCCTTTAATCCACCCCTTTCACTACATGTCCCAAATTGTAACATGCCCACTAGGATTGCCTTAGAATAATGTAATATTTTTTTAATTTAATCAACGTATTATTTCATTAGATTTCACCATGATAATCTAATTAGTGATCCAGATAAAATATTCTAAGTATTCCAATTGTAAAATAAGCATGTAACATCTACCTGTTATATATAATTGACATCAAATGAAACAAAACATAACTGAATATGGAAAGTAATTATAGGTTTTTAGCCATGGCTGGTATAAACATTCACCCACTATTGTCATGGTACAATAAGTAAATAATTACATTTCATTAGGGATAATGTTTTCAATAATAATAAATACAATATAATATACAATATATAAAGCTCCACGAAGCGTGAGTTTCCTAAATTCTAGTATTTATGGCAATCTCAAGTGTAATCTCTAAATAAGTATTGATGTAGGGAGGAAGAGAATCACTTGAGCACTTTTCCACACCAAACATGGAACATCGATCCCCTACACAATCCCTCATCAAGGAATGGCCCTCCCTTCATGGATGAGTAGAGAGTGATGGTGCGGGAATCCAAAGAGACAAACTAGTACCCATGTGTTGTATGATTTCTAAGAACATGAAGTGTAACATAAGGAAATACGTTCTAACATGATATCACATAAACATGTAAATCATACATATGAAATGACAATGTCTAACTAACATTACTTTGGCTAGAGTTTTTAATAGTTATTGATCTTTAAGATCAATCAAATTCATACACACCACTTGATTGGATTACTTTCATTTGGCATTAGTGATGCTAGGAAGCTAGTGAAGTCCATCTTACTACTTAGTACTAGCAATGCAAGATTTGGTTTATATATATATATATATATATATATATATATATATATATATATATATATATATATATATATATATATATATATATATATAACTAATAGATTCATACAGATTACTTCCTACTAGAAGGCATAAAACATGTTAAACATAAGAATTATAAAAATGCACATATTTAGTGTATCAAACATATGAATGAATCTCTTACTATATTATTTATCATATAAATAACAAGCATAATAAGTATATTTTATACCAATCAGGTATAACATATATTAGACTACATATTCTAATTTTTATAAGTAGATTTAAATACATAGTACATTTTATGACAAAAAATGATATCATAGTCCACCATTTTCATGAACACACTACTCAATTACAAACAACCAGTTATGATAATGAAAGTCATAATACTAATGACAACATAATCTTTCGAATAAACAACTAGTTACATTTCTAGGAGATTGTATTCATGTAGTTATAGTTTCCTGACACTTAGGGTCTTATAACTTATTTTTTTAACAACTAATAAAACTATGGCTATAGTCACATGACCCAATACACTAATTTATGTTATATATTTATATGAATACCATAAATCCACATATAGTCATATTTCATATATATATATATATATATATATATATATATATATATATACCTTTGTCCTTATTAACCATATTCATAATACGTAACGTATATAAGTACTCAAACAATATTTAAATATGGTATCTAAATGTCAACAATCCCTTTATAATTATTAACCAAAGACTTCAACCATTATAACTTCCCATTCATGAACTATTAGTACCAGTGTATTCTCATAGGATTGACTTATATTCATATAGATAAGTTTATTAGTTATTTATATGCAGATAAGTCAAATAATCATCTTATCTACATTGTGATTATCTGTATATAGATAATCATATGGTTCCATTGAATATCATGTTATGTTCTTCCTATGATTATGTAAAATCTAGATAATCTTTCTACACTAGTAAATGGATATATAAAAATACAGATTCTCTATCTATTTCGCTATAATAAGTTTCTTGTTCATTGATATAAAAACTAATAACTAGGATATAAACTATTTTATTTGCATGTCATTGTACAAACATGTGGTTGAACGTGTAAGCTTAATTTCTATTTTAATTAATGTTTTCATCAAATTACTAATTAGACCTGTGGTGGTGGTATGGATGTGTTTGTTTGGCACTTGTAGATCAAATAATAATATAGGACACAACTCTCATTTTTGAGTTAGATCCTAACAATGATGCACCTTATGTTCTTTTATCAGTCATCTATGCAGAAGTGGGATGATGTTCAAAAGATAAGGATGTTTATACAAAGCTAGAGAATTTGTAGTTTCTAGATTTAGGCAAGAGAATCATTCCTCTACCACCATAGTGAGAAGTTTTCAATTGCATTTGGATAGGTAAAGATGTCTCCTAGAAAGAGAGCTTATTAAGATTGACTGTGTATTTACCAAAATTTAAATATATAGTAAACATCATCATCAGTTAAAGAAATGAATAGCAGAACACATGTATCTAAGCACTCAACAAAGACATACGTTTTAGTTTCAAATGGTTTATTGTTTTTTCTACAAAAATTTTAGTTCACTATATATCTACAGCTCACTATACATTAGCTACCTTAATTTTTATATATTATATAAAATTATAATAGTGTACAATATTATATAATGCTAGATTATACAGATTATGAGTTTAAAGATACCTAGATTATCTAGATTTGCATTGTGTAATACAACAGTGAATATAGTAATACAATAGTGTAATATCTTCATTATTATATGAGTTGTACGATAGTTATAATTTAGTGATTTCATAATATATTTGTCATATAATATTGACTAAGTACAAAACTTATGAATTCATAGTGTACAATATTAAATATCCAATATATATATATATATATATATATATATATATATAATTTTATCATTCGTAACTTTAAAAATATCTATAGTTTGCTATATCTAAACAATCAGTTGCTTACTTATTTATACCAATTAAAAGGGATCCAAATCTGAGTAAATAATTTGTATAGTCTCATGGATTTGATAGTAAAGACACAGTCTTATATTCTTCATAGTTCACACAAAATTTCAATAAAATCACCTACCTTCCTTTGCCCTATTTCTACTTCTCTTCTCTAAGTCATTCTGCTCCTCCTCATGTTGCACTCTCCAATTCATTGCCTTCTCATCTCTCCTGCTCTCTACATGTCATGCCCTTTTTATTCTCTTCCTATGTCATGCCTCTTTCCACTTATTCTATTCTGCCGCCAAACTTCCCTATCTTTCCTTTCATGTAGAAGCTTCACTCTTTTCCTTTTTATGTTTTTATTTTTCTTCTTTTCTTTTTCCTAAATATATATATTTCTTAATTATTAATTTATTTTCTAATTATAAAAAAAAATCAATATAATGGATTTAATTATTATATTTCCTATATGGGGCTTTTTCAATATATATATAATAATTACCTCATTAATTATTAACTTTGGATCAATATTATTGACAATGTCTAGGTTAGTCCTAAGATAACAAAATAATTTTGTTATTAACTTATTGTAGATGATCGACATCATGACTTGATGACAATACGACTAATATAAAATCAATGATAATTTTTAGTAGTGATTAGTATTTCACACACTATTCTCATAAATTTATTTTTTTGAAAACATTAATAGTCATGAATATATTTATATGACATAAATGCAATCACACAAGATTAATTTCACATAATCATTAAATTAAGCTAACACACAACCAACATACATAAGAAATTATCTAAATGCAGATAACATAAAGAACGTACTAATGCTAACAATTCAAACAATGCATATAACATGTACCATTTAACATGGTGTGTGCATGGGTTCAAGATTTTCCTCTGTCATCTCCCAACACCTCCATCTATGTCACGCTCTCCAATGATGCTCTCCCTCCATCATGCCCCGATGCATGAATCTCTCATGCATTCAACTCATGAAAAGAAGGTAGTTAGTTCATAGCATCATGACATATATCATAAAATACTTTTGAAATAACAAATCAACATTATCATAATGTAATAATATACAATACAACTAACTCATAGCAATGCAATCATGAAATAAAAGTAGCATACAACTATCGCATAATATCATATGACTTACAACTTAGTTGAATAGTAACCAAATAAAATTACCAACCATAAAAATCCATAAATAATCAAGTAATTTTGTATAGTGTGAAATCAAGATGTAACATCTTTCCCCCCTAAAGCTAATCATCGTCTTGATGAAAATTATTCAAACATTAGTTCTAAATTAAAAAAATTATTCATCAGAAAAATAGCATAGTATGAAGCATCAAATTATGCAAACAAATGTGTAAATTGTCTATAGAACTCATCATAATCCTCCCAAGTAGCACTATCCTAAGAGTATTAGTCCCCCAAGACCTTACACTATGACATCTCTCTATTATGAAAATGAAGTTTGTAAGTGTCAATTACTCTGATTGGTTCTACCATGACCACCCTGGGATCTAGAACCTACAAAGTATTCCAATCTAGCACATATGAAGGATTAGCTATATATTTTTTAAGATAAAAAACATGGAAGACATTATGTAATAGAGTTAGGGCTAGTGGTAATGCAAGCCTATACACTATAGTATTTACCACTTATAACACCTCAAAGGGTCCCATATATCTTGATGAAAGTTTCATTGACTTTTGGAATTTAATCGAGCTCTTCTATAGCTTAACCCATAAGAATTTTTTATCACCTATTGAAAATTATTTATTTATTATCTTCATATCAGCATAACTCTTTAATCTATCATCGGCCTTGGCCAATATCTATCTAATTGATGTAACTTGATCTTCCATTTTTTAAAAGATCTTAGGTCTAAAGACTACCCTATCTTCCAACTTGTCCCAACTGATTGGTGTCCTACACCTTCTTCCATATAGTGCTTCAAATGGTACCATCTTTAAAGATGAATGGTATGATTTATTGTAAGAAAAATAAATTAATAGAAGATAATATTCTAACTTATAGTATTGATCCATACAATACATATGAAGGATATCCTCTAACATCTGATTAACTCACTCAATTTGACCATCAAGCTTTGGGTGGTATACAGTGTTGAAGTTTAATTGCGTACCCAAAGTTGAATTTAGAGTCACCCAAAACCTAGAAGTCATCTTTAGATCGTGATCCAAAATGATCTTATTTGTAAATCCATGCAATTGATACACTTCCTTTACAAACCTCATCCATGCAAGAGTAGGTGCATCATCTATCAAATTGCCTAGTATAAAATGAGCTACCTTGGTTAGTTTTTTAACCACTACCAAGATCATGTCATGTATGTTCCATGATAATGGTAACCCTTGGATGAAGTCCATATTGATCACCTTCCACTTTAAATTTGGTATATCATATAATTATAACAATCCAGTTAGATGCACATGTTTAGATTTCAGTTGCTGACATTCTAGATAATGTGACACAAAGTCCACTATATCTTTCTTGATTACCTTATAGAAATAAAGTGGTCTAAGCTCTACCATGACCTTGGTTACTCTTGGATGTCCTAAATATGGGGCATTAGATAGTTCTTTTATCACTATGATCCTCAAAAAAAATTGATCTCACACATACATCCTTCTATTATATCACAAATGACCATAATTCTCTAATCTGAATCCTTTATACCTAAGATTATGAGCATTATTAGATAGTACTTTTCTAATCTGATCATAGAATTTATCTCCTAGAAAGAATTCAATCACTCAATCCCTGAAATTATTCTTGATTGTAGCCATGGTTTTTATGTACCTCCTATGACTTAGGGCATCATCTACTCTATTTTCCTTGCCTTTAATATAGTTGATATCAAAATCATAGTCAGATAAGAACTCTAACCAGCGTCTTTAATGAGCATTTAGATTTGGTTGGGTGAAGATGTACTTGAGTCCCAAGTTATCAGTCTTGAGCTCTAATGGTTTTTCTAAAAATTAATGCCTCCACACTTGCAAAGTATTCACTATTGCTACTGTTGGCCAAATTTGGCCCACATATGAAGCTTTTTCATGGTTTGATGGAATGAGTGGACCAAAGTCTTGAAGGAGGTCTAGAGTTATAAAGTGAAAAAGACCATGCAATTTCTCATATGTTTCAAGCATTCAAGAACATGAACCAGGTTGCATAAAGCCTTAGACAATTATCAAGATCTTGAAAGAATGATAGAAAGATAAGTCGTACAAGTTTTAAAGACCAGACCATCACTAGGATGTCATGCAAAAAATGAATGGAGTAGTCTGCTTATGTATTTTATAAGTGCACCTTAGATAGCCTCATGAGCCAAAAAATTACAACACCATGGAGATTTTCATGCCAAAAACATGATCTAAAAGTTTTATGTTCACACAAACTTTCTAGCCTAAGTTATAGAGCTTCAAAGTAGAACTTACAAAGCAAGATGTCTACGCGGGTGTCAAGTTTGAGCTCTATAAAGTAACTATTTGGGTTAAAAAACCCTTAACAAGTTTAAACTTGATCAAGATATAATGGTATGTATGAGCTCACATACTGACATGTGAGATCTAATGATTCACACTAGAGTCAATCAAGTCAAAAGGTCCCCAAGTTAAAATCCCTTAAAATGTTATAAGCTAGACAAGATCTTATGGTGCAGGTTCATCAAGCGGAGATCTGATGGTGCATATTCACTAACAAGAAGGTGGGTCCAATCTAGATCAATGATCAACATTCAATCATACCAATGATCTAATAACACACATTAACTAACAAGAAATTAGACCTAATAAAATTAAAGGCTCATTTTGATCCTATGATACGTGCTCAAGTCAACATGTCAAAGGATCTTCATGATAAGAGATCAAAGTCTTGCATTGAATCATACATCATGATCCAATGGTGTGTAAGAGGTTAAAAGGTCAAAATCTATCAGTGAGGTTATACAAGGCCAATGAGAGCAAAGATAGATTGGAGTATTTTGATTGTCCTGAGCATTATTTAATGGATAAGGTCAAACCAAAGGACCAGTTTTTGACCAAGGTAAACTAGTCTTGTAGGGTCATCATTTTACCATTAGAGCTTGATCAAATGCCATGAAAGGGACACACTAATGCACTCAGGTATCAATGACATAAAATACCACCATTAAAGTTTAATATGGACCTCTAAGTCATATATTTGTGTCATGTAGGGTTATTTCTATGACTATGTTCACCATTCTTAAATGGATCCTTGTATGGTGAGCTCTTGGATCCTGTAGAGACAAAGTGGGTCTATTTGGACCTATTTAGATCAAGAATAAAGCTATGTGGTTTGTAGCTCCCCATTGACATAGAGACTATAAGAAAACTAATAGTCTTATATTGGTTTTCCATTTATAGAATGCACCTTTGATCCAAACATGGAAATGGAACAAATATGTGATTAATGAAAAGGGTCTCATCTTTCAACATGGTTCCATCCTCAAAAAAGTAGGTACTAACTGCCGTTCATGGCATGGCACTATTAGTTTTAAGATTCAAGTATTTGATCCTCATGAACATGTTAAGTGGGCTTAAGGTCCTAAGGTGGTGAACTGGTTGTTGGAAAAATAGTTAAGGGCATTGATTTCTCTCAAACAAACTTTGTCCTCATGCAGAACAAACCCTTGTCTTCTAGTGGGATTTCTTATCCAATGAAAGGAGCTCAAGGACTATTGGAACAAAAGGAGGTTATCTTATTAATAAGGATTGATCTTGATTAGAAGAAAGCACGCGTAAAAAAAAGAAGTCAATTTTCTTCCACCACATGACTAGGATCCTTTCTCCACTCTCCTATGTATGTTCCCATATCTCTTTCCCTTTTTTTCTATATATAGAGGCTTTGAGCCTACAAAGTGATCCCTCTATATCCCTCTGATCACTCTCTTAGGCATGACTAAACTTTTCTAAGATAGAGCTTGTAACCTCTTGAGATGAATACAGGACTACTTTCAGATTCCATTATTCTAGTATAGTATGTGCATGTTAGTTTGATTTGCATATGTGGTAGAAACCTCTCCCTTGTCAAGCCCTGATATCACCTAATTACTAGTTCATCTTGTTATGTAGGTCATGTTTAGTGTTCTATATCTTTTCATTGAAGCCCGTATTTGGATACTTTGACTGGTTAGTGTCTTCTATTAGACCTCTCCATCACTTCCCTTAGCTTCTGATCAATTGGTAAACCTTTTCATGAAATACTAATATATGACAGATATTTAGAGTCCTAGATCTGGTATTTTACTTGTTTCATTAGTGTTTTAAGACTCAAATATAGTAGATCAACCATCATTTAGGTGCACCATAGTTGTTAGTTTAGGTTTCCCTTTCATGTTATCTCTCTCTCCCTTTTCCCTATTCATTAGTAGTGGAAATGAGCTAAAATGATGCATTAGAGAAGCTAGCCTCATTAAAAATCCTAGAGGTTTGACCCATTATAGGATACCCATAGTGTGGGTTCAATCCCATGTTGAAATTGATTTAGGAAAAGGAATTGAACACTCCCTTACCTAGTTAGGGTACAATTTAGACCTCGAAGAGTTACAATTTCTAGATCATTAGGGGCATAATTCACCTCATAAGGCTTTAACTTCCTTTATTCATAAGCTTCCAATGCACCATCCTGCATAACGACTATTCCTAGTCCATCCTTTGGTGTATCTGTAATCACTAAGATATGACCATTGGGGTCAGTAAATCTTAGCACTAGTGCTAAAGTGAGCCTTCTTTTCAAATCCTTAAAAGCTACTTCACACTTATTTGACTAGATAAAAATTTAGCTCTTACACTATAGAAAGGTAATTGGTTTAGCTATCCTAGAAAAATTCAGAATGAACTTCTTGTAATAGCCCACTAATCCCATGAAACTTGTTACCTCATGGACATTATTTGGTGTTGGCCACTCCATAATGACTCTTATCTTTACTGGATCTAATGAGATACCATCTGTAGAGATAATATATCCTATATGTTGCACTTTCTCTTGAAAAAATGCGTACTTAGACAACTTGCCATACAACATGTGCTTTCATAACCATTATAAAACTAGTTTCAGATGTTGAAGATGTTCCTCTTCATTCTTATAAAATATAATAATATCATCAAGAAAGACCCAAAAAAAATGATCTAGATAATCCTTGAACACACTGTTCATAATATTCATGAATATTGTTAGAGCATTTGTCAACCCAAATGATAACACTGTGAACTCATAGTGACCATAATGAGTTTTAAATGTTGTCTTCAAAATATCCTTAGCTGATGATATCTTACTCTAAGATCAATATTATAAAAGGTTGTTTCCCCTCACATTTGATCAAAGAGATCATCTATACAAGGTAGTGGATATCTATTTTTGATAGTTGCCTTATTCAACAATTTATAGTCTTTACAAAGCTGAAGAGTTTTATCCTTCTTCTTGATAAAGACAACTGGTGCACCCCATGGTGACACACTTTGCCTGATCAACCCTTTTGATAAAAATTCTTAGATTTGGGCCTTCAATTCAACTAACTCAATGTTTATCATCTTGTATGTGTCTTAGGCTGTGGTTCCGATCCAAGTATGATATCTAAGAGAAATTTAACTCTCATTTGGGAGGTAATCCTAGTAATTCCTCTAAAAACACATCATGATAATTCCTAAGGAATGAATAATATTAGAGTGATGGTTCCTTATATTTCTCCACTTCATATATCTTGAAAATAAATGCTTGGCCTCCTTTTCTTTAAGCCTTCTTGAGTTGTATTGCAGAAATCTGCCTAAGCCTCAACTCTCTTTTCTCACCCTAAATTTGTGTCTAATTTTTAAAATCATCCAAAAATTTAACCTTCTTTAGATAGCAGTCAACCTTGGATTTATGATTTGTAAGCTAGTTGACTCCTAATATCACATCATATGACCCTAGTGGTGCTACATAAATATCCACTACTATTGTGAATTTAGGCAACCTGATCTCTATTTCAACTAGACACTTGTCAACCTTGAATTTTGAATCATTCCCATATTATGCCGACCATGCATTTGCCATTACTCTAGCTCTTCTAGATGACCTATTAATCATTTTAAAATCTATAAAGCATTAGGTATCCCCTATATCTATCAAAATTGAACCTACATATTCAAAAAAAACCTAATAGTTATATGGGTAAAGCTTGGAATTCAGCTTGTTGATTATCAACTGTCGCATAAATACATTTCTAAAAAGTTCCCTATTGAGGAGTAGAACCTTTATTATTTAACTTATCCTAGTCATGAGCATAATGGTCACCTTCACAAATGAATTAGTCTTCAAGTTGTCCCTTCGTATCATCCTATTGTTTTCCTTTGAAACCATTTCCCAGTTTATTGTTATGTGAACCATTGTTGAATCTAGCATTCTAATTTTTAAACTAACTTCTGGAGTCTCCACCCCTCTACTTCCAGTTCTTCTTTTTGAAATTTGGTTTATAACTTCTAAAAAAATTCTTAAATTTGTCCCTGGCTTGAGCAAGATATTTTAAATTTTGTTCTTGAAGGACTTCCTTTTCAAAGACTTGGTCCATGGTATATGGTCCATGAATGTCCACCTCTCCACCAATCTGGGGTTTCAACCCCATGATGAACTTCCTAATTTTGAACCTCTCATCTACCTGGTACTAAGGTACATATATTATAAGTTTGGTGAACTGTTTCTAATACTCATTCATCAATAAGTCTCCTTAAATTAGATTCTAAAAAACTATAAGCTTATGGTTAAAGTATAACTATTGAAGAAACTATGATCTAAACAATATCACAAATTGCTCCCAGGTAGTGGTGGTTGAGTTAAGATTCATTTCCAAATTTTTATTAGCCCACCATATAGTTGCTTCACCAACTAACTGGTAAGCTCTCCAAACTCCCTTAGTGACCTTAGAGTAGTTTTGAATCTCAAAATATTTCTCCATCTTAGTTAGTCATGCTTCAGCTCCATCACCCAAAATAGTTCCATCGAATTTAGGTAGATTCACTTTTTTCATATCTCTATCCAACTCCATAGCTACTTGAGCTCTCGCATCCTAAGGGTTTTCCTACTTAGGATGATCTTCATATACATCTTGATGTTTTTCATCTTCATGGACATGAAATTCTTACTCTGAAGTTGATATTTGATCCCTAGTCTCATTCATGGCTATGAGAATTTGATCTAATTTTGTTACTTACTCAGTGGTAAATCTATTGAGATCAAATTGAGGGTTGTCATTAAAATTTGAAGGGCCCTCTCTGGATACTCTATATTTCACCATTCTCCTTTTTAGTGAATAGAAGGATACAAAAATATTATTGGACTCATTAAGTCCTAGAGTTTGAGTCATAGCTCTGATACCACATGTAACATTACCACTAGGATTGACTTAAAATAATGTGATTTTAAAAAAAAAATGTATTATTTGATTAGATTTCACAATGAGATTCTAATTAGTGATCTAGATAAAACATTATAAGTATGTCAACTATAAAAAAATCATGTAACATCTACCTATTACAGATCACTACCATCAGATGAAACAAAACATAATTGAATATGGAAAGTAATTATAGGTTTCCAGCCATGGCTGGTACAAACATGCAACCAATGCTATCATGGTACAATAAGTAAATAATTAAATCTCATTAGGGATAATGTTTTCAATAATAAAAAATATAATACAAGATACAAATCTCCACGAAGCATGAGTTTCCCAAACTCTAGAATCTATGGTAATGTCAAGTGTAGTCTACAAATAAGTCTTGTTATGGAGAGTGAGAGCATCATCTGATTGCTTTTCCACACCAACCATGGACCATTGATCTCCTACACAATCTCTCATCAGGGAATGGCCCTCCTTTCATGAATGAGTAGATAGTGATAGTGCGGGAATCTAGAGAGACAAGTTAATATTCATGTGCTATATGATTTCTAAAAATATGAAGTATATCATAAAGAAATATGTTCTAAAATGATATTTCACAAACATATAAATCATACATATGAAATGAAAATGTCTAACTAACATTGCTTTGACCAAAGTTTTCAATAGTTATTGACCTTTAGGATCAGTCAAATTCATACACACCACTTGATCAGATTACCTTCATTAGGCATTGTTGAAGCTAGTAAGCTAGTGAATTCTATCTCACTACTTATTTAGTACTAGCAATAAGAGATTTTGGTTAACATATATATAACCAACATATTCATACAAATTACTTCATACCGGCAAGCATAAAATATGCTAAACATAGGAATAATAAAAATGCATATATTTAGTCTGTCAAATGTATGAATGAATCTCTTACTATATTATTTATCACATAAATAATAAGCATAACAAGTACAGTTTATACCAATCGGGTATAACATATATTAAATTACATATTCTAATTTTTGTAAGTAGATTTAAATACATAGTATATTCTAGGACAAGAAATAATATCATAGTCCACCATTTTCATGTACACACTACTCAATTACAAATAACCAGTCATGATAAAGAAAGTCATAATACTCACGATAACATAATCTTTCATATAAACAACTAGTTAGATTTCTAAGACACTGTATTCATGTAGTTATAGTTTCCTGACCCTATGGGTCTTATAACTTATTTTCCTAACAGCCAATAAAACTATGGTTATAGTCACATGACCCAATACACCAATTTATGTTATATATTTATATAAATACCATAAATCCTTATATAGTTATATTTCCTATATATATACACACTTGTACATATTAACCATATTCATAATATGTAACGCATATAAGTACTCAAACAATATTTAAATACAACATCTAAATGTCAACAATCCCTTTATAATTCTTAACCAAATACTTCAACCATTATAACTTCCCATTCATGAACTATCAGTACTAGTATATTCTAATAGGATTACTTATATTCATATAGATAAGTTCATTAGTTATCTATATGTAGATAAGTCAAATAATCATCTTATTTATGTTGTGACTATTTATATGTAGATAATCATATGGTTCCATTGACTATCCCATTATGTTATTCCTATGATTATCTAAAAGCCGAATAATCTTTCTATGCTAGTCAATGGATATATAAAAATATGGATTCTCTATTGATTTTGTTGTAATAAGTTTTTTGTTCATTTATATAAAAACTAATAATTGGGATATAATCTATTTTATTTGCATGTCACCATAGAAACCTACGATTGAACATGTAAGCTTAATTTATGTTTTAATTTCTATTTTCATCAAATTACCAATAAAACATGTGATGGTGGTATGGATGTGTTTATTTGGCACTTGTAGATCAAATAATAATATAGGACGCAACTCTCATTTTTGAGCTAGATCTTAGCAATGATGCACCTAATGTTATTTTGTTAGTCATCTATGAAAAAGTGGGACAATGTTCAATAGATAAAGAGATTTATACAAAGCTAGAGAATTTGTAATCTCCAGATTTAGGCAAGAGAATCATTCCTCTGCCACTTGGTGAGAAATTGGCAATTATATTTGGATAGGTAAAGAAGTCTCCTAGAAAGAGAACCTTTTAATATTGACAGGGTATTTACCAAAATTTAAGTGTATAGTAAACATCATCACTGGTTAAAGAAATGAATAGTAGAACAAATGTATGTAAGCACTTAAAAAAGATATAGGTTTCAGTTTCACATAGTTCATTGTTTTGTTTATAAAAAGTTTAGTTTGTTATGTATCTATAGCTCGATATACATTATCTACCTTATTTTTTATATGTTCTCTATAGTTATAATAGCGTACAATATTATATAATGCTAGATTATATAGATTATGAGTTCAGAGCCACCTAGATTATCTAGGTTTAGTATGTGTAATACAATAGTGTAATATCTTCATTGTTATATGAGTTGTATGATAGTTATAATTTAGTGATTTCATAATATCTTCACTATATAATATTGACTAAGTACAAAACTTATGAGTTCATAGTGTACAATATTATATATCCAAAATATTTTATATATATATATATATATATATATATATATATATATATATCATTTGTAAATTTGAATATATCTACAGTTCACTATATCTTAGCAATCAATTTGCTTACTTATTTATACCAATTAAAAGGGATCCAAATCCAAGTAAATAATTTGTATAATCTCATGTGTTTGATAGAAAACACACAGTCTTATATTCTTCATAGTTCACACAAAATTTCAATAACATCACCTACCTTCCTTTGCCATGTTGTTTCTTCTCTTCTCCTTGTCACTTTGTTCCTTCTCTTCATGATGCACTCTCCAATTTGTTTCCTTCTCTACTTTATTGCTCTCTACATGTTGTTCCCTTTTTCTTCTCCTCTTATGTCATGCCTCTTTCCTCTTATTCAATTTTGCCACCAAACTTTCCTCTCTTTCCTTTCATGTAAAATCTTCACTTTTTTCCTTTTTATGTTTTTCTTTTTGTTTTTTGGTTTTTCCTAAACATATATTTTTCTTAATTATTACTTTATTTCCTAATTATAAAAAAAATTAATACAATTTCTTTAATTATTTTGTTTCCTGTATGGGGATTTTCTAATTTTATATATATTCTAACTTTATAATAACAATTAGCTCATTAATTATTAACTTCAGATTAACACTATTGACAATGTCTAGGTTTAGTTCATAGGTTAGGCTTGGGATAACAAAATAATTTTTTTATTAACTTGGTGTAGATGACCGACATCATGACTTGATGATAATACGACTAATATAAGATCGATGATAATTTTTATTAGTAATCAATATTTCACACACTATTCTCATAAATTTACATTTTTAAAAACATTAATAGTCATGAATACATTAACACAATGTGTCTAAGGTTAGCTCGGCCACTTTTTCATCTTTCCCCATCATTTATCATCACATATCTATTATATCTCATCATACTCAATTTTTGCATTAGTCAAATCATTGAGCTATACTATCAATCATTAATCCATTAGTTTATTCATCAATCACCATCCCCACAATCATCTCCTTAATCTTTTTATCAATCACCCACACCTATTAATTAGGCTTGACAAATCACAACATCCATATTTTTTCCCATCGATCATCCATTATCACTAAAAATTTTATGGTTTCTCCTTCAATTTGGGGCATGAATAGAATTGTAACTTTATCATCTCTTGTTCCCTTACATGTGTCCTTGTTAGGGGAATTGTCACTATCAATCACATTATAACTTATTTATTAGATGCATTACAGACTAACTCTTCCCCTTCATATTTTGGTCACTTGATCATATCAATTATTTTCTCTTATCTCCATCATATCACTTAACTTCAACTTTGAACTATACTCATCATTAATCTCATCAAATCAATCTTATCTTGGTCCACAGCTCTCCCTAGCATGTGTCCTTGTCTGTGATACATCGAAATCTTGTGGCCTTTTTATCTTGTCATCATTATGTTATAGTTTATTCCCCCTTGGGATGTGTCTACAACCATGACACAATCATTTCCACTCCTTGTACATATGTCTTTATTAAGGGCATCATCAATTTAGAGCTCACTACTCAAGATGAGTTCCTTCTCTTCATCATCGATCCCCCAACCCCTTATCTCTTCATTGCATCCTACCCCTTATTTCCTCTTTCGAGTGGCCATCCATCTCATTCTTACCTACATGTCCCCTCGATGGTGAATCATATCCACCAACATCATTAATTAACATCCATCCATGAAATGGTTTTTCTTTGAAAGGCCATTACTCTTTCCACTTCATCCACTCGCAATTCCCTTTCAAAGAGGGGAAAATATATACATCAAAATTTGCTTGCTTCATTCATCATCACTAATATCACTATTAGTCGACACTAATTTCACTTATCTCATTTATCTTTTCCAATTTTGTCCTAATATCACCCCTTCTAGTCATTTATCTAACATCCCCTTCATTATTCTTTATCCATTAACCTTATATTATCCCCAGCAACCTATTAATTCTTCTAATCATGTCTTATCCACTAACTAATCCCACTTATCTATTATATGGGAATTTAAAATTCCCTCTCACCTACCCTAGCCTATGAGTATCCTGTCCTACTCCCTTAGATTCTATAGAACCCCTTAATCACATGATTAATCCACCATTAATCATGATTAGACTTCCAAAATGATTTTAGAGGCTTCTACCTCTAAAACATTCCCTCCTCTAGAATCATCCAAGGATATTTTAATTCATTGGATAATCATCCACCATTGATCTTCCTACACCCAACTTTGAATGTTGGCCATTGATCTTGCCTCCTTTATTTTATTTAAACACCTTCACTCCTCCATTTTGAGGAAAATGAGCAAATCAATTACAAATCCATGAATCCATAGATCCAAGCCTTTTGATAAAATTTAACATCATGCTACAAATTTAAGTCTATTGTAAGCAATCTGTAATCCATAATCATTTAGTCTTTTTATTATTTGAATCTTGATTGGGAACATGCATTTTGATCTAATGGTTCTCAATTTTAATGGTAGATTATAGATATGGGTGTTTTTCATATAATTTACATAATCAAAGACTATTGCTCGGATTTATCATCTCACACTCATGATGCTCGTTTGGTAATTTATCTCCTTTTTTGTATAAAGGATAATATTTTGGTACTTTGAAGGAGAAAAATTAGTTAAGGAATCATTTGGTAAGCTATAGAACCAATTTTTAGCCTCATCAAAAATGCTCATATGGAATACCTTTAACAATAGTTTGTCATCATCTTTCCATTGACCAAAAGAATGTACATAATTTAGCATGTGCTTAAATGGATTTTTACTGTGCCAAAAGATAGGTATATGTGATAATTCAAGACCATGTGGATAATTATATTCAAGCATATATTATGCAAGAGGTTACTTATTGAATAAGGTAATATTTACATTAGGAAAAGCTGGTTGCATTTGAAGTATATAAACTAGTTTTTGAAGATCGTCAATAATGTTCATCATAGACATAAGATAATCCATGGGAATGGTGGTGTTTGATATGGGTGATATCATTGATTCAAAACCACCCTTGTTTTTTGATGTATGTATATGAGTATCATCATTATCATGGACAATAAGTATAAGTTTTGAATCCTTGAATTTTGGATGTTTTGTTAATGGTTATTGATCTTAACATGCATCTACATACACCTCAATATGTTGTACCTTATTTACATATTGATATGAAGGAGCTACTGTACTTGAATCACATATCTCATAAGTGTGTATATACTTAAGAGGAATGCATTATTTAGGTGGTATCACTATAGGAATGTCTTTGATTTTAGATTATATTTTGCAAAATTTGAAAGGTTTATTGCTAACATGCATTGTTAATAAAGTCCCATCATGTGTGAATTTTAGACATCTGTGAAGTGTAGATGGGACAAATTATATTAAATGTATCCAAGGTCTACCCAAGAGTATATTATAATGGAATGATTGAGACATTACATGAAAAGTAGTCAAAATAGTTTTAGGTCCCAACATCACATCTAATGTAATTTAACCAACTAGAGGGCTATGTAAATTATCAAACCCTTTCATATGCATAGTTGACTTTTGAAGGAGATGGGTGTTAATTCCTATAATGGTTAGAAAATTGATACTACAAATTTTTAGGCTCGATCCATTATCAATGAGAACCATTTTAATGCCCTTATTTTGTTTCATCACTTGTATAGACAAAGGTAACTCTCAATCAATAATATCCTTGGATGGTAACTTAGTTGGATCAAAGGTAATAACTTTGGCATTGTTTTTTAGATCTTTCATGATATTTGTAAAATAATTAGCTCAATATCACTTAAAACTTGAGTTTCACATAATGTCTCATATAAGATGTCCTTTTAAACATTATATTATTTTAGGATCTCAAGTGGTGAAATTTTAGCATGTGTATTATACAATTGGTCACATTAGCATCTAGATACCAGATCTATAGCATTGCAAGGGACTTATGGAGAGATATCAAATGTTGTCTATGTTTTAACATTACCTCATTATGTGCACAGATTTTCTTAATATTTTTGATAAGAGAAGTAATATAGAAAACCATAGTAACTATAAGGTATTGGACCATGAAATAATTTACATATATGTTCATGGCAAACATGATTACAAGATTTATCAGTCAGGGATCAATAATAGAAAAAGAAATTAGAAAACCCTAGTTGGCCTATGGTTTGATGTTTAAAGTTCAAGTTCACTAATTATTTAACCCTAATTTGTATTATGAAATCCTAATTGGGTAGATAAAATTAAGGATATAGAAATCATAGGGCACAAGGTTAAATATTAGATCTACAACATGCCAATTAATGTGTTAAACTTAGATGTATCATATGCTAAATTTATAAAACTAAGATAGGTTATTAATGGAAAGTAAAACTATATATTAGATATATAAATGACATAAAAGATAGTACTTACATGGTTTTTATGTTAATGCAAGTCTAGATCTAGTCCAGGTAGAAAGTAGGCAGGAAGACAGTTTTGGATCTATCATAAAATTTTGGATTTGGTGTCTATAGCTCTGTAGGCAGCTATATCATCTTGGGATATTTATATTAACACTAGTGTCTAAGCTTGATGCTAGTGTCATGTATGGAATATTCATTGAAACATGATGTGAACACCTAAAATCTTATGGGTTTGGATTCACCTTTACTTTAGTGCATTCAAATTTGGGTCATGGATTGTCACTCCTGGTGAAATGGTAAAACCCTAGCTTTCCATCTCCAATGTGACCTTGGGAAAAAATGGGTTAGTGGGGACACAGTGTCAAGTTACCCTATAATGAACCCATTGTCAAAGGGCACTACCTACATAGCTAATGCTCTAGAAGAGGGCCTCAAACTCATGTAGTTCTCCCTTATGTGTTGGCTTGTGTGTGAATCATGCAATGTGTAAAGAAAGTACAATAATGACCTAGCTTTTAACTTGGAAATTATGACCTTATGACTGATACTTTAGTAATTTAGACTTGTATCTACCCTATTCCTTTCACTGATATCATAATAGGGAAGAATATGAAAGCTTTTGGCAACTTGAGTGCTTCTTAAGTACTCTTTTAGTATGATTATTAGGTGAGGAATGAATGAGGGTTAATATTATATTTATACCAACTCTATAGGGAGATAACTCACATTAAAACACATAGGAAAACCATTGTTATACATTTAATTTGCAAGTTGGATGACTTAGGGCATTAAACACTTGCATTAGGGTAGGAGAGTAACGTTGATGTTATTATTTATCCCAAACATTAGTGTCTAGGGAAAAGGAGAGAAGGCACAAACTCAAAACTTGAAGAGGTGTAAGATACGTATATTTTAAGCATTCAAGGCAAGATGTTATGTCTGTGTCATCAATATAAGGTGGTCAGACTAAGAGATAGGCTAAGGGGCAGAAGATAGAGTAGATGTGAGGCTTGCAAAAACAAGGCATGTGTAGAACTAAGAGGAACAACCAAGGTTTGAGTTTGCCAAGTGTACAAGAATGAGGTGTGATATAATCATAAAATATCATCTATAATATTAGGTTTTTAGCATATTATTGGCTACAAGTGATCCAGGTAATAAAAATATCAATTTTAGACCATAAGATAATCATTTAGACATAGTGAGATGTTGAATGTGAGCCCTGTGGTAGCAATAAAGTCAATAATTGACGAGTATATCCTAAAGTGATATTTATCAATTATGTAAGACTAGTTTATCATTTAAAATCTAGATTTGAGTATCTACAGAGACTTGTAAATTGACAATCTAGACTTAGATCAAAAATCTAAAATTAGATAAATACATGAACACAATTAAAAATCCACTGATCGTCAAACATCATATTTTGTAACATCTCTTCTAAATGCACAAATAAAGGTAGAACAAATAAGAAATTATATATATAATACCAATCCTAGCCTCTCGTATATAGTTAATTGGCCAAGATTAGTAGTTCAACCATCAATGAATATAATATAAAAGGCTTATTTGATATGTTATTTCCTTCTCTTTTTCCAATATGAGTTTCCATGTTCCAACAACCCCACATTAGAAAAATCCAATTGCATTAATATGTTATGCACTTACTCTAGTATCAAGATAATTGGTTTAGAATCCATCCACACTTTTACAACTTCTTGTTAAAGCTAATGATGCACCATGAAATATAAGCAACATTTGTCATCTTTGCCAAAAAAAATCCATGATTTTAGAGTTACACCAACACATAAAACAATGGCTTGAGATGAGAATTATGGATCAAGTAATGCATTTTTTATCAGGTCTTAGAGGTACACATTCATTTTTGTCTAAGTGAGGTAGAAATGAACAAATTGAGATGCATGAAATTGTTCTTCACGTTAAGTGCAACATACACTAAGTGGATAGATCTACATAAATCATATCAGGGGCACCTCTAGCACTCCTGAGCAATAAATATCACTAGAGAAATCAAAACCTAATTGCAAACCCATATCTAGCATCTTTATACATGGATAAAATATTTGTAATATTCTATTAAGAGATTCAAGAAAAACATGTCCACAATAAGGATTATTTGTACATGTATTGATATTCACACTATCTTTCAATACTTTCAATACACACAAAAAATGCCTTCATAATTACAATTCATTCATTATTTTTGTAAATAGGTATGAATGAAAACATAGAGGATCTACACATATCCATGATTTTTTATGGTTAGAAAATGCCCCCACCATGGATAGATTAGAGTAGTAAAACCTTCTTTCATTAAATTATGTAAGGGTATTCTTCAATCACTATGTAATAACATGGAACCCATGCGACACTTTAAAAAGCAATAATATGATTAACTATTCCAATCTCGATGATCTATTCTTGCTCTCCACAAATGAAATATTACATTTTGATGCTCAAAAATATTATGAATAACTTATAAACTACATTTGGAGTCACACCAAATGTAATTTGTCTATATGTTTATAGAAAATGAGCTCAAATGTACAATATAGATATTTTTATTGATGGCCATTACAAGCCATGTCAAACATGTTCATCAATGATGAAGACCATAAAACTTACATACCAGATTGTAATAGATAAGGAGTAAACATTCATAATGCAAGCATAGTTTCAATATAGCATGCAAATGTTGATTTCTAACTAGTTATCGCTTGTTATTGTACTCAAATATATAATAACATATGTAGCAAACACTTAAAACAAATATGAAAGCTATCACTATATGTTGACTATAATATCAGATAAAGTATAATTTAAAGCCCTACAATGGTTACATATAGCAAGTTATTCACATAAACTATTATCAACAGTGGCATAAGTACATAGGAGATCTGTCACATGATACAAAATCTCCTTTTAGTAGTTTGTAGCTGAACATTTGTTACACTATCTATTGGTAATCAAATATTCAAATATGATTTTTAGATCATAGTCAAAATAGGCCCAATAACATCCTTTATTGATTTATATATAAATAACCCTTCTTTTTTAAACACATTACCACTCATTGAAGCTGCACAAACATGGTCTTTCAATAGTCAAAGGAAAAATACTTAGTGGAGAGAGAGAGAGAGAAAGGTTCTATCAATTGTTCACATCTTCCCTCATTTATATTTTATTCATCCCGTTGATTCAACATCATATGAATCTTTTTGTTTGGGGATATTTTACTTTACAAACCATTGTACAACATTATAATAGACATTAGTTTAACTAGACATGACATTGCTACACATTGGGAATAAAACATAACTTCCTACTATCCATGGTAGATTGAAATAACAACAATAGAAGATAATAATATATTTTAAGAAAGAAGTGATGATAATGACATATAAGAAGATGTAACCATGGAAATGGAACTGAAGGAATGAGAACTCTTATCCCACATGTACCCATTAGGCACCAATACAATAAATGATAGTGACATGATTGGCCTTCATGACTTTAACAACAACCATAATTAAAACCATACTAAGGTATTAATCAACTTGCATACAACATCACCACAATTTATAGATTCACAATGCACAGACACCAAAATTTCATATGATGAGTGCTCAAGCCAACTGTTTCTAAATGAGTTGGTAGGTAACCAACATACAACATTTAGAATTATTATGGACCATGCCAAAAAATAATACAAGCTACACCACTAAAGATGATGATTCAAAGGAATAATAGGCATAGGGAAATCATTATTGATTGGCAACATCAATTGTAATCTAAACGAGCTAGTAGGTAAAAATAATTCTCCCCTACTTCTACTTGTTCCAACTAATATAGTAATATTTAACATGAATTCATCAACCATACAATCAAAAATTTACATTCCTATCCAAATAATGAAGGAAATTGAGGACAAACACTATAAATTTTATAATAAAATATGAGACACATTGCATATGTGCTCATTGATGAGATGAGTTTCACAAGCCAAAAATGCTCAATAATATAAATTATTGCTCATGTGAGTCGTTCCATAAAAATAACAATAAATATTTTGTTGGTTGCTTGATTATACTTGTCAAGGACCTAGGTCAATTCCCTCCCCACAAATAACATACCAATGTATGCGAGGAAGTTATTTAGTTACGTAGTGTGGCAAACATTTGACATAGTTATAACAATAGATGTAATTTTTTCATTATCAAGGTTACACAACACAACTACAACTATTAAAGAATTCATTGACCAACATTAGAAATGCAAACCTAATAAAAAAGGATAGGAATATGTTCATGTAATGAATAGATGCCTTTGTGCCTCTATAATAACAATAAGCATTTAAAGTCTTGACACATTTGTATACAACTAATAACTTAGCTACATTAGATAACAAGAAAATGTTAAATTTATTAAACATTCCATTTGTAACATGCATAGAATAATAGAGCAGGAAATGAAACACACCTTGTATACAAGTGCTAGGATGACCTACAACTATCCTCTTTCTTTAAATAGACTAGGACTCTAATAAGATCAATCAAATAGATTATGTATATACTTGGAGAAGCAGGTAAGGACATAGGATATCCATTGATTTAGTAAAGAGTAACCTATAACTCAAATATCAAGAGAAAAGGGTTCCAATTCCTAATCCCATCACACAATGATATATCTCTCACTAGACGTCAACAAAGATAATGATTATAAAGATGCAAGTAAAGTAAATGATTGTAAATGGGTAAAATTAAGGTAAATGTTGGGTAAGTGATTGTAAATAACTTAAGGTGAAATAATCAACCAAATGGGGTAATATGAAAAGAAATAAGGCAAGCTTAAGAAACCCTATATCTATACCAACTTATTCTATATAAGGAAGAACCTAAGTAAGGATACACACATATGTCCACAAAGTGATAAAAAATCATATCTACTAAGTAAAGGGAAGAGTATAGGGATAGACATACTTACTTTGGGGTGGACCTTGTGATTATAGGAATCCAAGAGGGGAATTATTCAAGTGTTAGTATTAAAAAAAAATTTAAAAAAAAAAGTTAATAAATCTAACACCTCAAGCTTAGACACTCAAGGATCATGAAAATAATACAAGTAACTAACAATGGAAGTCAAAACAAGTATTATTTAGCTTCCTTTAGAGCAATAGTTACATGTTGGCCATGGAATAATGTGCTTAGATGTGTGCTCAAAGAGTATTTGACAATGGTGTTCTTTGCACCATTTCTCCTTATCACCTTGGCAATGTTTGGCTTGGCTTTGTCAAGATGTAACAATTTATCAATATTTGTACATTATAACCTTACAAGAATACTTTGTCTATCAATTATTAAACATTATAAATTTGGATTGAGAGTTTTTTCTCTCAATGATTAACCATTATAACTTTGGCTTTGAGAGCTTTTTCTCTTAATATTTAAACATTATAACTTTGGCTTTGAGAGATTTTTCTCAATAATTAAACATTATAACTTTGAATTTGAGAACTTATTTTAGATTGGTCTTGGTACTTATATTTATAGCCTTTAAAACTAACTCTACCAAGTATAGTTAGGTTAGATTTAGCCACGGTTAGATTTAGATTAACCCTAGTTGAGTTAAGGAGGGGACAAGAAATTAATATTTGGGATTAAAATCCCATTTATTAAGGCTCTCCATTTATGAATTTAAGGTTTTAATGGAGATATTTTCAATTCCTTGACTTTTGGATGATGACATCATCATGATCTCAATTTCATTAGAATTTCCTTTTTACAAAATTAATTTTCACTAATTGCTCATGGAAATTTCACTTAAGCATTTAATTTGATTTGCTTAGTTAATTCATTATGCTTAGAATTCTTGCATTTTAGGAATTGTTTAAGTGCCTTGTTTAATGGGTCAAAAAGCTAACCTATCAATTTTCTAGGTTGACTAAAGAAAACTATATAAGAGGTTATTATTGCATATAGGAAACACCCCAAATAAGGATGCCTCAACATGATTATGAGCATTAATGTCTAATATACAAATGAAATTGGGACATTCAATAATTTTAGGCTTAATTTGCATTATTTGGTAGAAATCAATCTGAAGTTCGGTTGGAACACATTTGTGGCTAAAATGAGGTGTCTACAGTTTGTCCCTATGTGGGAAGGCATTTTGAGATACAGGTAGAGTAACATCTTCTCAAAGAATGATGTAATGTCCCATTTTTAATTATTTCATTGCAGTGGACCTAAAAGCCCATTCTAATATTTTTGGTGGAAATTGCAGGAGAAATAATTATTAATTATGTGGGAGTTATAATGGGCTATTTGTAGAAAGTGCATGTCCATTATGGCCACTTTATGATAGATTTATGATGATCGTAAGAGAGAGTGGAAGTGATGCATCTTTGTGGGTTAATTTTAGCATGGTGTAATGATAAATAGTTTGTGGGCCTATTTTGGTGGGATAATATTTCATGCATGCCATTATTATCATTAGTTTCCATTATGGGGAATTGGGATTTGTGCCCTAACTCCTATTTATGTCATGTATCTTGATCAGTTTGGGATCTTTTTAACAAATTCATCCATTTTTTGTCATAACTTGGGCACTTATGTTTAACTGTAGGATTTGAGGACAAAAACATTGAGTTCTTGGAGATCAAAGGATGAAACCCCTTTGGATTTTTGAGGGAAAGCTCATACAAATGTTGCATTTGCATGACAAGCTTGGTTCAGGTTCTCAGTGTATGTTTTGAGTTTTTTGACAGTTTTTAGAGTATGGTGCCATAGTGTCCAGAGTGTGTGTTTTAGATTTTTTATTTGTGTATATGGATATAAATGTTAATCTAATAAAACATATTTATATAAATTTCATAGATTAAAATCATATCTTTCAATCAAGTATTATTTCCTTCCATGCATGTTCAGTTTGAGAGGTTTTAGGGTCTAGTTGTGAAAATTCTACATTATGTACTTGGCTAGTTTGATATAAAAAAAGGTCTGCATGTTATATAAACTATGTGCATGTGCCATGAATGTGTGTTATTTGGTGTAATATTTTAGATTTCATATATTTTAGATAAAATTTTGGTGGAGGTCTTTACAATTATATAAGATACTCTATTTTGCCAGCCTATTGGGAGAGTTCACATCTTGATGTAATATCAAATTCATGCAAGTGGTATTAGTTAAAAAGAATCAAGATACATCCAAAGGGAAAAAATAAAAGTTTGGCTACCAAAGATCTAAGAAGAAAGCCTCTATCTCCCTATATAGATCTAACTGGCCCTATCTAAATAGAATCTAGGGTGACTGACATTGACCGTTTATATCTATCTCACTACTCAGATAGATATAGACGGCCACTATAAACATAGATCTACATCTATATCTATATCTATATGTAAGCCTCTATATCTATAGGGCAACCAACCCCTATCTAATCTATATGGCATCACTCCGCCTAGATATATCTAGTGTGGGTAGCGGAGAGAAGGGGATTCCTTCTGATGAAATCAGTTATCTACATGAGATTATCAGCTAAGGTCAAAAGGATATGGAGAAGACAATCCAAAGAACCTTAAAAGAATCCATGTCATAACTAATTTGAGCTATTCAGGTTATTAACTCGAATCAATAAAATAAGGAAGAAGGAAGTTCATCAGCAAATGAGTGGGTTTTAATCACCCCACCTTCAAAAAATTTCCATATGAAATTCCTATTCTCATCAACAATCGCATGCAAGTAATGAGTTTACAATATATCATGCAGAATATGAAGAACTTATTTTTGTAGTGCAACAAATTATCACTTTTAGATAATTATCTAATCTGAAGATGAAAAATGACAAAAAAGGAGGTAGAAGAAACCAACTGGAATAGCCATAAAGAGATATACAATAGAGGTTGGGTAAGATCACTCTTCCTACATTTGATGGGTCAAATAAATCTACATCAAGGTCTTGGTTGCAAAATTTAGATACATAATTATCATTAAACCCCATGTTTGAGGATAAGGCAATTAAGTTTGCTACATTCCACTTGGAGGGAATGGCCCATGAATGGTGGTACCATGAAATGGTCACCCAAAGGCATGGTTCCATTACCAATATTGAGGAATTTATTCAAAAGGTAATTGAAATATTTGATAGAAAAGATTTAAAAGTTCATTTCAGAGAGTTAGCTTAACTCAAACAAGAAGGTCATGTGAATGGCTATATTTTTGACTTTTAAAGATTGGTAGTAATGGTACCAAATGTGGTAGAGAGAAGATTAGTAGTCTTATTTGTTAAAGGGTTGGTTGAACTTCTTTGAGGTTTAGTGAAAGATTTTGACCCTTTGTCACTCCAAAATGCAATCAATAGAGCATTAAATTTAGAATCTTTAACACCTAAGAGTAATTTTTTTCCCTATGGATAGTCAAAGCCTCTACTTTTTGGGCAAAAAAAGAAGTAAAGATAGTAAGGTAATCTTCAAATTTAAGTGTTGCTAAAAATAAATATAGAGACAAAGTCAAATAATGATTTAAGAAGGAAGAAGTTATGTTTCTCTTCTAATGATCCATGGGGGCCAGGACATAGATGCCTTGGTAACGGCCAAGTTCACTATATTGAGGTGGTATTTGAAGATGATATAGATGATGAAAGAATTGACTCACCACCACCCATGAGGGAGCAAGAACTAGATAAATTTAATGGTGAAGTGTCGATCACACTAGCATCTCTCTCTAGAGCACCTAGATATCATCATTTTGAGTTCAAGGGGTATTAGCTGAACAATGAGTCACCATACTTATTGATAGTGGGGCTACCCATAATTTTATTGATGAAGCCTTAATCATGAAGAGAGGGATAAAATATGATTAGTTTGAAGGATTCAATGTAATTATCATTGATGAATTCACCATTGTATGCACTAAAATGATCTGACAACTCAACATAACCATGGGTGATCTTAAGGTAAGTGATGATTTTTATGTTGTTGGATTAGGAGAAATTGACATGGTCTTGGGTATACATGATTTCACTCTTTTGGTAAGTTCTCATAGAATTATCAGTCCATGAAACTCAAGTTTAACTCTAAAGGAAAAGAGGTGGTACTCAGAGGGATTTCTAATGGATCACTGCAAGTGGTTATAGTGAAAATAATGGAGAGGATATTCCATAAAGGACAAGTTACTTGGGCATCAAGCTATTTGGTGATGTCCACCAACTCATCCATGGGTAATCAACGTGCTTATCATGATGAAATTTAGAATGTTTTGAAGAAACACATTGTGGTATTCAATGACTTGGCTCCCAGATTACCACCTAATAGTGGATTCTAACACATCATAGATTTGGATTCAGTGTCAAACCTATCATGACCACTCCTTACTTCCACCCAAGAATGTACAAAGAAGAGATTAAAAAGTCCATAAAGGAACTCTTGGAGATGACTCACATTAGGCCTAGCTCTATCCCATTTGCTTCATCAGTGGTTCTTATGAATAAAAAGGATGGCACCATGCAGATGTGCATTGACTATAGGGCCTTGAACAAAAAGACCATAATGAATATATACCCCATTCCTAGGTTCGATGAGATCTTTGATGAGTTACATGGATCAATTTACTTCTCCAAGATTGTTTTGAGACTAGGTTACCATTAGATCCATGTAAGGGATGAAGATGTGCATAAGACAACATTCAGATGTCACTATGGACATTTTGAGTTCTTGGTCATGCCTTTTGGTTTGAAAAATGCACCATCTACCTTCCAATCATGTATGAATTAGGTATGTAGAAATCAATTGAGAAAATTTATTTTAGTTTTCTTTGATGACATTTTAATCTACAGTAAGACTTGGGAGGATTATTTGAAGCATTTGGATGTAGTCCTTGAAATTCTAGAGTAATAAGATCTGTTTACAAAAGAATCCAAGTGTGAGTTTGGGCTGACAGAAATATTGTACTTGGGCCATGTAATTAGTACCCAAAGTCTTTAGGTAGATCAACAGAAGATCCAAATTATCCTAGATTGGCCTCCTCCAACCACATTGACACCATTAAAAGGATTCTTTAGCCTTTACAATTATTACAAAATATTTGTTAAGGGATTTTCACACCTAGCAACATCCTTGACTAATATGAAAAAGATGGGGACTTTTACAAGGACACAAATAACATAATAAGCTTTTGACAAGCTTAAAGAGGTAATAAACTAATGCCCCATACTTGTTATTCTAGATTTTTCACTTCCATTTGTTATATAGTGTGATGTTTTAGGGGAAGGAAATAGAAAATCATTAGTTCATAAGGGGCATCACATATCATTTGAGAGTAGTAAGTTGAAATAATAAAATAAAGGATTCTCGATATATGACAAATAAATGCTTTCCATTATGCATGCTTTAGCCAAGTTTTGATAGTATTTGGTTTGTGGAAAATTTATGGCAAAGACTAATCACAATAGCTTGAAGTTATTCCTTGGCCAACATCACTTAAATGATAGGAAACAAAAATGGGTAAGCAAACTCCAAGCCTATGATTTTGATATGGATTACATGAAGAGGGAAAATAATATAGTAATTGATGTTCTTTCTAGAATGCCTACTATACATTCTACTTCTATTATTTCAGTAGATTGGAAGGTATAAATCATGGCAGAATATGTTAAAAACACATTTGATACTAACCTCCTTGGTGGGAATGTGAGAGATGATATATTCATAGTGAGGGATGGCCTCATAGTTTATAAAAATAGAATCTTCCTAGTTCTTGAATCCAAAATTAAGGCGAAGATTTTGAGAGCTTTTCATGGTGCACCACTAGTGAGACATCCAGGGTTCCTCAAGACCTACTAGCACATATGAGAAACATTCTCATGGAAGGGACTCAAGAAAGACATACTCAAACACATTAAATAATACAACACCTATCAATAGAACAAATTAGAGTAGGTCTTCCCAACTGGATTGCTACAACCACTACTTATTTTGAATCAAAAGTGGGAAAGTATATCCATGGATTTCATTATAGATCTCCCCAAGGTAACTAAGAAAGATTGTATTTATGTTTTTGTGGATAGGCTAACTAAGTATGCACATTTCTTCGCTATCACTTATAAATTTAAAGCACTCAAATAATAGATTTATTCTTCAAAGAAGTGTTTAGGCTACAGGGGTTACCTAGAAATATTATCAGTGATACAGATAGTAGATTTATTAGTTCTATTAGGTAGGAATTGTTTCATTTAACTAGCATAGAACTCACCCCTAGCATAACATATCACCCATAAACATATGGGCACACAAAAATTGTGAATAAGTGGGTTGAAGGATATTTAAGGAACTATGTTTCTGATCAACATTCAACATGAGTTAGGTGGTTGCACTTGAGGGAATATTGCTATGATACCACCCACTATATGTCCACTGGTATGTCTCCATTTATGGATTTATATGGATATGATGCATTGATAATTTTTAACATGGTATTTATAAATAATAGAGTGCCAACAGCTAGTGATTTAGTACAACAGAGTCAAGATATACTCAAACCCCTCAAATATCATATCCAACAAACCTAAAACCAACAAAAGTTTTATGTAGATCAGAAATGCATTAAAAGGTCATTTAAAGTTGGCGATATGGTATTCTTTAGATTGTAACCTTACAGGCAAACATCCATCAAAATAAGTGGCACTGAGAAGTTTAAACCATGATTTTATGGGCCCTACAAAATTATCAGGAGGGTTGGTGAAGTGGACAATAAAATGAAATTGCTAGAGATTAGTAGGATCCATAATATTTTCCATGTGTCTTATTTAAAAAGGGCACTTAGACAAATTATCACACCCTCAGTGGATTTGCCACCCTTGGATGATGAAGGAAAGCTAATTTTAGAACTAGATGCCATTATTGACACCATGGAGAAGAGACTAAGAAATAAGACCATTACAAAATATTTGATTCGTTGGAAGAATATACCTATAAAAGATGCTACTTGGGAAGGAATAGAGATTTTGGAACACCCAAACATGCATTACTCAAGGTCAAGTAATTTTAGGGAGGGTGGACTTGTAATATCCCCTTTTTAATTATTTCATTACAGTGGACCCAAAAGCCCATTCCCATATATTTGGTGAATATTGAAAGAGAAATTATTATTAATTATGTGGGAGTTACAATGGGATATTTTTAGAAAATACATGTCCATTATGGCCACTCCATGACATATTTATGATGATCATAAGAGAGAGTGGAAGTGACACATCTTTGTGGGTTAATTTTAGCATAGTGTAATGATAAATAGTTGGTGGGATTATTTTAAAGGGAGAATATTTCATGCATGCCATTATTATCATTAGTTTCTATTATGAGACAGTGGGATTTGGGCTGCAACTCTTATTTGTGTCATGGAGCTTGATTAGTTTGGGATCTTCTAAATAAATTCATCCATTTTCTATCATAGTTTGGGAACTTATGTTCAACTATAGGATTTGATGATGAAACCCCTTTGGCTTCTTGAGGGCAAGCTCATATAGAGGTTGCATTTGCATGACAATCTTGGTTTAGGTTCTCAGTGTATGTTTTGAGTTTTCAAGTATAGTTTTTAGAGTACGATGCCATAGTGTCTAAAGTGTGTGTTTCAGATTTATTATTTGTGTGTATATGGATGTGGATACTATTGTACTATATAATATTTTTATCCTTTTCATAGATTAAAGTCATATATTTAAATTAGGTATTATTTTCTTCTATGCATGTTCAGTTTAATAGGTTTTTGGGTTTAGTTGTGAAAATTTTGCATTATGTAATTGGCTAATTTGATATAAAAAAAGTGTGCATGTTATATAAATTGTGAAAATGTGCCATGCATGTCTGTTATTTGGTGGAATATTTTAGATTTCATATATTTAGATAAAATTTTGGTGGAGGTCTTTACAAATGAAAAATTCATTAATGCCTTGGCTAATACCCCAGAAGGTGATGGATGAACCCTGGATGCCCCCTCGAGGGATCGAAAGGAAATGATGCGATTTATAGGTAATAGGGGTGGAAATACTAATTTTTCCAAAGGAATTTATAATCAATGGCATAGTGAGGTGCCCCAATAGGGTAGATGAATGATAATGATTTACCCAAAGGCAGTTATAATAATTAGCACAATGAAAATGTCTTAGTAGGGCAGATAGGTCAAAAAATAATGATTTTCCCAAATATGGTTATAATCATCGACATAGGGAGGTGCCCCAGTATGGTAGATGAATGATAATGATTTTCTCAAAGGCAATTATAATCATCGGCACAATGAAAAATGCCCTAGTAGGGCAGAGGGATGAAAAAAAAATGATTTGCCCAAAGGTGGTTATAATCATTAGCATAATGTGAAAATGACCCAATAGGGTAGATAGAAGCAAGATACAATTCGTCTTTACCTCAATAGGTTGGATATGATCAAGGAAGGTCTACATAATTCTATGTAGTATGGTAAATCAGGAAGGGTGGCTTATGAACTAAATATGTACTCACTCTGTGATAGTAAGTTGGCATAGAGTATAAGAATGAATTTGGGCTACTTTCTAATATAAAGATGCATGTACTAATTAGTAGGGTTTGTAATTCATTTTTTGTTTAGTTACTCTAAATTTGGGTAGTGTTTGGGTATGTCAGGGATTTTACAAGGTGTGAACAAGGAGAATTATTGCCCATTGCATTGTCGAATAGATCCTTTGGCCTGATTTTGTTATAGCTTGTGAGATTATGTATCATAGTTATAGATAACTATAATAACAATGTGTATCAAAAGCATAAGAAAATTAGTTTAAATTTAAGTCCAAATCACTTAGGTGTAAGATATGAATAATCAAATCCCAAGTGAATATACTGAAATAAACTAAGTGTAAGAACATACACTAATTCACAACTTAAGTATAAGATATGGGTAATCAAGACTCGAGTATAAATAAAGTGTAATAATCCTATGGTAATTGATAAACAATAATGCAAAAAGGAAAATAAAAACAAAAAAAACAAATAAACAAAAAACTAATAAACAAGAGAAACAAGGCTCAAATAAATAACACAAAATTAAACAAATAAACAAAACACTAATAAATAAATAAGGCCATAAACAAAATAATTAGAATAAAGAAATAATCCAAAGCAAAGAAAAGTGCAACAAACAAACTATTCTGAACACACAAAGGCAATATACAAATAATAGTTAATTACAATGTTAGTACAAATAAAAGATAAATTGTTTGTGCATGTGTAATAGAGGTGTTACTCTTGGTGACAAGGTGACCCCTAAGCTAGGCAGTGATGACATAGGTAAAATAACATGAAAACAAAAGGCACCAAGTTAACCCTAGGCTATAGGGAATAAAGACACACAAAAATAAAAATAGGGGGGATAAAAGAAGAGTAAGGGATAATCGACCTGACTCCAGATGCACTAAGTAAGTGGATGTTGCCTGCATAGTTCCATATACACAAGATCCAATGAGAAATTTAGGGCAAATGTAATTTTCGTAGGATATGGGATAGAAAAAATGGATGATAAGGAAACATGTTTGTCACATAGAGGAAAATGGGAATCGTTCATAAAATAATGAGTACATAGGAAAAATATGTTGAGTTGTGGAGCTAAAAGCTTCACTGTTGAGTTCATGCAAAGGTTGCTGGACTAACACAGTCATTGGCATCAGCAGTATCACCGACATTAGTCAGGCATGGATCAGATCCGATCGACATTGGTCAGGGATCGACCGACGTCGGTCATATGCAGACCGACAGTGACTGGCGTCGGTCACCTGTGTGTGCATGTGTGTTTGCATGCGTTTCCAGAATTAGATTTGTTCTAATTCTAGGATGGATAGAGTGTTTGCATATAAAGACTAATTTTAGTCTTGAGTCTGTGTTTCTAATTATTATAATTGGGAAGTCTAATTATTGTATGCCTTGGATCCTATTTAAGAGACCCATGGGGGCATGTATTGTAAGCAAGCAAGCAAGGTCAATTAGATCTGCAAGGTGCAAGATCAAGAAGATCAGCTGAAGCAAGGGAATAACAACTTGGTTATTGAGTTGATTGTAATTAATTGAGAGAGAGAACTCTTGAGAGAAATATTGTACACCCAAGAGGTGTGGGAAGAGTGATATTTCTTCATTATATTCTAGAAGAGTTTAATACAAGATTGGTTGTTTCTTGTATCTCTTATTATTTGTTGTTTCTAATTTCTAGTTACTTATTACTTCTGGTTCAATTTCGTGTTTAGTTACTTATACAAAAGTAATCAATTGTACTCCAAGTTCCTAACAGCTGGTATTAGAGCTAGGATCACTAACAAGTGATAGAGAGGGTTAGTGTTTGTTGATTACAGGTCACTCACAGGGGTTTCTGATTGAGTGGGAGCAAAGTAATGGCAGAAAAAAGTAAACTAAGAATAGAGAAATTCAATGGCAAGAATTATCAATTATGGAGAATGCAGATAGAAGATTTTCTGTATCAGAAAGATCTATTTTTACCATTGGGTGGGGTTTCAAGTAAGCCCATAGATATGCAAGATGAAGAATGGAATGTTCTTGATAGAAAGGCTCTTGGATCTATAAGGTTGAGCCTGGCATCTTCTGTGATTTCTAATTTATCACAGGCAAAGACAACGGTAGAGTTAATGGATACTCTAGCAAACTTATATGAAAAACCCTCAGCTTCAAATAAGGTATATCTTATGAAGCAATTATTTAGTTTGCAAATGCAGGAAGGTGGATTTGTATATAGTCATCTTAATGATTTCCATGAAATTGTAAATCAGTTAAATTCAGTCAAAATAGTTTTTGATGATAAAATTAAGGCTCTCTTAATCTTATGCTCTTTGCCTAAAAGCTGGCACAGTTTGGTAATGGTAGTTAGCAATACTGCATCTGCTTCAAATATTTTGAAAGTTGAAGATGTTGTTAGTGTAATCTTGAATGAAGAAATTCGCAGGAAAAGCATAGGGGAAACATCAAGTAATGCTTTAAGTATTGAAAGCAGGTGAAGGCAAAGAGAGAAAGGCAAGCAAAGGAAATCAAGGTCAAAGATGGGAAGGAGATCTAAATCCAGAAATGGAGGTATAATCTACTGGAATTGTGGAAAGAAAGGGCATGTAAAGAAAGACTGTTGGTTGAAGGATAACAAAGAAAATCAGCAAGAAGGTAATAAGGAAGCAAATGTTGTAGGTATTGTTTCACAAGATGCTCTTATATTTTCTTTGGATAGTCAAGTAGAATCATGGGTTTTAGATTCTGGTGCTTCTTTCCATGCAACCCCAAATAGAGAATTTTTTAATGATTATGTCCATGGAGATTTTGGAAAAGTTTATTTAGGGGATGGTGAGCCTTGTCAAATTGTTGGCAAAGGAAAAGTGCAGCTGAAATTGCAGAATGGAAACACATGGGTGTTGAAAGATGTCATGCATGTACCCATCTTGAAGAGGAATCTGATTTCTATAGGAAATTTGGGTGATGAGGGTTGCACAGTAACTCTCACAGTGGAATCTTGAAAAGTTTCCAAGGGTACACTTGTATTAGCAAGAGGTAAAAGAGTAGGTACACTTTATCTATCTACTTGTGTTACTAATTATTCTCCTTCTATTGTATCTACTTCAGATGTAGATGTAAAGTTGTGGCACTATAGGCTTGGTCACATGAGTGAGAAGGGAATGAATGTTCTTAAGTCAAAAGGTAATCTTTCAGATTTGAAAAGCATAGATTTAGATTTCTATGAGCACTGTATTTTTGGGAAACAAAAGAAAGTAAGGTTTCTCAAGACTGGGTCAACAAATAAGGAGCACAAGTTGGAGCTTGTTCACACAGACATGTAGAGACCAGCTCAGGTAGCTTCTATTGCAGGATCACAGTATTATGTTTCTTTCATTGATGATGCTACAAGAAAGGTATGGGTTTATTGTATAAAGAAGAAATATGATGTTTTTGACATATTTAATAAATGAAAAGCTTTGGTTGAGAATGAAACAGGTTTGAGATTGAAGTGTCTTAGATCTAACAATGGTGGTGAGTACTGCAGCAATAAATTCAATAGTTACTATTCTATGAGTGGAATACACAGGGAAAGGATGGTTCCAAGGACACCTCAGCAAAATGGAGTTGCTGAAAGGATGAATAGAATAATAATGGAGCATGCACGGAGTATGAGGTTGCATGATGGTTTGCCCTTAAAGTTTTGGGCAGAAGCTGTAGATACTGTGGTTTACCTGATTAACAGAGGACCTTCTACTACTCTGGATGGTGGAATTCTAGAAGAGGCTTGGACAGGTAAAAAGGTAGATCTTTCATTTCTCAGAGTTTTTGGTTCTGAAGCTTTTGTGCACATTGATAAAGAAAATAGAAAGAAGCTGGATGCTAAATCTATGCAGATGCACTTTCATTGGTTATGGCTTTGGAGATTTCGAGATTCTGGTTGTGGAATTTAGAAACTAACAAAATTATTACAAGCCGTGATGTAGTTTTCAATGAGAAGGTGATGTACAGTGATCAGCTCAAGAGGCTGAATAATTCTGAGCAGGGCAATCTTGATTTGGACAAGGTAATGATCCAAAATGATCTCACAGGTAAAAATCATCACTCACAAGAAAACACATAGACCGACGTCAGTCAGGTAACTGATATCGACAGTCAAGCAGGAATCGGTGTCGATGAGACAGTAACTGACGTCAGTCAAGTCAGACAGGTGGAACTGACGTCGATCAGGTGCAGACCGAGAGTTGATCGGGATCGATCACTGACAGAGAATTTGGGCAGATAGCAAGCTGTAAATGAGTCTCAAATGCCCATAAGGAGGATTGAAAGGGTAAGTAAACCTCCAATTCATTATTCCCCTTCTTTATACTACGTGTTTCTCACTGATGGTGGAGAACCAGAAAGTTTTGATAAGGTAATGCAGGTAGAATCCAGGAAACAGTGGGAACATGGCATGAATGAGGAAATTGATTCCTTGGAAAATAACCAAATGTGGGATTTGGTTGAGTTACCAGCTGGAAAGAAAGCACTGAAAAACAAATGGGTATACAGGTTAAAGGAAGGAGAAAATGGACAAATGAGACATAAGGCTAGGTTGGTAGTAAAGGGATTTGCACAGAAACTAGGTATTGACTTTGGTGAAATCTTTTCTCCTGTAGTAAAGATGATTTCTATTCAGACTGTATTGTCTTTATTTGTTATTGAGGATTTGCATCTTGATGTTAAGACAATGTTTCTTCATGGAGATTTGGATGAAGAGATATATATGGATCAGTCAGAAGGTTTTGAGGTCAAAGGTAAGGAGAAACTTGTCTGCAGGTTAAAGAAAAGCTTATATGGTCTTAAGCAAGCTCCAAGACAGTGGTATTTAAGGTTTGACAGGTTTATCACAGAGCATGGCTTTAGTAAATGTCAATCTGACCATTGTGTTTATTTTACCACATTGGATAATGGTAGTTATATTGTCCTATTGTTGTATGTAGATGATATGCTTGTTACAGGTTCACACATGCAGGTAATTACTGAGCTAAAGGTAAAATTAGCTCACACATTTGCCATGAAGGATTTAGGAGCAGCAAAGAAAATCCTTGGCATGAGTATTAAGAGAGACAGGAAAAATCACAGGCTGATTTTGTCTCAAGAGGATTATGTGAATAAGGTGTTAGAGAGGTTCTATATGCAGGATGCAAAACTAGTAAGCACACCTATGGCTGGACACTTCAAGTTGAGCAAAGAACAGTGTCTTAAATCACATGATGAGGTTGAGTACATGAGCAAAGTTCCATATGCTTCAGCAGTTGGGAGCTTAATGTATGCAATGGTATGTAATAGACCTGATATTGCCCAAACAGTGGGAGTTGTCAGCAAGTTTATGGCCAATCCAGGAAAAGAACACTGGAAAGCAGTTCAGTGGATTCTCAGATATCTGAGAGGGACCAGCAGCAGGTATTTATGCTATGCAGAATTAAACACTTCTCTACATGGGTATGTAGATTCGGATATGGCAGGTGACTTAGATGGCAGGAGAAGCACCACATGATATGTTTTCACTATTGGTGGAATGGCAGTTAGCTGGATTTCAAAGTTGTAAAAGGTTGTTGCCTTGTCTACTACAGAGGCAGAATACATTGCAGTCACAGAGGCTAGCAAGGAAATGATATGGATGACATGGTTCATGGAAGAGTTGGGAAAGGAGCAAGAGAGTTGCAGATTGTACAGTGATAGTCAAAGTGCAATTCATTTGGCAAAGAATTCAGCCTTTCATTCAAGAACCAAACATATACAGCTTAGGTACCACTTCATTCGATAGGTATTGGAGGATGGACAGTTGAAGCTGGAAAAGATCCATATGGATAAGAACCCTGCAGATATGTTAACAAAGTTGATAACAAAGGAGAAGTTGAATCTTCATTCAACTTTTGTTGGTCTTCAAAATTGAACTTGAAGAGGGAGAAACAAGCCAGAGAAACAATACAGAGGATGTTGTTGTACAGGTACAGGTGCAACTGTTTATCTCCAAGTGTGAGATTGTTGAGTTGTGGAGCTAAAAGCTTCACTATTGAGTTCATGCAAAGGTTATTGGACTAACACAGTCACCGACATCGGCAGTATCACCGACATTGGTCAGGCATGGATCATATCTGACCGACATTGGTCAGGGATCGGCCGACGTCAGTCATATGCAGACCGACAGCGACTGGCGTCGGTCACCTGTGTGTGCGTGTGCATTTGCATGCGTTTCTAGAATTATATTTGTTCTAATTTTAGGACAGACAGAGTGTTTTCATGTAAATACTAATTTTAGTCTTGAGTATGTGTTTCTAATTATTGTAATTGGGAAGTCTAATTATTGTATGCCTTGAATCCTATTTAAGAGACCCATGGGGGCATGTATTGTAAGCAAGCAAGTAAGCAAGGTTAATTAGATCTACAAGGTGCAAGATCAAGAAGATCAGCTGAAGCAAGGGAATAACAACGCAGTTATTGAGTTGATTGTAATTGATTGAGAGAGAGAACTCTTGAGAGAAATACTGTACACCCAAGAGGTGTGGGAAGAGTGAGATTTTTTCATTGTATTCTGGAAGAGTTTAATACAAGATTGGTTATTTCTTGTATCTCCTATTATTTTTTGTTTTTGATTTCTAGTTACTTATTACTTCTAGTTCAATTTCATGTTTAGTTGCTTATACAAAAGTAATCAATTGTACTTCAAGTTCCTAACAAAAGAGGCATGGCATACATAATCATGAAAGCATCAACACAAACAAATCGCACAAGTATGAGAGTATGTTCTAGGCTAAAACCACACTTAAAAACTATAGATAAGCGCTAACACATGAACTTGGTTCATAATTCTTATTGTGGTACAATATAAATGATCCTCATAGAGAATACCTTGGGTCTCTCAAGTAAAATACTGCTTGATATGTATATGTTCATGGGTTCATCAAGTTCATTATCTTCTAGTGTAGCTAACATGTATGTGTTAGATCCATCATTAACAACAATGACATAAGGGCCTATCCAATTAAGCTTGAACTTGCCTTTCTTATTTTTCTCAACCATGGTGTTCTTTTGGTTTTCTTTGAGGACAAGATCACCAAGTTTGAAATCTCTATGCTTGACATGCCTATTATACTGACCATGTAACCAGTTCTATTATGCTTGAAGGTTGTTTACAATGGCCATGTATTTTTTATCCAGTAACTCCAGCTCTTACAGGTGAGCTACTCTATAATCCTCATCATCAAGGATGTGCTTTAATGAGATATGTAGATAAGGAAACTCAACCTCGATGGGAAGAATGGCCTCAATTCTATGGACAAGGGAATATGGTGTGGCTCCTACTAGAGTACGGTAAGCCCAAAGGGTACAAAAGATATGTAGGTGCTAATTGTGACTAACATCATTAAAAATCTTCTTAATAATATTTTCAATAGTCTTGTTAGATACCTCTACATGGACATTACCTTGTGGGTAATATGTAGTGAAAAAATGTTGGGTAATGTTAAACTCAACATAAAGCACCTTGGCATCCTTGTTCTTAAATGATCTAATATTATCAGCTATAATATTGGATGATATACCATAATGATATATGAGATGGTTGAAGATGAATTTGGAAATTTGTTTTCCAATCACATAAGTGAGGGGTATAGCTTCAACCCACTTAGTAAAATACTCGGTGATGGTAAGGATATATTTATGACCATCTAAAGAGGTAAGGTTAATCTTCCCTATGAGAATGAGTCCCCATGTTGAAAATGGCCATGGTGTAGTCATTGGTTTGAGTGTTTAGGTCAGAACATGTATCAAATTTTTATGCCTCTGACATTTTTTACATCTTTTCACATAAGTAGCTGTATATGCTTCCATGGTTGGCTAATAATAACTAATACATAGGATCTTTTTGTCAAGGATAGCCCTTCTAGTGTGAGATCCACAAACTCCTTCGTGAACTTCCCTCAATGGTAATGTAGCTTTTATCGAATTCAAACAATGAAGCAAAGTTCCATCAAAGCTTCTTCAATAAAGGGTTGAGCCAAATAGGGTATATCACTTGAGGATTAGTGTATGAAATCTTTTTGTTACTTACATGACAGGCCAGGTGGAAGCACTTGGTCGTGGAGGTAATTATAAGTCAAAATACCAAATAGAGTTGGGACCAATAATATCATAGATCATTTTAATGGTTGAGGCATCATGAGTAGGTGCTAGAAGATGTTCAACAAAGAACCGATAGTTTATTGTCTTGTATGTGATATGGATTAAAAAACCAATGGTAGTCATGGCATCTAGTGTCCTATTATTGACCCAAGGTATGTGTTCAAATTCAATGTGAGTAATCAGATACTTAAGAATGTCCACCATGGCCTTATATGGTACCAACTTATCATCCTTGGTCTAAAACTGGTCTATAACCTAATTAATGATTAGTTGAGAATCAACATGAACCAAGATATGTTGAATGTTTCATTGTACCACTTGAGAAATCCCTACAATGAGTGCTTCATATTCAGCCATGTTACTAGTACAAGTAAATCTGATATTAAATGATTTGGGGATGAGATCCCCCTGTGGTGTCATAAATAACAATCCTGATCCTAATCCATGAGATGTGAATGACCCATTAAAATACAACTTCTAGTGCTACTCCTCAGGGGGTGTTTCTATGACGGTCATTATGGATTCACTAGGAAATGCAAAAGTGGTTGGGTACTTGAAAGGGGAATGTCAACAAGCTGATCTACAATTACTTGTCCCTTAATGAACTTTTGATTTATATACTCAATCTCAAACTCACTCGTAAGCATGATCCACTTAGTTATGTGACCCTGTAAAGTTGTTTTTGATAGTAGATACTTAAGTGGATTTACTTTGGAAATGACTATGGTCTAGTTGTTGAGCATGTAATGATGCAGCTTTTGGGTTACAAAGACCTTAGCTAAACGAACTTTTTTAATTGGTGTATAGTTATGTTTAAACACTATCAGTATACGACTTAGATAGTACACTGCATGTTCTTTCCCATGTTCATCATGTTGCACTAAAATTACCCCTAGAGCATTATTAGTGGAAGATAGGTAAAGTAAAAATAGCCTCCCTAACATTGGTACTAACAAAATAGGCAGATTGGCTAAGTATTCCTTCAGATGCTCAAAGGATTTCTGACATTCTACATCCCAAATAAATGTAATACCTTTCTTCAATAAATGAGTGAATGGATGTCATTTATTGACCAACTATAAAATGAAGTGTCTAATAGACTAGATTTTTTCTTACAAACTATAGAGTTGCTTCAAAGTGGAAGGTGGTGACATCTCAATAATGGCTTGGACCTTGGAAGGATCAAATTCAATGCCTCACTGTGAGATAATAAAGCCTAACAATTTACTTGAAGTAATGTCAAAGGTGCAGTCCTTAGGATTAAGTTAAACCTTGTACTCATGACGCCTTTTAAATATTCTTTGTAATATAGCTATATTATCTACATGGATCTTATATTTACCCAATATGTTATTGGCATAGTCTTCAACCATATCATGCATCATGTCATTGAATATAATAGTCGTATCCCTTTGGTATGTTTCCCCTACATTCTTGAGGCCAAATGACATGACCTAATAGCAAAATGTTCTTTAGGGAGTGGTGAACATTGTTTTGTGTTGGCCCTCTGGTATAATCATGATCTGGTTATATCTTAAAAATCCATCCATGAGAGAAAACATTTCATACCTAGTTGTGGAGTCAACTATCATGTCAATGTTCGGTAGAAGAAGGTCATCCTTCGAGAAAACCTTGTTAATGTCCCTAAAATTAGTGAAGATTCTTATCCCTTCTAGCTTTTTACTGAAAGACACAATGTTGGATATCCACTCTAAATAGTCGCTCGATCTAATGCATCTGATTTCCAAGAGTTTTTATAACTTTTTATTAACTAACACTTCAATGTGAGGATGCATTTTACATAGTTTCTACTTGATGGGTTTGGAATCATGATGTACAACAAGATGGTGTACAATTAAGGTGAGGTTCAAACTTGGCATATCTGAATAGGCCCTTGCATATATGTCAATAAACTCCCTTAAAAGCATTATAAAAACTCCATGTTCCTCCTCAGTGAGGGATGTACCTAATTTGATCCACTTTGGGTCCTTTGGAGTCCCAATGTTAACTTCTATATTATCTTCAACTAGGAGAGTTGAGTCATCTTTTAGAATAGTTGGTAGGGATGTAAATTGGCCAGCAATGGCAAAGTCCTCTAGTCATATTGGTTCTTCAAGTTATCCCAAGAAAAATGAATTTAAATCTCCTAATGGTAGCAAGGGAAATATAACAAACATTGTAGGACATTATCAAATAATTTGATTGAAGGCAAGTTGTTCCTTTATATTAAGCTCAGACCTAAAAGCAAGTTCGTTATTGGTGGTCTCCCAAGCTTCATTTGAAGAAGGGTGAACATCCCCATCTAGTGGCACCTAAAACATGTTTTCATTGAGAGACTAGCCTTTTTCTTGACTTTTACCCTGATCTAAAAGTGCCTCAAAGAGGTTTTCAGTTTGGGACCTCAATGTTTTATTTTTTTGTTTTTGGTTAAGGGTGTTCACCCACTCTTTGAAATAGATAGTAGGATCCAACTTGATATATAATCCTTGTGTATGTTCTCCCAAATAAAATTGTCTCTTAGGCCTAGAAAATCATAAAAGCCCTCATCATTCTCAAACTCATCTAAAGTTACTGTGGATTATTATTGGACGCAATCTATAAGTTGAGGATGATAAAGGGTAAGTGGGGAATGTTAGATTACTAGCATGATGGTATAAATGGTATATGGGTCAAATATGTTAGTACTTGTAAGGTCTTCTTGTATGTTATTATCATACTTTGATTCAATATAAGAATCATCATCACTAGTTGTTGGCGTAAGAACATGAATAATATGTGTGGGTTCACCCCCAAGTGGTTTAAATCCAAGGCCATGAGTTCCTTTGTATTTTGTCATATAAATGGGCTCAACAATACCCTATTTATTTTCCCTTAGGCCTCTACCTTCATAAGCTTGGTTATCCATGATCTTATTCAGGATGGGATACTTTGTACTTTGGTAGAAATCAACCAATTTTTAATTATGTAACCAGGAATCATCGTTAACAAGTAGGTCTTATTCTTAGCTAGTGGTTGGTGTGAAAATAATAATCATTGAGCTATGAAGATTTTTATTTCCCTTTCATCACCATTTCATACAAATTAGCTTAGATTTGGGCCTTCCATAATACTTAGGGTTATGTGGAATCTTGGCTATATGGAATGTATCATGGGTGAAAAACTCTCCTAGACCATTATCTGAAATGGTAAAATGACTAGACATTTTAATAGGAGGTGTATGTGAAGTTGAGGCAAGGATATCAAGGTCTATGCAACTAGTCTTTGGTAATTCAACAAGTATTTCTTTGTCTTTATCCTTTTTTGGTAGTGGGACTAGACCAAAATGATAATTGTAGCTTTCATATTCAGCCTCCAAATACTTACAGTGTTCATATGGATGTAAATCTCTATGGATGGTTACCTCCATCCCATAGTGAGGAAAATTGATACACTAGGGCAAGGTTGAAGGTATTGCATGGATTATGTATATCCATAGTCTACCCAAAAGCAAATTATAGGATAAATCCAAGTCTAGCACATGGCAAACTGTATCATGGGTCAAAGGCCCAACAATCACTAGCAAAATAATGGTTCCTTGTGATTCTTAATCTTCATTGTCATAGACCTTGATAGTAATAGTATCTATTTAAATGTTAGTTGTTGTATATCCTAGATGTGTAATTAACTTTAGAGACACAATATTTAGGCCTGATCCATAATCTATGAGGACACATTTAACTTTGTGCTACATTATGACAATTTCAATATGTAATGGGTTATTATGGAGAGGGCCAAGGGATGAAATATCACTTTGGTCAAAGATAAATTGTTGGCTTGGGGCTAGGTGTCCAACCAAAGCTTGAAATTTGTCTAGCATAATGCCATTAGGCACCTAGGACTAGCCAAGGAGTTTAGTAAGGATATTCTCATGGATGGTAGACATACACAACAAATCTAGAATAGAGATTTGTGTGGGTATCTTTTAGAGTTATTCCATAATATCATATATTCTTTCCTTAATAGTGGTAATTGGTTTGCTCCTAGCCAACAAAGCTAGTTGGTTGGTATTATTGGTAGGGGGTTGTAGGCTTGGGATGGTGAATTCAGACCACCAAGTTATAATTATGCAATCTGGACTGGATACATGACCATCGTAACTAGAAAATGATGGAGATGGGCCTGAGAGGGTAATTCTTGGTTGCTAGTGTGCTTGGTTGTGGTCATGAGGAAATGAAGAGTTATCAACATAAGGTCCTAAGATGGTATCCTTGGTTGTTATTAAATTTGGTTGCAATCACAGGTCAAGGAAGGACTACTAGCATTGGTAGGATGATTACAATTGTTAGGTAATGGTCTTGGTATGTTGGCATTTGGTCTAGGATTGATGGTAATGGTAGAACATGACCACTTGAAATACAACCTAAAATTTTATTATAGTCATGTGCAACTACGTGATAGGTCTGTTAGTTATTGGGGTCATTATGGCCTTGGTTCCATCTATTTTATGGTTAACATTATTGTTGTTTTGTTGTTATTGGTGTTGTTGTGGATGTGGTATTTGTTGTTTTTATTGTTGTTGATTGATATTATTATGTTGTGGAAAAAACAATTGGTAGATACCCAGGTTTTGATTGGAAGTATACAATCTATTATCCAATTATATGTCTCCATTTTTAACATATTCTCAATAAAGTGCTTTAGCTACACACAACGGTGTATAGAATGTCCATGAACATGATGGTATTCATAAAACTCATGCTCTTTATAAAAATCTATATAAGTTATACCCTCAAGAAAGTGTTTTGGAATCATCCAACCAATCATACTGGCCATAACTAATTTGTGAAACACTACTTTAATAGGATCACCAAGGTCATTGAAGACTCTAGGAGTGGGTCTTCTTATTAAAGGAGGGGTTTGCAGAGGTGGTGGTTGTAGCATTTGAGGAGTTAGCCTAGGCTGAGGCATAAGCTATACTTGCTGGATAGACTACATTTGTGAAGCAAGTTGCATTTGTGGGAGAAGATGAGTAGATAATGTTTTCACCATTTGAACATGATGCAACTCAATGAATCCATTATCGAAATCAGTCTTGTTGTAATTGTACGGATTAGGTTTTTCATAATTATTAGCCTGAGTGGGTGCATACACTTGTGTTTGGACTAGGCTAAGGCTCTAAATTGGGCCTAAATTTTGGTTTTGGTTTTGATTTTGGTTCTAGTTTAAAGAAGACAACTTGATAATCCCTTTATTGATAAGGGTTTTTTCAATCTGGATATCTTTTTCAATGATCTCCTTGAATGTGTGAGCACACTAAAACTCCAAGCGATAATATATTTCACTATGCAATTTTTTAGTAAACACAACTGGCAATTATTTATTTAATAGATTGTGGGTGAAGTGACTAGCAAGTGTTCTCCAACACTGTAAATAACTCGTAAAGTTCTTACCAACTTTCTGCTTGGCCTGAGTCAAATCAAATACTAAAATCTCATGCTTGAGATTTTAGGAGAAATGTTGCACAAACTTATCCAAAAGATCATCAAAGGTAGATACTAAGTTCTTTGGCAACTTAAGAAGACACTCTAAAGCCTGTCCAGCTAGACTTTGAGGGAAAAAAAGTAGGTATATGTCATTATAGGCCACTAGCTAGTAAGTGGTAAAAATCTCTTTCAAATGCTCCCTAGGGTCTCCTTTACCCTTGTATTTATCAAATTTTAGTGGCTCATAACCCTAAGGAAATGGTATCTGGAGATACTCCATGTTAATATAGTATGAACACACGTTATCCAATTTGAACTTCTTAGTCTATTTTCCTATTTGAATCAATGCAATTGCATCTTTCATCTATTGCAATTCTTATGCTAAGAAACTTGATGGCACAATTGGTTGTGGATGTGGTTGGGTGGTCAAAGGTGGGTTACCTTGATCGGGGTACAATGGGGGATGGAATATTGTGGAATGTTGGTTTGATGGACCAATCGACTAGGAACATGCATATGTATATTGGGATTAGGTTGATGATACTACATGCATTATTGGTAAATATTCTGGTTTGGATTTATAATATGGCTTTGGGTCTAATGGAATTGAGGTTGTGATGTGTGGCTTTGTGTAAGGTATTGTGCCTATTGAGTTTGAGTATGAACTTGTTAGTGACTAATTAAACCTGAATGAATAAATGGTATTTGTTGTGGACTAAGGCCCTATCTTTGAATATGTGGCATATGTTCGATAAAAGGCAAATATTTCATAATAGGTACTTGTTGGATGTTGGCACCTATTTGTTAATCAAACACCTATTATGAACTAGATGCTTATTGGGTGTTTGGTATTTGTCATTAACTAATAGGAACACGTTGTTGATTTGACAATGTCTATGATTGTTGAGGTACATTGGTTTGTGTCTATAGAGGTGAAACATTTGTTGCTACTCATTGAGGTGGCACATTATTCTACCTTTGTTGAGGTAGTAAATTGGTTTGTGTCTATGGCCATAAAATATTAGTCATTGCCTGTTAGGGTGGGGTAACATCTACCACTTATTAGGGTAAAATGTTGGGTAACACCTGATTATTTATCCCCTATTATTGCATGCTTGAAGAAGTATGAAGTTGAGGAGTGGGAGTACCTATTGTGGTTGGGAACTAGGCATTCCTTCCCCCTATTATTATGAACCACTTATGGTATTTTCTAGAGGCACTTGTTGTTATAGATTATTTTATGGTGTATTTAACCCACCTTGGTCTGAATTTGGAGACACTTTTGTATGTTCTCCACTGAATTTGGCACATGGTCTTGAGTAAAAGCCACATTCACTTCTTTAATGAATGGATATTAAACCTATCATCTATTAAAGCACTTTAGGCAAATGGGTCCACATTTAGATTAGTATGACCCAACAATTTGACTAGCACTCCTATTAGAGGAGTTAGCTCTATAAGTGGGGTATTATATATGGCCATAGCATTAAAATTCCATGCTAAATTAAGATAAGTCTGATACCTAATAAATTTTCATGAATTGGTCCACCATGGGGCCTTTTACCTTTTTAAGCACATTTAGATCTTGGTTTTACATTGGCATGATGACATGATGGTAACTAGTAGAGGTTTGTTCAATAGTTATGGTATAAGGCACACTGTGAGGCACTCTAACTAGACTAGGTAGATTTTTATGGGGAAAGTCTTTTAGAAACTTGGATCCCACCTTTATGGATCTAACCAAAACCTCATCTTTATTTTTAAGTAAGTGACGATTGAATAAATATGAGTCATATATTTATGGCATAATAACTTAGTAAGGTTGTTGTTGGACTTGTTCAATAACATATGACACACTATCAATATATTGAGCTATCTTTTCTTTCTCTTTATGTTGATAATGAGATGTACTAACCAGGTATTGAGCTACGGGATCTTGGCCTTGTTCTACATATTGATTAGTGTAAAGGGGATATGGATTCATCTCACAAACTATGTCATCTCCATATGGGTCTTGAATAAAGGCATCACTCATGACTATGTTTTCATAATCTGGATTATACATGGTCCTACTACATGTGTAGAGAGGCATATCTGAACCCATGACTAATGTATCACAAAGAAAAGGGTCTAAAAGTTAACAAAACACTTGTAACGCAATCTAAAAGATTAGTCGATGCTTAGCACATCTTGAAACTTGGTCTAGATGGAAAACTCAATCTATTATTGTAAATGGTTAAAATTTGGCCTATAATGGATCTCTTCTCAAAAAATATCAATAGAATTTTGGTCTCAAATGTCACCAACGTTCTAAGGTATCTCACACAAACGGTCAAAGGAAAGGTAAATTTGAATCCTGGTCTTGGCAAAGTGTTTTGAACAAATCTAATCTAGGTCTAAAATGAAAAATGCTAGGTCTTTGGTTAAAAGGAACAAAGCTATAATTTAAAAATGCATGAACTAGTTCTAAAAACTTTAAGGCAATGTTAGGTCTTTGGTAAGAAGGCACAAAGATAGACTTTAAAACAAACTAGGTTGAGGTAAAAACTTGTAATTAATCTAAATCTGAAGCAAATAGTTTGACACACTTTGACTCAATCTTGACACATGGATTCTAAAATAAACTTGACCTTAGTATGAGGCATTCACTCTAGGCAAATGCCTAAAACTAATTGGTAAATTCAATATCAAGTAATCAAAATAAGAGATATGAGTAAAACATTCAGGCCCAAGTGATAAGCAAGGCTCCAATGTAAACTAATCGTGTTTAAGATTATACTTGAAAAGATAGTTTTGACATTAGTTTAAGGCAACAAGTTGACTCAAGGCACAAAAAAATAAACCACTTCCTAAATCAAGGCAAAGGAGTCTTTAAATCAAGAAAGGAATTAGTCAAAGTTACATAATTTCAAAGGTAAGAGGTAAACACCTGAGCCAAAATTAAGCAAGACCAAGGTATAGACCAATCGATTTTGAATCTAAACTTCATAATACAAATTTTTAACTTGGATTTTTCAAATAAAAACATCCTAGACCAAAATGCATGGCATAACGACACCATTTTTAAACTAAAGATACACATTATTTGGAACTTAATTTGAAATAAGGCAAAAAATTTGGTATAACATGAGTAGTGTAACGATGCTCCTTCATTAAAATTCCATGATGATGGTTTTGGATTCAAAAACCCTAGGAAAATGTTTTGGGATGAAATGGGTAGTGTAATGATGACCCTTTTAAATAAGTGACACACATGTTTTTGGGATAAAAAGTCCAAGGTAAAAGTGTGACACCAAATAGATAGAATAACACCTCTTAGGATAAAGTGGTGTAAAGACAATGTGATGGTTTATGAATCATTTTGAATTAAAAAACAATTTTTAGTCTTAAAAACACACATGTAAATCAAATAAAATAGAAGTAGCACAAATGGCTCATCCTATTCCTAAAACTGACATGGGTGTGCGTAGTTTCTCTTAAAATTTCCACCAATATACCACTTCTTGTGAGGAATTAAGTGTTAATCCAAAAATTAAAGAACATGTGTAGGTAGAGTTTTTATTCCCTCCGTTGTCTCTCAAGCATTGGTACGTGGCATGAAATCAAAGTGAGGAGCACTTGACATTTGGAAATAAATTATGCGATAGGTAGGGTTGATTAAAGAAATCTATAAGTTTTGAATGCACCAGATGGTCCCAAGTGTGGCTAACATTAGAGTGCAATCATGCCAATTGGGTCCACACCTGCTAACTTACTGTGCAAGGGTATATTTCTTTGCATAATGACTCCAGCCATGTACTAATTAGTAGAGTCTGATGTTTAGCAAGACTTCACCTAGGTTTTCATTAAGATCAGAGAGGCTAGCCATTCAGCCCCATGGCAATCTTAGTATCACATGCCCTAATTTATATACCCCATTATGGAGTAGGGTTGGTACGATGCTGGGAAATGAATCCCTAAGTCAACGCACCCTTAAATAACTCATGGGGAGGTGATAAACTCTTGTCCACAAGCCAAATGCATAAAAATATAAAAATATAAATGAAAAGATTTTGGAGGTCACTTTTAAATCACCCAAGTCACTCAGAACTTTAATAAAGTATATACAACATTCTTTTTGACACAATAAATAAAGATAATAAACCAAGTGCTTTTGGTCACCCAATTTCCCTAAAGGGGATGAGGGGAGAACATACATGTTATAGTTTATGTTTGCTAAAAATAAAGCATTTAATATATGAATTTAGAAACTATCTAAATAACAAACAAGAATTGAAAAATCTCTTAAGAGCTCTAACTAAAATGGAGGTTCTTTTTAATAGCACCAACTTGAAACGTGTTTGAAATTTTTGGCCCCTTGGTCATGTTTATACTTGTAAAAAGCTCAGAAAATGCTAAAAGACAAATTATTAAGTGATTTTTAAGCACCTTAACCAAATTTGAATGAATTTTTAACCTTTGTTTGTGAAAATTTGACTTTGTAAAGCAAAAATTGATTCAAAACACTTAAACTTCCTCTTCTTAGCTCAATACTCTGTAAATAAGGTTAGTGGATTAATTTGTGCTTTAGGCCAAGGTGAATTCCTTCAAGTTAGCTCAATAAAAACACAAATTTAACTTTTTAGAATGATTTCACAATTACACAATATACTGTGAAATTGTCCAGGCATATAAAAACATGAAAAACTAGAAAAGTAGAAACTTATAGTGGATGATTTTATTGTTTTAGAATGATTTAGCAACTCTATTATGTAATTTCACAACTCAGGTCTATAATTTCACAACTCATATTTGTAATTTTGCAACTTAGGTTTATAATTGTACAACTTAGGTCTATAATTTCACAACTCTTTGATTTTACAACTCAGGTCTATAATTTCACAACTTAGGTCTACAATTTTACAACCTTCTTCTATGATTTTTCAAGTGTATCGAACCTTTAAAAAACACAAAAATAGAACATATGATTTCATGATTCGATTGCATGATTTCACTAATAGGTGTCCTAAATTCATAAATAGTTAAGAAAACCATGAAAATATAGAGAATAAAGGAACAATTTTACAATTAAAATGGATGATTTCACAATTAAACTCTATGAATTTGTAGTTTTGTATAAAATAAAGAAAAATCCTAAAAACTGTTGAATAAATTCGCATGTTTTCTTGACAGTTTCAAAAAAGTATGCTCTAAATTCATAGATACGTAGAGTTGAGTTCAAAAAGAGGTGATTTCATAATTTTCTATGATGATTTCACGGTTTGACTCGATGATTTTATAATTTATCTCATTGTATTCATAATTTTATAGTCACAAATTTTTAGTTCTATAGTTAAAGGCCAAAGACACAAAAAAAAGATAAAAACAATAAATCTAGGTCTAAAATGAATGATTTTTAGCTATAAGGAAGTCTAAAAATGCTCCCATTATGCATGTGAGGTGAGTGGTACCACCAGGCATGCCATTATGTGATCATAGGAATCTAAGAGGGAAGTTAATCAAGTGTTAGTATGAAAAAATTCAATAAAAACACACTAAAAAATCTAAGACCTCAAGCCTAGATACTCAAGGAGAAGGATAACAATATAAGTAACTAACAATGGAAGACAAAACAAGTATTATTTATCTTCCTTGAGAGCAAGAGTTGCATGTTGGCCATGGAAGAATGTGCTTGGTTGTGTGCTCAAAGAGTCTTTGACAATGGTGCTCCTTGTACCATTTTTTCTTGTCACCTTAGCAATATTTGGCTTGGCTTTAGCAAGATGTAGCAATCTATCAATATTTGTGCATTATAACCTTACAAGAATGCTTTATCTCTCAATAATTGAACATTATAACTTTGTCTTGAGAGATTTTTCTCTCAATAATTAAGCATTATAACTTTGCATTTGAGAGCTTTATCTCTCAATAATTGAACATTATAACTTTGGTTTTGAGAGCTTATTTTAGAATGGTCTTGGCACTTCTATTTATAGCCTTTCAAACTAACTCAAACCCAAGTGCAGTTAAGTTAGAGTTAACCATGGTCAGGGTTAGATTAACCTTATTTAAGGAGGGGACAAGTAATTAATACTTGAGATAAAGATCCCATTCATTAAGCATGACTCTTTATTTTTGAATTTAAGGATTTCATGGAGATATTTTCAATTCCTTGACTTTGAGGATGATGACATCATCATGACCTCAATTTCATTGGAATTTTTCTTTTACAAAATTTATTTTCACTAATTGCATATGGAAATTTCACTTAAGCATTTAATTTGATTTTCTTAATTAATTTATTTTGCTTAGTATTTTTGCATTTTAAGAATTATTTAAGTTCCATGATTAATGGATCCAAAGGCCAATATGTCAATTTTCTAGGTTGTAACTTGATTGAAGACGAATCTGTGAGGGTTTAATATTGCGTACAAGATAATACCCCAAATAGGGATGCCTCAACATGATTTTGAGCATTAATGTTTGATATATGGATGAAATTAAGACATTTAGTGATTCTTAGGCTTAATTTGCATTATTTAGTAGAAATTAATCTGAAGTCTAGGTGGAACATAGTTGTGGCCAAAACAAGGTGTCTATAGACATGTCGATGCTTCATTCTCCTCCTTTGACTCAAATAAAGGTTTTCTAAAGATGTTTTAAGTTGAATATCTCAAATGTTTGGATGAAGACCTATATATCCCTAGTCAATATCTCTCAATGACCTCTCCTATTGAACTTCAATGATACCACAAGACAAGATCTCCAAGATAAGGTTCTAAACCTCTAACTCTCCCAAATATTTCCTCAGGGCAGAAATGTGAGTTCAAGTAGAGTATATGAATGTGATATATCTTATTAGGGATAAAATATGACCCCCTTATATATGGTTTCAATACCCAAAACTAACCTTAAACTCTAAGTCAAAGATATTAGCTAAGTCAATACAATTAGAAGATGTTGGTTGGCATAATACAATATCAATTAGGTCAATACAATATAAATGTTAAAAAAAAATGCTTAAAATTGTATTAGGCTGGATGATAAAATGCATGAATGATAAAGGCATGAAATGTATTGGCTAAGCCGATACCATATGATGTAGGGAAGTTAATAAATGTGGACATAAAATAGATGAAAGGAAAAGATAGATAAAGACTTAGAGAAGGTTAGACTGATAATAGTGATGGTGTAACAAGATAAAATGCCAATAACTCTCACAAAGTACCATGATTCAATCCCACCCCATTCTTTATGCACCCTTTAAGGCATGCACTTAGTTATATTAATACATCAACAAGTTGCTACAAGAGAAAGCTATAGTAAAGTGATAAAGTGAAAAATATTTTGTGTATATATATGCCCCACTTGAATCTCATTAGTGTAATGTGGGATGGTGCTTTGGGGTAGAAACTTATCAACACCAAAAAACATAATTGAAAATAAATGATGTTAAATGAGTAATTGAAAGTGCCATATGTATACCTTGACTTACATTCTTGTTGAATGACTACATGAAAATACCATAGTATCAATCGTGGAGGGCACAATAATTTCATTTGAGAAACCCTGAGGATACAAGGATAAAAATAGATAAAAGTAATGTGCACATACGTGTGATGGTCAATAAATAGATGTAAATGAAAAACTCTCATAAATGATTGAAATATTTATAAATTTTAATAATTTAAGATGGATAAGGCTAGGTTATAACCAAAAGATCCAAGAAAGTAGATTAAAAAACAAAGAAAATTTGGTAAGATGAAACACCAAGGATACCTAGGATTGAGAGACCCAAAAATGCATCTAAAGTAAGAAAGGTAATAATCTAAATAAAACAAAGGACACATAGAACTGATTTATGATAAAAACATATATGTATGAGAAGTAACAAAACAAACTCAACTAAGGATGTGAAAAAATGAAGGCATGAAAGGGGAAAATGACATGAAATACCCTACAAAAAGTGAATAAAAGACCAAATATCCCAACATAACTAAGAGAAATCCTAAAAAGATAAAACAATGATAATGAGATCATCTTGAAATAACTCATATATGCAACTTCTATTCTAAAGATGGAAAATCTAGAACTACCATATTGCTAACATGTCTACAAGAGATGGAGAATATGATGTATAGAAGATGAAAAATATTTAGAAAAAAGCTTGTTTGTTAAGGGTGAAATATGGAGGGATGGAAAATAAGGAATCACCAAGGCAAAAACATGGTCTTTACTAGAAACAAGACACTCAAATCATGTTAGCAAGATTAAGATTTAACATCAATGGCCCTAGGAACCCTACTTAACAAACCTAAGCTTAGGCTAACTACTGAAGTATAGATATAATCCCATGAAAAATAGTGCACATGAAATATAAAAGGATCCTAACTTCCCAAAATGTGTTCCCCGCTACTCAAAACCTCTTACAAAGTCATCGGTTTATTGTGAAGATTGGGTGCTTATGTGAGAAAATAGGAGGCACTATAAAGTAAGAAGATAGATAATGATGAAATGAGACCTTGTACCCCAGTTTATTACCCTACTCACTCCAATGGACCTTAGATCTATCATGAGGCCATCTATGGAGTTTGAGCTTCAACTAGAATAGGAGATGTGCAAAAAAATCACATCTTTTAGTGTGATATTAATTTTAAATAAAATTTTCCTTTTGACACTGCCTTTTCTTATGATTTGGCTTTTAATTTTTTTGGCTCTTTATATTTTCCTCTTCCATACAGATTCAGGAAAAACCAAACATGGGTGCTAAAGATGACTATCACAAGAGAGCTTACACTTAGCCACTAAGGAGAGAACTTAAAGACCATGGTTTCTAAAGATTCCTAAACTTTCACCTTAGAAAAGAGTGCAATCTTGAAACTAACCTTGGTGAGGCCATAAGGAAATGAAAAATAGGGAATCATGGAAATGATTATAGAATGATTTGGTTACCCCAATCGTAAAAAAGTATAAAGGAAGATGTACAATGACATGCATGTATGAAACATTATCATAAACTAAAAATAAAATATGGATAAAAGACATAGAGATAGATTGTTATAGTTTTAATGCAAGAGAATATGATTGATTCTGAGTGATGAAAAACACTACTTTTGACCATTGGCTTATCTTTCCAAGAAGACACCTTGCTAAGGGTAGGAGCAAAAGCAATCAATGTAAATAAAATGATGGGTGTTTGTGAGGAGGGTCTAGTTAATTCCCCATGTCTTACCATGCAACTCACAAACTAAAAAGCCAAGATATATAAGTAGGAAAAATCTATTAAGTATAGAAATGATAGCAAAGATCCAAAGGATACATATAGTGATAAAATAGACAAAGAATCACAAAATAAATAATGGTAGAATGTAAAAAGAAAATGACTATATAAAAGGGACATGCATTTGTGAGGACGGCTTGGTTGTATTCCCTAAGGTGTTGCAATGCAACTCATAAACTAAAAAACCAAGAGGTGTCAAAATGACAGAAGACCTAAGGACCAAGTATAGAACTAAGGCTAATATGAAATAAACCTAGAGCTGTGTAGAGAAATAAATGCTAAGTTGAAATATAATAGAGTCAAGGATAGAACATTTAATAAATGTTAACTCAAAAAGACATGTATAAACTAATGGTAAACATGCAAATAATATGTATAGGAAAATCATGGTGGCAATGTCACTAGAGATGCCATACAAACCTATAATTAGGTCTAACACAAGCATTGATATAAAGAATCATCCCAAAAGAGGGGGAAGCAAAAAGATACTGAAGAATCATAAGGAAATTAAGGGTGACTGAAAGATGTGAAATGTGAAAAAGAAACCCAAAGTTGCTACCTAAAATCCAAAAGGGAAACTAAGACCTATTATAAAGTGATATAAAACTCGAAGGTGTTACCTAAGACCCACAAGGGGAACTAAGGTCAATTGTATGATACCAAAAATACAAAAAAGAAGCAATGGTGTAATAAAAATAATGTTAAGGGAATAAAATATAAGAAAGCCAAGAAACATGAGACAAAACAACAACCAATATCTATGATAGTGGCTATATCAAATAAAGACATGTGAAATGTCAACATATTTATCTCAAAAAGTTTCTTAAAGCTGAATTTGTTTGTTTGTAAGATGTGAAAGGTTTTTGATTGCTACTTCATGGTAAGGATGAGAGATCAAGAATCCAAGATAATGAGGATGGGCATCATAAAATTCCCCCAAGGCATGCATAAAGGTAAGGATGGGAATCACAAGATGCCACAAATGTTGAAATAAGGAAAGGGTGGGAAATAAAAGGTGCCCCAATATGTGCAGTAAGAAAATGATGGGCATTGTAAGAAGCCCCAACATGTATGATAATATGAGGATATGTATTACAAGATGCCCCAATATGTAGGATGTTTGTGGATTGGATTTGACGTCAAGATTGACATGTTTAGTAATAATGTCAAAATATATGTACACAAGGAATGTGGCATCCAAGGTAGTGTCAGGTTCTTTAGGACGTGATAATAAATTGTGATGTATGGTATTGACCTGGATAATATAGTTTAGAGTAAAAGGAATAAAATTAATTTTATCAACTACGTTAACACAATTTGGTGAAATAAGACTAAAGTGAACTTTATTACCCAAGTCAATATAGTCTAGTGATGGAAGATTAAAATGAATTATATCGGCTAGGTCAGTACAATCAGGTGATGGAAGACTAAAATGAATGGTATCAACTAGGTTGATATGATTTACTAATGTAAATGGAATTATATCGACACTTTGTAATGGTTGGTTTCCAGTACAATCAAGTAAAAGAGGCAGAACTATAATGGTACATTTTGGGTCATGGCCAACGTAGTTAGATGAAATTGGTTGCAACTAAATGGTATCAGGTTAACTAATATAGTTGGAAAGAAGTGATTAAAATGACAATTCAAGTAGGTTGGAATGGGTTGAAGCTGAATGAGGATACATTTGAATGTTCATATAATCTCAAGGATCAGAATCATATATAATGCATATTGTGGTAGGTATTTGAATTTGGTGTTCTTATAAGTGGACGAGTTGACAAAATTTGGTTGAGTGTGAGTTAAGGTTTGATGAATTATCCTTATAAGGCCTTTCAAGGGTAGGGTAGAGGGTTGATAGACATCAATGAAAACATTCTCATCATTTCTTGATTTGTAGTGGGGATTATAAAATATGGGAAAATCATAAGAGGGATTTTCATCCATGTCATAATAATCGTCAATGGGAAAATCCACTATCATGCTAAGGTCTTCACCTCCATCATAATCATCATCATAAATAGGAAAATCATGGTATTGATTTTTAACCTAGTAAGAATTGACAAAGTTGGGATCATTAGGATTCTCATAGTGATTGTCATAATGTGGAGGACCACATTGATAATCTTTGGTCCCATTATAAGTGTCTTCATTAGAATTTTCACCTTGGTAATAAGGATCCCTAGGGTTATAGAGAGGGAGATCATAATGGTGATCTTTATCGATGTTAAGATTGTTAAAAGTTATGTCATTAGGATCCTCATAGGGATCATCATAAGCGGGAAGATCATCATTGGGATCCTCGGCCATGAGAAAAGGTGTAGCATAATTGCACCATGAGGAGTTGCATTTAATGGTGGGCAAAGTGGGGATGGAAGAACAACCCATATAGAACCTAAATGGGTTGAGGATTTCAGGAAAGATTCTAATAAGTGAAATCATGGTGAAGGGGACTGAAAATATAATTCAGAAGAAGAAGAATGGTTACAGGAAACTATTGATATCAGGTAGGTTGATATAGTTAGTTACTAGATCTGAATAATACACAATATAGGGTTGGCCGATATAGTTAGGTGTTGAAAATAGACTATATTAGGTTGTCTAATATAGTTGGGTAAAAAGGTGACACTAATAATGAGTAGATAAAATGATTGTATCGAGTTAGCCAACACTATAGGAAATAAATTGGCTAAATTAGTTGATGTAGTTGGATATATTAGGAACTATATCAGGGTAGCAGATGCAGTCGGGAAGACACATAAAACTATATCAGGTAGGTCAATATAATTATCACATAACACATAATGATATCAGACTAGCTGATATAATCTTGAAGACAAGCAAACATAAATTTTAACTAAGTATTAACAAAATCAAGATAGGGAGGTAAAAATAAGTAGGTTATGTTTGACTTATAGGCTATTAGATGTATTGATTCCACACACAAATAATTAACATGATTGTAAGGGCACTAACTACGAAGGATTACACTGTCCTATAATCACACTATCTCATCTCTAAGGTACATTGAGAGTAACTTCCTGAGGCTAATTGCTTACTGGTGCACTATAAAAGCAAACAATTGAAAGGCTACCTAAAGGCTTACAACAAAATCCTAGGGGTTTTCGATATACTATGAGGTACATGGAAATTAAAGCTCGTATATAGTGTTGTCAAATGGCTTAAGTATTGGGGAAGTACCCCTCACACCATAGCTTAGGTAACATTGATGAACACTTGGCCTAGAATGATAGCTCCTACAAGTTTCATAATTTTTATAACATTATTACAAGAATACAAATAAAAAATAAATGTGAAAATTATTCAATTCAAAAACTAAATTTACAACATGCAATGAATTTAACAAGCAAACAAAAGGGTATTGGGTCAATTGATATAGTAAAAATAAAATATGATAAAATAAAATTATGTTGATATGGCCTATACCATTGAAAACACACAAAAAATGTATCAATTTGGGTGATGTAGTCTAGAAAGGGATAAAATGGTATTGGGCTCGTTGATATAATTAGCAGATAGATAAGAAGTGGTATCAGGCTAGTTGATATAGTTGCTAAAAATGACAAATGGTATTGGGTTAGTCGATGTTTTTGGAATAAAATATATATTATTATTATTTTGATAATGTCACGAAGAAGCTAAAAGGACAAACATGAAACTTATCCAACTAAAGGAGGCATAAGATTCACATTGGGTTCACTAGAATGTATGTATAGACTAGGATGACCTACAACTATCCTCTTTTTCTCAATAAACTAGTACTCAAATCAGGTTAATCAAATAGAGCTTGTGCATACTTAGATGAGCAGGTAAGGACTTAGGATATCTGAAGATCTAATATAGGGTAACCTACAACTCAAATGTCAAGAGAAAAGGGTTCCAAAACCTAGGCCTATGACATAAGGATATAAATTTTGGTAGACTTCGATAAAGGTAATGATTGTAACTATGATTTTAAAGATACAAGTGAATTAAATGATTGTAAAGTGGGTACAAGTAAGGCAAATGATGGGTAAGTGATTTTAAAGAAGGTAACGTGCAATAGTCAACTAACTGGGGGTTTAAGAAACCTAAGGTGATAAATGACAAACCCAAGCAACCCTATATATACCAACTTATTTGGTATAAATAAGAGCCTAAACAAGGATACACACATACATCCACAAAGCAATAAACAACATCTAATCTATTAAGTAACAAAAATAATATAGGGATATAAATACTTACCTTGGGGTGGACTTGTTGACACTTCAATCTCCCCCTTTGGCTCAAGTGGAGCTTTACAAGAGATGTTGTAAATTTAAGGCCTCAAATGGTTGGATGAATAACTAGACATTCTTAATTAGGAACTCCCAGTGACCTCTCCTATTGAGCTTTAATGACACTATAATATAAGACCTCCACGATAAGGTTCTAAACCTCTAACTCTCCCAATACTTCCTTATGCCAAAAATGCGAGCGTAGACAAAGTCTATGAATGTGATATATCTTATTAGTAATGAAATATGACCCATATATATATACAATTCTAATACCCAAAACCAATCTTAGACTTTAAGCCAATGGGATTAGTGAGGCTGGTACAGTTGGAAGATGTTTATTGGCACAATTATCAACCAAACTGATGCAATACAAATGTCAGAAAACACACTTAGAACTATATTGAGTTGGTCAATATAGTTTATGAAGGATAGAGGCATGAAACAAATAGTATTGACCAGGATGATACCATAAGATATAAGGAAGCTAGCAAATATGTATTAAAAGTAGACAAAAAGGAACAATGGATAGAGACTTAGAGGAGGTCAGACTGATAATAATGATGGTATAATACGATATAATGCCAACATCTTTCGTAAAGTACCATGATTTGATCCCACCCCATTCCTGGTGTACCCTTTAAAGTGTGCACTTAGGGAGATTGATGCAGTGAAAAGTCATTGCAAGAGAATGCATTAGTAATGTGATAAAATGAAAAATATTAGGTGTATACACACCTAACCACAATGACACTTAACCATAACCAACAATTACTTTATGCAAAGGATAAAAGATTATGTTGATGTCTAATTTATGGGTTAAAATAAGGTTAATAAATGGAGTCATCATGGAAATTGTTTACATTATCTACAATCTAGATTCAAAACCACCTACTTTACCCATGTATGTGGTTGTTGCCTTAAAAAAATACTCTAGTTCCCTATGAGACATCACCAATCCAACACATATGTTGATTCCTCCTACTACATAGGGTAATCATCGCCAGATGCTTGTCGACATAGCATGAGCTCTAACCATATATAAAGCATAAGGAATGACTCTTAATAAGGCAACACTAATTGTTAAGGCTTAACATTCATCATAGTATCACAAGTGCGCTCATTGTATGATATGCATATCTCCTCTACATTTACCTTCGACCGCTATGCAAGAATGAATGATAGTAAATATATAAATTTCAAAAAACAAGAGGAATCAAGACTTAGTGCAAAATCTCTTTCACATAATTTCCAACAAGTGTTAATGGTCTCCATAAACAATTAAATAAGCATTTTACATAGTCAATTTCATTCTTTCAAATTGATCCACTGCTTTACACTTACACATATTTAATAAAATGTTACTTTTCTAAAAGAGAAAGTGACATCCCTCTTGACGTAATTCACACCTTTAAGACAAAGTTGCTAGTTATAATATTGTGCTTGTCAAGGGTTTTTCGCACATCAAAATTATAAAGAAGCTTCCAAAGAGGAAAAATAAAAATGAAAATATATAGATAACCATGAGGGGGATTTAATGACATCATACACGGGTATTCCACAATACTTGAGCTAAGAATTCAAAAAATTAACTTAATTTGTAGAATCCAAGGTGGCTTAAAAGGCCACAACTAGTTAAATATACGATAATTATAGCCTCCATAAGCTATCTGTGATTGTGGATCGTTAAATGCTGGCAACAAAGCCCTTTTCAAAGTTTAATGCCCTAACATCGTGAGGATAAATTTAAGGGTTGATCTTGGTATTTTTTTCCTTGATAATGGAACATGGGTTGTGATATTAAATATCGATAAAAAATTTAACATATAGTTTTCTATTTTTTTGATTACATACACTTTTAAGTATTTATTAGTAGAGAAATAATAATGAACATAATCTACTACTTTTGGGCTTCTCACCCTCTAACCTCTTTTTTCATTATTTTTTTGAAATATTTGATGTTTTAACATCACTCTCTCTTGATAATCTTTACTAATATAGGATTAACCTAATCACAACCTAATCATGTATTTATATTAATTAACTAGTACACATATCTTAAATACATCTATTTGAAAAATATAGATAGATATCAATATCAAGGACCCTTATATTGGATTTTTCACATACCACAATTATTTATAACTTCATTACTTTTTTCACAAATTTCCCATTGGTTAGTGACAAATTATGTTAGTTTATTTATATTATTATGTCAAGCTCAAAATAATATTTCTGGAAAAAAGGAGGCTCCAAACTCCACTGTATGGGCAAGATATTGTGATTTTTCCACAGAATTCTCCAAAGAAAAAAGCGAAAAATTATAAATGATGACCCTTTAGACAATTTTTTTTTTAAACTACATTTTAATTAGATCCCCAGTTAATTACTTGTATTTATGTTAAGTAATTGAAGACTATCACACTAATTCAACTTGCCATGAATCATATTGGATAAACATTAATTCTAAATTTGTGTATATAATTAACTCATAGTTTCTTCTCTTAATTTATTAATTTTAATATAATTTTACTTGTGTATGTTCAAGTCATCTCAAAATGACTTATACAAACACTCGTTATCCTATTATTTTAAGAATATTTTTTTCTATTATTTTAATAATATTTTTTTAATATAATTTTAATTTTAATTATATTTTAAAAAAAATTTACTTAATACATAAATACTAAATATATATTTTATTATAATAATTTTTTTTAAATATTATTTATAACAATAATTTTATTATATTTAAATTATTTTAAAATAAAATCTTTCTCTATTTTTCAGAAATATATTTCACCTTTTAAAAATATGGACTATATTCATGTAATATCTTCTTTGACACTATTAACGTACTTCACCTTCACTTAACATTAATATCCGAATTAAATTAAATTTTCACCTTCCCTTAATATAGACCAGATTCATGTAATATCCATTGGGTGTTCTTGACCTCCAATATACATTAATATTTAAATTAAATTAAATTTTCGAAGGTTAAGTAATTTAACCGTGACAACATTATGAGAATCAAAACATCCAGAGGGATTGTGAACATGGCGCCTTCCAACACTTGGGGGGTCCATAGATCGTTTGGTCATCGTGGAGATCATTAAAACCATTAAATCTTCAACAAAGAATCAGAATCGATTGGCTGTGGCGTGATAAAAGACAATTCCCCACTTATAGAACTAATTTTTGATTTGACTTCCTAGCGTTTACCTATATACCATTTCATCGCGGGCGTTTCTTTATTATATATCTTATTCTTTCTCACTCGCATTCGACTTTAAATCTGGTCCTCCTCCTGTGCACTTTCATTTGATTCAATCACAGATATCTTCTTCAATTACAATGGCAGAACATTTTAAGTACATTATATTGGGTGGAGGCGTAGCAGCTGTAAGTTTTAACAAATTTGATCTCATGCATTTGATTTGTATTCTATATTTTTTTAAATCTGAGCAATACCCATCAATCGCTTTGATCAATTCGTCAAAGACAAAAAGCCTAAGGAACGGAGAGAACAAAAACCTGTATCTAGTTTAGATTTGTAATAGGATTGATTTGATTCAGTCGTAGTTGATGATATGGATCTGCAATATACGTTTTTAATTCTTATCTTGCAAAACATGGAACATAAATTAGGTCAAAGAAACTCAGACCTATTTCTGAGATGCCTGGTTAATGATAGATACCCAATAATTTTTTTTCTTAAACCACTAGAAACATACTTAAACATAATCAATGGGTTTAGGAAATCACAGAACGTATAATCACATACACAATAGGGTCCGATGGTCCGATGAGCTTTTGGCTGAACGCTATAGCAAAATTAAAGGACTGAAATATCATATGGTTATAGTTGGAGCCCAGATGGTATTCGTATAGATCAGAGTTCACCAGGCCATAATAACCAACATACAAAACAGAGTTTGTATTTTTGGTGTGATGGGTCTGTTTGATGAAAGGCAAAAATTTAATAGGATCTCATTTACACTGGTAGTTTTGCCAATGACGGTTGAATTCATCTTTCCGTACTTGTTGATATGGGGTTTTAACTGAAGGCCAAACCAGAGTCTTTAACAAGGTACCCACTTACATTGTTATTTATTGATAGATGCACACACGAAATTGCAATAGTCTTGCTATGATGTAAAGACAGTGAAAATTGGGAAATGGATAGTGCCCATTAGTTTCCAGTCAAGATTGTAATGAATCTTGTATTGAATGTGATGTTTTCCTCCTATAATGCAAAAAATTAGGTTTGTAATTGTATAACACTCACTAGTTTTTAGTAAAAAATATAATGTAAATCTGTAAACTATCAAATGATCATCAAGTTATCAAATGATCATCAAGCTAGTAAACTATCAAATGATCATCAAACTATCAAATGATCATCAAGATAGTAAACTATTAAATGATCATCAAGCTATCAAATGATCATCAAACTATCAAACAAGTTTACAAATTTACATTACATTTTTGACTAAAAACTATTGAGTATTATACAATTACAAACCCAATTTTTTGCACTATAAGAGGAAAACATCACATTCAATACAAGATTCATTACAATCTTGACTGGAAACTAATGGGCACTATTCATTTTCCAATTCTCACTGGCTTTACATCATGGCAAGACTATTGTAATTTCGTGTGTGCATGTGTATGTGTCAATAAATAACAATGTGTGTACCTTGTTAAAGACTTTGGTTTGGCCTTCAGTTAAAACCCCATATCAGCAAGTACGAACAGATGAATTCAACTGGCATTGGCAAAACTACCAATGTAAATGAGATCCCATTAAATTTTTGCCTTTCATCAAACAGACCCATCACACCAAAGAGACAAACTCTGCTTTGTATGTTGGTATGTTGGTTATTGTGGTCTCTTTGATGAAAGACAAAAATTTAATGGGATCTCAGTTACATTGGTAGTTTTGTCAATGACGGTTGAATTCATCTGTTCGTACTTGTTGATATGGGGTTGTAACTGAAGGCCCAACCAAAGTCTTTTTAACAAAGTACCCACTTACATTGTTATTTATTGACACATGCACATACGAAATTGACAAATTGCTATAGTCTTGTTATGATGTAAAGACAGTGAGAATTGGAAAATGGATAGTGCCCATTAGTTTCAAGTCAAGATTGTAATGAATCTTGTATTGAATGTGATGTTTTCCTCTTATAGTGTAAAAAATTAGGTTTGTAATTGTATAGTACTCACTAGTTTTTAGTCAAAAATGTAATGTAAATCTGTAAACTTTTTTGATAGCTTGATGATCATTGTAGGAGTCCAATGAACTTACATGGATTTTGAAGAATTGCTGTCACTAAAACATGATAGGAATTTGTAGCATATTGGGAATGGATTGTGTCTATTAGTTTTATGAAGGATTGTAATGAAAAGTTCTAGAGTAGTTAAGTGGGTCGAGTCAATTATCATGGTAGTTGCATAATGAGCTTGCACGAGTTTTTCAGATTAACCATTGCTAAAACATGATAGGGATTATTGATACGCTGGGAATGAATAGCGTGCGCTACTTTTCACGAAAAGCATCATGTTAAAATTTCAAGACTTGCTCAATGAGTAAATGATCATAGTAGGTGACTTACGAGGTTACATTGTTTTCTCAGACTAATTGTGACTAAAAGAATATAGCGATCATTGGCAAGTTTGGTTTGAATTTGTTGTAGTCCCTTGGGGTGCTGATGTTAACCTTTGGGATCTAAACAGGGCTTGCAAACAAGTGGAAATGACTGGGGCAGACTCGCATAAAAGATGAACACGAAGTATTCTTGATCATTTTGGTAAAAAATTGCAGATTGATCTGATTGAGTTGGCCTTGTTTGAAAAGTGAAGGCTAAAATATTAGGCCATGCAATATAACTTCAATGTAAGCCTTAAGTTGGCCTGAGGATTTCCAACCCTATGACAGGGATGCATTTCTGAGTTGGCAAGTGAAAATTCTCATTCTTGGTGTATGCTATTCCTATTTCAAAAGTAAATGCTAAAAGGTTAGGTCATGCAATATTACTTCAATGTAAGCCTTAAGCTAGACCTGGGGATTTCCAACCCTATGACATACATGCAGAGTTTGCAAGAGAAAATTCTCATTCGTGGTGTATGCTACCTAAAATGGCCCTTCACAGGCATTGGATTTTTCAATATTTCACTTGTTCCATTTTTTTGTAGGGAAACATTGTTTTTGTTTTACATGCTTTCAGTCGCATAGGGTTCAAGAAGGAACTAAAACAAGAAGTTTTAACTTCTGAGTTTTAGGAACTCTAGGTGATTCTTTGGAATTGGTTTTTTAGACAAAAGATGCCCAAGTCGGAATCCTTTTGGATGGCGAACTGGGAAAGTTTATTCCGGTGTGCTTAGTGCACAGTGCACACATAATTAAAGTTGTTTTGTCATTTTATCATGTGTAGTCCGGCTTAGAATTTAACTGTCATCCTTTCAATGTATAAAAAATATGTTGATAGTTTGTAGTTGAAGATTGGACTTCATAGTAACTCAATGTATAAAAAATATGTTGATAGTTTGTAGTTGAAGACTGGACTTCACAGTAACTCAATTTGACCCAGTAATTAATATCCCTGTTTCAAGTTCTACAAGTGAAGAAGCAGTTATTGTGGAAGTTTTTTTTTTAAAAACTATTGGAAGACAGCTATTAACTGTTGATATCCAATCATTTTTTGCTTATGTATTTGAATAATACAATTTTCTTTTGGCTCATTTGTAAAATTTCAATGCCACAGAAGCAGGGTCCATTGTATGAACTGGATTTGTATTGTTGTGTCTACGCACTTAGAGTGAACAGACAACTATTTGCTCATCTACCCACTTACAAAAGTGGAGTATAGTTTCCATTGCAGGCAACTGAGATGGGGATTGGAGTTTTGAATTTGTAGAATGTATATGAGGATGAATGTCCACCAGAGATATGTTATGGAGATGAAAGTGTATTTTACCTACATGGCCAGCAGAAAAAATGGAGAAAATAGATGCATTGAGATTTGAAACTGCCACTTACTTGAAGATGGATATTGGTTTAATTTAGAAGTATTTGAATACATATTGTTGGGTGAATATTTTGTCGGCCAGCTAACTGGTGACCAAAATGGTTCCTATCACCACAACATAGGGAGATTGGTTGTCCAAAGTTGCAGGTTTACCACATCCAATAGGGACAAATCTCTCCTCTCATCAAGGGGAGGTTTCCTATAGATACGTAGGAGCTATATACAATATAAATAAGTAGAAAATAACACATGGGGGCAGAATAAACCATCCATCTCTCTTCTTTCAGAGATGATGCACACAGACAAAGGAGAAAATCCTGGTGTAAACACTGAAGGCACTTTTCTTCTTTCAGAAGTGTTCTTGCAAGAAACAACAGGAGTTTTTTTCAGATAGTAAAATAACCAGTAACCAAAAGGGCGTAGTAACAGCAAGATGAAATAGAACGCAAAGTTTCCACCTCAACTGCCCAAAGAGTATATCACAAAGGATAATGGGGGCACAAAGTCGTCCCATAATCCTCAACACAAAAAGAAAAGAAAAACACATGCTAAAAACAATTGTGAAAGCACAAAGTCTTCCCATAGTTGGTTTCAGGATACTTCCCTATTACTTTCACTAATTCTGCTTACCAAATTAAATGAATAAGAACACTTTCAGAAGACAGACGTAAGAATGATCTTTTAAAATGATACAAGCCAAAACAGCACAAAGTCTGTAAACAACCTGCTTTCTCATTCAGATAAAAATGAAATGAAATTACAATCTGAGCTCAAAGTCTTAGTCTTTTTCTTTCAAAATGGGCAGAGTTTCGCTCTTGTAAAAAATGAAAGTCTCTTTTACAAATGAGAGATTTACAATCTTATAGCAACTACGCAAGGATTGACGCTTTTTTCCATGGGACGGCCCATGCTGCAGTCAACGTCTTCAATGCGACTTCAGTCCTGTCTGGAGAGACCATGCTGAGAACAGTGCGTTGCCATAACTATGGCGTGTCCCTTCATCAAATATGTCTCTTCTTTGGTATGGACTGTTTGGTCTTTTTCCTGATATCTGCGTAGCTGTCCAATTTCACCATTACTTTATGGAAGAAAAACAGGCTTGCGTCCTTGATTTGGTGCGCCCAGAAGTCTAAGTCTACTCGATCCACTGTTTCACCTACTGGAAATAATTCTTTTGAAAATATTGCTGGTCCTTTGCATTGATCTTCTCTTCCCTGTAGCAATTTAAATCTTCGGGCTCTCTTTTCATTTAATCGCTTGGTTTTTCCTTTAAGTTCCGCGCTCTATTTGAATTTCCACGAATTTTCCCTCACTTTAAATTTGACGTTTGAGGGGCCGTCAATGGTCGCCAGCTGCTTGAACCATGTTGAACCTTGAACCTGTGAACCTATGAAAGTTCATTGGTTCATTGGTTCATTCTGTCTCTTTTGTTCCATCGCTTCCTGGTTCAATCGCTTTCCCGCTCTTTGGTTGAACCATCCGTTGAACCACTTGTTTGCTGCTTCTCTCTTGACTAAGGCCGCCTTTGAACTTTTGAACCTATGAACCATTGAAATTTGAACTCTTTCGGTTCAAAGTTCAATCGGTTCATTGGTTCATTCTGTGTCTTGCTCAATCATTGCTTCCTTTATCTTTCTAAGCTTTGGTTGAATCTTTGAACCTTGAACCAGTTGAACCATTCGGTTCAATGGTTCAATGGTTCAATCGGTTCATTCAGTTCTTCCTTTGAAGCCCTTTTTGTCCAAGTCTTTGAAGATTCATTTCTGCGTCTTTGTTCAGCCTTTGGAACGTCTCGAAGGGAAGGTGTCCATTCGGGTCCTTGGAAAAGGTCCTTTTTCTGACGTCAAGTGTCCCCCGCAAGGGTATCTACCCTTCGGGATTTTTTGGGCGGACTTCAGGCTTCAACTTTCCCGGCGGGTTCTTGCTTCTTCGGCGGGCTTTTGGCACTCGGGCTTTTTCCGTCGGGCTTTTCCTTCAGACAAAAAGTCCGAAGGAATTCCTTTTTTTCCTTAGCCGTTTGTTCCTTTCAATTTCTTCGGGCTTTCTTCTCGAGTGAATTCCTTCGACCTTCTTCACTTAATCATTTCCATTGGACAAAAAGTCCGAAAGAATTGTTCCTTTTGGGCCTTTGAACAAATTCGAAGGAATTCTGTCTTTTCTTTGACCTTTGAACCAATGTTGCTTGCCCTCCACAAGGGCACTTGCCTTTTTCGCTTTGGGGCAGCCCCTTGAACCTGCCGATTGAACCAACCGATTGAACCAACTTTGGTTCAACGGTTCAATGGTTCAATCGGCTCATTCTTCGTTATTTGGCTAAGTCTTTTTGATCTTTTGCACCAAGCGCGTTGAACCAACTTGGTCGTTGAACCCATTGAACCTTTGAACCAAAGTGGTTGAAAGTTCAATGGTTCAAGCCTTTGTTCTTTATCATTTGCCAATTGAACTCTTTTGATTGAACCGAGGCGCCAAACCAATCTTGGAAACGACTAAGTGTTAGAAACTTGTTCTTTTGACTGAACTCGCTTACAGAAGCTTTTTAACCTGTTGAACCTGTGAATCCCTTTACGGAAAAAGCTTAAAAATGAGGAATTTGAAAGCTCAGAACAAATTTTGAGAAGGGAAGAGAGAAATTTTGGTCTGTGCAAGGCCAAAATAGTCCGTAGGTTGTCCCAAAAATGAGTGACATTTTTCGGGGACAACACATATAAGAACATGATCATATGTACATTTTGATTGTAAAACTTGCCTTTTTAACAGGTTATACCTGAATGATATTTGTTTCTTGCTAGTTTAGTTGCTGAGCTCATTTTCATATATGAAAAAACTGCTTTATTAAATTCTTCTGGCACCTGTGCTAACTGCTGCCAGTATAGTATTTGAGAGAAGAATCAGGTAAGGGAGGTGCCAAATTTTTCCTCAACTTTGTGCCTATTTTCAAGGTGCAGAGCTTTATAATTTTTTGTATTCAAACATCTATAATTGTAGTGCATTACAGAAAATGATGCTGTTTGATTTGGGTATGAAATTTATGTTTCCAGTATATAATTTTTGTACCAAAGGAAAAACTAATTAATAATATAAACAAGAGTTTGCAAACTGAAAGTTGGCTATTTAATCTATAGTGATTAACTCGTGTTATAGTTTTCCTGTTATTGACAGCTTCATTTATGTGTAATGCAATTCCAGTTAGATAGATAACACCGTCAACTAAGAGGGCAAGTCAGTAACAACATGTTTTTGTTCCACATGTCCCTGCATGTGTTGAATAATGAAGGAATTAACCACTTTACCGGAATGATTTGCAGGGTTATGCTGCAAAAGAATTTGTCAAGCTGGGGCTTAAATCTGGGGAGCTTGCCATCATATCAAAAGAAGCTGTATGTTATGCTTTCTTTTTTTGAAAGTTCCTGATGAATTCTAGTTTTTTTTTTTTGGCTTGTAAGCACTCACAAATTTGTATCAGATAGAAAGATTTTAGTTTCAGCTTTGCTAAACAAACAATAAAAATAAGAGGCTTGCACTTAGGTCTACAGTCTTTTTTATTGATTTTCTGCAGCATGTGCTGGCATCAACTTTCATAATGCTATATGACCTTCCTGCTAATTATGTATCATGTTAGGTTTTTTAGAATGTTAATGTAACAGCTTGCTAGTTACAATTATCTATTTTCTACTGAAGCTTTCCTGTTTTCTTGACAACTTCGAGACAATTTTCTTTTGATCTCTTGCAAAAACTTTCCTCATTATATTTTCTTCTCACTGTTCATAGAAGTAAAAACTGAGTTGAAGGTATTTATAGACCATTTCCATGTTTTGGAGTTATATTCAATCTGTTACACGTGTATTTCTTCTGAGGTGTAGCTTGAAGTTTAAAAGGTCTAGTAGGTTATTTAGTGGTGCCATGCATGTGTGCATCAGTGACTTTCTGTTCTTTGATTGTTGAGATCATTTGTTCTTAATGGTATGCTGCATGGGGTCCTGATCATTACATTGATGACGCAAACTTTTAATGTTTACAGTCTGGAGTTGATAAGGTATTGAAACCACTCTTTTGGTGTTTGTTAATGTTGTACAAACATGGGGATGTGTATTTTAATTTGTGGCAGAAAGGATATTAGAAAATTATTTGCTTTTCTGCTTATGAATGATAGATTAGCTTGATAATGGAAACATTCTCCTTTGTTTCTACAGGTAGCTCCATATGAACGACCTGCCCTTAGCAAGGCCTATCTCTTTCCAGAAGGTATGAAATTTTTATATAATTCACCCATGGTTAGAGTGAAATTCATTTAGTATTCATACATGTGGAAGCTATTAGCATTTTATTCTTGTGTTTGTGGTAGCTTATTATTTTACCCCTAATTTGTGCGTTTTTGGTTCGGGTTCGGGTTCGAAGAACCGATGATTTTTATTTTTCCTTGGGTTTGTTTTGGGTTTGTCCGTACAAAAATTATATAAAAAATAAAAAAATATAGAAATTATAGCCTATTACATAGGAAATTAGTGACATTGTCATTAATCATATAGTATGCATACGAATATCAAAAACAAAATACTGAAAATATTAAATACTAATTGTATGCCAAATGTCATGATAATCATTAAACATAAATAATAAATATTAAACATCAATAATTATGATATTATCTTGTGGCTGTATTTTTCATTGTCATCTTGCTCTTCATCGAGAGCATCGACATCAACATCATGTTGTGGTTCTTTAGAACCACGTGGACTACCACCCCTGCCACTCCCGCTAGCTAAGTTGTGTGTTGTCGAAGCCGAAGGAGTGTCAATGTCATCTAATGAGAAGCGGGAAATGGAAGTATCCAAGTCGATGACCTTTGGATCTATATCCCAATGCTTTGACGCACCCTCCTTGTACTCTAGGTTCTTGTGCAATAGAAGATGCAAATTGGAGTGTGTGTAATGTCCATTTTATGTTGGCTTTGGCCAACGGAGGAAGAACTACAAGACATTGTAGTATATATATAATATAACTACAAGTTTAAAAAACAAACACAAAATTACAAAAAATAAATTCGAAACAAACCCTAGGGCAGCAACTTGTAATTTTTTCAAAAATGACAAAAAAAGAGAGAGGATAAAACAATACAAATCTTACCTTGATAGTTAATGGGCTCCTCAATCAGTGTAGGCAAATGATCAGAATGATGCTTGATGAGGATTCAACCCTACAGCAGCAATGGAAGGCAAGTATGCAATGAGGAAATTAGAAAAATGAGAGGCAAGTGGTTTTGCTTTTGTTATTTTTTTTTTATCATGTGTTGTTTTTAGCTTTTGCTTTTGTTTTTACTTGCATTTTAGGGTGTGGAAATGTGTTTTTTATTATTTAAATTATTGGTTTCAGTGAAAAAATGAAAAAAATATTCAAAAATGCTAGGTTTGGCTATTTTTGACTGCGATTTCTTGTAGATTTGTGACCCCAACGCCCAGGGTTTGTCCCTGAGCACTCAGGTTGCCCTAGGTTTTTCTGGAGAACCTAGGAGACCCTGAGTGCCCAGGGATGAACCCTAGGCATTGGGGTCCGCGAATCGAATCTGCTCTTTTGCCCAGTGTGTTCCCGTCCTCCCAACACCTACTAAATACCGCAAACTGGTAACTTAGTTTTACCTTTATCATCAATAAAAGAGAAAGGCACTCCATTATCTTTAAACTACATTTAAAGATCAAATCATTTGGAGCCTCATGAAAACGTGAAGGATATCTAATTGAGTTGTAAGCAGTGTCCTCTATTGCTATTCTGCTATGCTTATTAATAAGTCTATTCCTTACAATTGAAGTAGTCCCTAAAATTGGTGCTTGTGGTGCATTACCATTGTGATCCTCCATTGCGATTTTAGATTACTAGTTTCAATTTATTTGCCCTTGTGAAACACACATGCATTTATTTTTTTAGGCTTCCACAATGTGCATTCTTATTGTGGTGTGCTTTTTGAATTCACGTGTTCAAGTTTAAAGTTCCCAATGTTTCGAGTCTCTCTTTCAGGCCCATCTTCATGGGATAAGTTCTTGAGAGTTTTGCTCATAAATAAATCAATCCAATTATTTCCCATAAGCTACAAATTTTTTTAGAAAAACCAATTAGATGTGTTAGTTTTCCTAGAACTCTATAAATTTTGCAAGGATAATCTTGTAAGTTCTTTCTTTGTTGGTGCTGCTGTTGATGAGGTTCATCATGGGTCTTCATGAATTACAAATAATGAGACCATCATTGAGGTTAATAGAGCGTTTTAATACGTAGAATGCCACTCTAGCTCTCCTTTTGTTATATTGATCCTCTCTTGCTATAATCTTGGCCTCTTCTACACGAATGTGATGCTTAGCCTTATGAGTATTCCACACGAACCGACTTCTCAACATGGTTGTGTAGAACATGTTCTTTGGTTCGAACTAGCAAATATTTCCCTATTTAGCATTTCCCACATGAACGATACATGGAAGGTCTTTGTGTAGTTTAGGATCAACCAGGTCGTTTTTTATTTCTAACATGTTTCTTAGTGTGTTTGGAGTATAAACGCTGCTCTAATATTTTATTTTTTAAAAATCCTATCTTTTATGATGCACCTCTAATGTATGAAACAATAACTTGTGGCTCATCCCTAGTATCATTGTGTTTGGGCACGACGTCCTTGACTGGCATTACAAATGCTTTCTCTATTATCATTCTCTAACCATTTTTTGTCAGGACCTAAAAGAGGTGAGCTTTCTCTTGTTCGAAATGTTCCTCAACAAAATCCTACAACTTGTGTTGCATATGTATGTAGAAAAAAATATTTTTGATAGTTTGCTTGTAAATATAGATCTTTATGTATCTTATTCCATATATCTCACAAGATACTAGAGCCTTCTGATTTCTTTGATGCTTAAACACCTGTAAATGGAAGGCATAGTTCATTTTGTTGTTCCACGATGAATTGAATTTGTGTTGAGAGATCACGGTTGTCGAGAAATTTACCCAACTATTCATTTTTATGAGGTCATTCAAGTTTGTATCATCAACAAAATTGTCCCACCTCTTAGACTTTAATGAGAAAGGGTCCAAGGGTTTCTTCTCAAAATCCTCCATAAACAAGTTGGTGACAATGGGTGATAAAGGTAACCTCATTGCCACCTTCTCTGTTCATAGAATTCACCTTTAAACTAAGTTGTTGTTTTGTTTTGGGTATGGCAAATCAGGTTTGCTAGTATAGGATTTTTTACCTTGGGTACATCCATACAAAAAAAAAACTATGTTAACAAATCCTTCACCCTAGACCCCTAGATCCTAGTACGAAACGTTTGTGATCCAGATTTGTCCATGATCTTGAGACATATCTTGGAGGATCGACAGTCCTCCTGCAGGATCTTGGCGTATCTAGGTAGGATCCGTGGCCCAGGGCCTTTTTATTTTTTATTTTTTGACTTCACTTTACAAAAAGTCAAATATGGACGTATCCGGGAGGATCCAGTCCTCCCGTAGGATTATAGCCGTATCCGGGTAGGATCTGCAGCCTAGGACATTTTTATTTTATTTTATTTTCTGATTTCACTTTACAAAAAGTCAAATATGGACTTCAAAAAACAATTAAAAATAAAATAAAGTTTAGGAAAAACCCTAAAAGCAACTTTCACACTCATTTTATCAAAAGAAAACAACACATTTACCTTTCGTTTTATGTTTACCTCTCATTGCACATTTGCTCTTTCAACTTTATCTTTTCAATTGTTTGGGACTGAAACTCTTTCCTTTTGCTAATCCTATGCCATTACAAATACCCATTTGGTGCCAAGGAGTTTAAGGAGCTTGCAACAAAGAGGATTATTGATTTAAGATAGGTTTTGGTTATATTTTTTAGTTACACACACTCGTCAAGGTGTGTGAGGCATTGAACAACGTGGTTATCAACCACTTTTGGGGTATATGGAGGTAGTCAAACACTGAGAGGGCCTCAAATGTGAAATGGTTTATTCTTGATGATGTGTGGTGAGAACGTGTAGAGTATTCGCTCAGTTTTATTGAGCCCATCGTGAGCATGTTGAGATTTGTGGATATAGATCATCCATGTTTAGGTGAGATTTATGATGGAAGCGACTCAATGATTGAGAAGATTATGCCCATCATAAATGTCAAAGAGCAAAATCCTATGGAGAGGTTCTTCAAGAAAGCGTAGTTGTATCTCATTGAAAGGTGGAACAAAATGACCAGCCCATTACATCTTGCATTTGCCTTGACTCCCAAATACTCCAATGCGAAGATCTTTTCTCTGCCCAGGTGGGTCCCACCATATAGGGATGTTGAGGTTAGAGGGATATAAAGCGATATTCTCTAGGCCCATTCTTGATCTAGAAGTAGAAGACACATCTATGGGAGAGTTTGGGTATTTCATAACCTCCACGGGTCACTCCCTTGGCACTCTTCGTGACAAGTACAAGAAGGACGCTCTTATGTAGTGGTACCTGCATGGGGCAAGCATCCACCCACCTCTAGCCACTTGCAATAAAAATTCTATTACAAGATTTTAAAAAAAAAAAAAACTCTTTACCTTTATTTTTGATTTTTTTTTAATTTTATAAAACTTAATTAACTTTGTGGCTTGCCTCAATAGGTTGCGAGTTCCTCTTTAGCTGAGTGGAATTGGGGCACATACACCTTTATTCACTCAATTAAGTGCAATAAGTTGTCAGCAAAAAAGGCGGAGGATTTGGTTTGTACATTCCAATTTGCGTCTTCTCACACACAAGCAAGATGAGTACAAGCAAAGGGCAACAAAGTGTTGGGATGTCGACCTAGAGACTATTGACTTAGATGCATTCATTGCTTGACACAAAGCTATTGGGTGCTTCACACGACTTGCATAACGGAGCTAGTGGGAGTGGCACTGGTACTGCTTGTGGTTCTAATGAACCACATGATGATGCTTTTAACGAGACATTGAAGACCAATATGAATGTAATGAATAATTATGTTGATTTGTTTTTATTTTTGTCCATACATTGTAACAATTGCACTATGTACTTGTTCTAAGACTAATCTAAGTTTGACCATTGAATATCATGACTTTTGACATTGATTTATTAGTATGTTTTGTGGTTATTTAACTGATTTTGTTTATGTAAATGCTGAAACTTAAAGCTTTAAAACAGAAACTCGAAAGCAAACTAGAATTCCTACTTTAACTTCACATAAACCTCAGTTTGAGCATTGAAAGAGAAAAGCAAAAAACTTCACCATTGCTTACCAAATGATGACTCTTCTTTGTTTGACGTAGATGTGCTCGTGCTTCTTGGATTGTGGTTGCTTCAATGGCTTCTATGCAAGAAATGCAGCAACATTTACCTTTGATGGCTAGATTGATTGATGACAAGATAACGACATTTCTTCTATTTTTTAAATTTCAAATGGGCATATTCTCATGATCTATATGATTGAGAGAGAGAAGGTCAATTAACATATTTCTCGGAGAGAAAATAAATGGATAGGATAAATCCGAATTTTTGTGTATTATTCTAGTTTGGATGGATGTGATTTAGTCTATGAGTCAATTGCATTCAATGAGGAAGTTGAGGGATTGGTTAAATGATTAATGAGGGGTTTGAATGTCTTAAATAAGGGTTTGAATTTCTTAAATGATTTTGTTAGAGGGTTGAATGTCTTAAATGAGTTTGTTTGAGGGTTGAATGCCTTGAATGATTTTGTTAGAGGTTTGAAAATGATTAATCTATTTTGGATGTATGTGATATTGTCTATGAATCAAATGCAATCATTGAGGAAGTTGAGGGATTGTTTGAATGATTATTGAGGGGTTTGAATGTCTTAATGAAGTGTTTGAATGTCGTAAATGAGTTTGGTTGAGGGTTGAATGTCTTAAATAAGTTTGTTTGAATGTCTTGATAAGAGGTTGAATGCCTTGAATGATTTTGTTAGAAGTTTGAAAATGATTAAATTGAGGTTGAATGAATTAAATGAGGCGGTTGGCTAATTTATTTGTTTTTATGAATTGTGTGCATGAGATTAGTTTAGGACTAATTAACTAACTAATAAAGATTAATTAGTTTTTTAATCATGGGGTAATGTTGGCGGGACTATATGGAACTATTTGATTAATAGGATGAGGGTCATGTCGTAATTAGGGTGATGTTAATCCATATTTTTTTCAACGATGGACGGATTAGTTATAAACGTGTTGAATGATGAATGTCGATGATAGTAGATTAGCGAGGCCGTTGAGGTGGTGGAATTTGGGTGTCTACAGTTTACTCTATGCATACTATGTGGTTAATTTTGCTTATATGGCTATATTTTTAATATTTTTTATATATTTTTGTACGGCTTTATCGAAAAGCATATCTAGGGCCAAAAAAATCGCAGTATCCATGTATTGGAATCCCATATCCATACCAGTACCAGGGTCGGCTACTTAGAAGAAAAATATGCCATTGAGGTGGCTGAATTTGGGTGTCTACAGTTTACTCTATGCATATTATGTGGTTAATTTTGCTTATATGGCTATAATATTTTTATATATTTTTGTATGGCCGTATCCAAAAGCATATCTAGGGCCCCAAAAAATTATAGTATCTACGTACCCAAATCCCGTATCCGTAGCAGTACCAGGATCGGCTACTTAGAAAAAAAGATAAAATAAAAAAATGTAAAAATTTTAGCCTAACAAACAAGAGTTAACCACATAGTACGCATATAAAAAAACACACCACTAAATCACTACTGATAATTTGATAATGCTAGTTGAATGCCAAATGTTATGATAATCATAAATATTAATTATAATTTATTACATCAAAATTAGTATTCATCAACATATTGCGCTTCATCGAGAGCATCAACATCAACATCAACATCAACATCAACATCATGAGGTGGTCTATTAGAACCACAAGGAGTAACACTCACTACCATTCCCACCAGCTACATATGCTATGTGGGTCTTGTGATGCATCGGTGGGAAATGAAGCATTCAAATCAACATTCTTTAGATCTACATCCCAATGCTTCGTAACTCTTTCCTCGTGCAAGTTGGAATGTACATAAACCAACTCCTTGACCTTTTTCGCTGCTAGCTTATTGCGCTTTTATGAGCGGATGAAGCTGTATGTACTCCAATTTCGCTCAAATAAAGTCAATGCAAAATTAAACTTACAAAAGTAAAAACTCATTTAAAAGTCAAACCATAAAGAAAGAGAGTTCAAAACTTTAAAAATAAAAATCTTACCTGTGACGATTTTTGTTGCAAGAGATTGCAAGTGTGTGCATCCTTGGCCATGGAGGTACTGCCATGTATGAGTGTCCTTGTACTTATCACGAAGAGCGCCAAGGCTATGACCTATGAAGGCTATGAAACTCCCAAACTTGCTCATAACTATGTATTCTACCTCAAGATTAGGGAAGAATCTGGAGATCAATAGATCATGAATTTTTGGTAAACATAGATTCTTGGTATGATGGTTGCACCGGTTAAGTCCCATTTTTGGTCGTTTTCATTAATTGAAGAATTTTTAATGGCTTTTACACCTACATTACCTTGGCCATTGTGTTATTTGAGATTTTCTTGTAGCTACCATTAGGCTTGTAAATTTTAAATCATAGGCATTCTTATTTAAAAGCACTGGAATGTTGCCTTTGTCTGCTTTCAGGATGATAATTTCTTTATTTTCTTTAATTTTTCTCAGGGGAGGATATTACTATCTTAAGGTATTTCTTTTAGGGGGTCGAGCTCTCCTTTTCCTGAGCAATCCAATCTAATTTCCCCTGCATTCCCTTGGATATACCTTTTTGTCTTATCTTAACACTGCACTAAGTTTTCTCAAAAGGAAGACTCTTTGGAGCAAAATTTTCTGACATAGGAGTGGTTCACCTATTTATTAACTCTTTATTTTTTAGAATGTTTACATTTTCCCTGTCTTCTTCAATGGTTTATTAACTCAATGCTTAAGTGCTATGCTGTCACTTTATGGAAGGAGCAATAGTTATAGCGTTCACAAGATGAAGTTATCTACATGGACTAGGACAAAGTTGCCGTTAAAGAGGATAATTCCATCAATCTGTTTATTCTGCCACATTCTTTGATCTACTAAAGAGATATATGCTTTATAGAAAGAATCATGTAAAGCTGGCAAGAGATTGTCAGAGGTCTTTTGGGTTGCATTCATTAGATTTGACCTGGCAAATGTTGTATCTTATGATTGGCAGCATGACTGACATATTGCATTCCAAGTGTATCGTGCCGTAAGTTGCTGTAAATTACCTTGTCCTTATAGGTTATGTTCATCAATTATGAAATTTGCACATCTCATCACATACATATACATGTATATATATATATATGTATGAGATACACATACATACATACATATATATATATATATATATATATATATATGAGATACACATACATATATGTATATATGCATATATATGTATGTATGTATGAGATAATTCCATCAATCTGTTTATTCTGCCACAAACATTCTTTGATCTACTAAAGAGATATATGCTTTATAGAAAGAATCATGTAAAGCTGGCAAGAGATTGCCAGAGGTCTTTCGGGTTGCATTCATTAGATTTGACCTGGCAAATGTTGTATCTTATGATTGGCAGCATGACTGACATATTGCATTCCAAGTGTATCGTGCCGTAAGTCGCTATAAATTACCTTGTCCTTATAGGTTATGTTCATCAATTATGAAATTTGCACATCTCATCTCTCACACACACATACACACACACACATATATATGTATGAGATACACATACATATATGTATATATGCATATATATATATATATATGTATGTATGAGATACACATACATACATACATATATATATATGTGTGTGTGTGTGTATGTATGAGATACACATACATATATGTATGCGTATCTCATACATATATATATATATATCTATATACATACACACATACATATATATATGTGCGTGTGTGTGTGTGTGTGTGTGTATGTATGAGATACACATACATATATGTATGCGTATCTCATACACACATACATATATATATATATATATATATATATATACATATATATGCATAGATACTCATATATATATATATACATATATATGCATTTATACATATATGTATGTGTATCTCATACATATATATATGTGTGTGTGTGTGTGTGTGTGTGTGTGTTTGTGTGTATCTATATACATACATACATACATACATACATACACACATATACATACATACATACATATCATATCATCTCATATCTGTATCTGATACAATCTCTGTACTTTTCATGGATATGTGCAATCAACCAATTTCTTGTACACAGTACCATTTGTTTGGGCGTTTGCATTATTCTGTGTGTCTGAAAGAGAGAGATGACAATTGATATTTAATGCTTTCAGGGGCAGCACGACTACCGGGTTTCCATGTCTGTGTTGGAAGTGGAGGAGAGAGGCAGCCCCCAGAGTGGTATTTTGAGAAAGGCATGTATCTTGCATCTTTGATGTCACTTCTAGAATAAAGTTTCTAAGTGCATCTTGAGGAAGTAAAAGCATGCATTTGGTGGAAAACTTTGCAAGTCTGGTGTCTCAATGTCACCTGGCAGAAGTTCAGTATCTACATACAATAAGATCAATCATATGATTGCACCATCCTTTAACTATGAAAATTTTATAATTATATATCTGATATGTAAATTCTGACACTGCAGGCATAGAACTGATTCTTAGCACTGAGGTGGTGAAAGCAGATCTTGCCACCAAAACTCTTACCAGTTCAGAAGGGAAAACTTTTAAATATGAAATCTTGATCATTGCAACTGGTGCCACTGTGAGTATCTCACTTGGGGTAGCATATCTTAAAATTGAAATAATTTTCTGCCAACATGTAAACAGGATTGGAATGTGGTTGATTTCTGGTGATGTCCACACATTTTGTTTGTGCTCAATATGTTGTAATTTTCCAAATCAGAATTTTTTCATGTAGACCGTCATGACTTTGTATTTACATTGGAAATATGCATGTCTATGAATTTCAGATTTTCTTTAAACAAGGTGATTCACTTCTTGCAATAACCGTGTGATGTGATTGTGATAGCGTATGTTTGAATGAAATGATCATCTCCATCTAGAGAGCTTTCTTGAATGGTTACTGATCAGCTTTTTGAAGGAAGGAAAGAATATTTTATCAATGTTTTCAGTAATTTGCAACATTAGCCGCTGGTGTAAAACTGTATCTGCTTCTTTACATCTTTTAATCCCATTCTAAAACCTGATTTTATACCCCTACTTAAGTGACAGTTCAAACAAAAGGATGCTTGTAGTAAAACTACATGCAGAAGGTTTACACAGTGGAAACATATCGAATCATTACTTCTAATTTATAACTAACCATGATTATAAAAAACAGTCTATCACAAACAGACCTTTTACTATATGTGTGTGTGTGTGTGTATGTATATGTATATGTATATGTACGTATATGTTTGATTGGAGAACACCCCTTGGCCTCAGGTGGGTGATACCCATTTGACATGTCCACGAAGGAATTTGAACAGAGTGAACCCTCTTTGCCACTAGACCATGTTATACAATATACATGGCAGTGTGTTATAACTCCAACTATCATGAATTTTAGGAAACAAAAACAACCAGACTAATAGTGTGCATTCATTTTGAGCAAAGTTACCAAATCCGGAAATCCAGATCCATTTGGGAGGGCAAAAAAATCCGAAAATCTGGAATGCTTGAAAAAGTCTGGAAAAATCAGGTCCGGAATAAATACATATATATGTGACTGTAGTTTTATAAATATACAAAATTGACAAATACAATGAAAAACATTAATAAGGTAATATAAAATATTAATATTATATAATAATAATATTTATGGTTGCTGGGCATTTTTTCTGCAGAAAACTTTAAAAAAAAAAAAAATTAAAATGTTTGAAAAAAAAAGGGCAGACCTGGACTGAACTTATCAAGGCTGGCCAAAAATTCCGGATCCAGCCATATTGGTAACTATGATTTTGAGCTATTCTTAATACAAATTCATTGAAGTCTTTCTTGAATCAGTCCTGTTTCTGCTTGGTATCCTGAACATAGTAATTGCAATGTTGTGCTGATTAATTCAATTCAAACAAGTAGTAAATTGTTTCCACTGAGCTGTTGTATCCTCAAGCATCTTTTTGATCACAGCAATCTGCTTTTGCATGGTCTTCAAGGTAACCTTAAATTCCTGAAACCTGTTCCTCATCTTAAGAGCATTTCTGATAACTTTGTGACGAGCTGTACTGATTTCTCACTTTTTTACGAAGCCCACTCACCAGACATGTTTCCTATTTTATCTATTTTTTGATAAATTTAAATATATTTATAAAAAAAGAGAAGTTACATGAGTGATCGAAGACAAGATGCCTTTATGTAGATGCAACTATCAAATGAACCAAACCATAACTGTGATATGATAGCTCTCAACTGTTCCCAGCTTTTTGGGCTATCTTACAAAACTGTAATCAAAACTGAATATGAATCTAGACAAAATATAGAATTCAATGCTGCTAGATTCGTTAAAACAAGAACTATAAATCCACTTCAAATTTTTAGTATCTTAAATACTTGTCAATGTCAGATCTTTCAGCCTCTTCTTACTCCATCATCTATTACCTCTCCAAGACTCGTGAGAATGGCTGTCAAATATTTTAATGCTTGTTTCCAATTATTTGTTTTCTTTATCTTATCACCGAAAGAGTACTCTTTTAGCTCAATGGTTTTGGTATTGACTTCTAGGTTGGCAAGATGATCAGCTACCTAATTATCCCTCTTGCAGTATGCAAGTACTAGATAGATCTAACACTTTTTGCAGCATCTGTAATGTCATTAAGGCACTCTTGAAGAAACCAGTTTTGACGCATACCCGTTTTCAAAGCATTTATCAATATCTTGGAGTCACTTTCAACAATGAAATTTTGCACTCCGTCCTTGACTGTTTTTTTCAGCCCTCGGAGAATAGCCGCTGCCTCTGTTTGATTGTTTGAATTATAACCCAAATATTTTGTATATCCCTTTTTGATTCCCTTATTGCTTTTGAATACTCCTCCATATCCTGTTGGGCCTGGATTTCCTTTGGCTGCTCCTTACAATTTTATTTCGGAAAACCTTTCTTAGGAGGTAACCATATTATTTGAGAAGGGTACTTTGTAAGTGGCTTTCTTGGAGGAACTGAAAAGCCCTTTTTTTATTAGTTTTAATTCTTCCGCCGTTGGCTCTTCCTTACATTCTTTATTTATAGTCTGGATGCTCTCTATGATTGCTGAGTTTGCTCTAGCCTACGTAATTTTGGGAGGGAAAGATTGAGAGCAGAAAAGTCTTGAATTTCTTGCTTTACATATATTCCATAAGACCTGCCCTAGAGATAAATTCTACGTGCATTTCAAGATCGGGAATTTAAACATATTTTGATTCCAATTTGAAATGAAGATCAACTACCCTACCAATTTCAGGTCAGAGCACCCAAAAGCTTGCCCCCATAACTGCCAAACCTGTTTTGCGAAAGGGCAGACATGAAACAAGTGGTCTATTGTCTCTTCCACAGCTGAGCACAAGGGCAGCAAGATGGACTGTGGAATCCATACATCTCTGCAAATTGGTTTGTCAGAGTTCTGTTTTGAAAAGCAACCAGATGAAGGAATTTATCTTGGGCCATTTCTGCAGGTGTGTTGACCACTGCCATTTTTTCCCCCATCGTAGGAAATCACTCCATGCTTTTTGAGATAACCTCCTGGTTATGCTCAATGTCCAAATATCCTTTCTAATTTCTTCTTCTCCCAACTCAGGCCATTGCTCTAGGGGCTTCTAGCTTTTCACCTCCTGTTTTTAATTTCTATAAAGTTATCCACTTACTTCCATCCTGTTTCTCTAAAAAGTTTAGAAATTACTTCATATTTAGGCTCTTGTATTAGGCTCTTGTATTAGACAGTCATTTTGATTCAACATGTCTGCCAAAAAATCTGCTTGCTTACCATCTCTGATTTTCCAAAAGAAGTCGCATAGAATTAATTGTTTGCCTTTAGTCATGCTATCTAAACCTTCGGGTAGATTTTGGATTCTTGAGAAATCTTTTGTCAAAAGATTGTTGCTGTACTTCGCCATTAGTAGTTTACTCTAATATGCTTCACATGAACTACAAAATATCCAAAACATTTTAGCTCAGAGTCCAACCCGCTAGTTCCCAAGGCTTTTATTCCCAAACCTTCGCTTACATAAGGTCTACAAACTTTTTGCCAAGAGACCAATTGAATTTTACTTTCCTTATTGCTACCTTTCTAGAGTAAATCTCTCATCATTTTTTTCATGGAAGAGGAAATTTGCTTGGGGGCTTCTATAACAAAGAAAAGATATTGTCAGTGTTGCTAATACTATTTTTATTAGCAGTATTATTCCTACAAAGGTTAACCACTTGTTCATCCATAATTATATTCTTTGTTTAAATTTTGCTAGTAGATCTAACCAGTCCTTTTTCTCTCTGCTGTTTGTAGCCAAATAAAAAATGAAGATAATTTGTAGGGAAAAAACGTTTCTGAAAGGATATAATCAAGAGGATCATTTGTTGTAGATTTTCAGTGGCATGAATAAAGAAGATAAATTAATTTGTCTCATTTATTTGTTGACCTGCTGAGATATTTAGTTTAGTATCATCCAAAAAGTGGAGACGAGTCAAGAGTTTGATTGAGGGGCATATAGATAATTCTTGAATTTATTTTTTGGCTAAAGCTTTGGTAAAGGTTCTACCTAGGGCTTCTGGCATCAATATGAAACGATAAGCAGCCAAGGGCCCTCCTTTCCTTAACTCTCTTGTAGCTATGCTTCTGGCATCAACATGAATTGATAAGGAGCCAAGGGCCCTCCTTTCCTTAACCCCCTCTTGTAGCTATGTTTTTCTTTGTACGAGACCCATTAACAAGAGCTGAAAAAGATGATGTAGTTATGCAACTTCTTAGTCACTTGACCCATTTAGTCACGAAACCAAATTTTTGCAATACTAGAAATAAGAATTTCCGTTATACCTTGTCATAAGTTTTATTTATGTCAAGTTTTATGAATATGCCTGAATCTTTCCCTTTAAAAATTGAGTGAATAGCTTCTTGTGCTGTCACTATTCCATCCATTTTTTTTTTGCCTGCAAAAAACCCTTACTGCTCCTGAAATGAGCTTTGAGAGTATTACCTGGTCTTTTTGCTTTTACCTTTGCTAAACTTTTGTATGAAGTATTGAATAGAGCTATTTCCCGGTAGTCCCCAAAAGCAAGAAATTGACTCTAGTTGGAGTCAATGTAATGAATGTAGAATTTATTGATTCTAACATCTGTTTTGTCCTATTGATTCCAGCACCATTGCTACAACATCTTCTCTGATTATTTCCCAATATACCTGAAAGAAGTCTGGATTAAAACAAATCTGCCCCTGGAGCTTTAGATTTAGGCAGCTCAAAAAGGGTTTGCTTCCACGTCTTTCTCTGTTATCGGTGCTAGTAATATCTCATTTTGTCTGGGACTTGTTAATGAAGGAATGTTATTTAACAGCTCATGTTGATCATCTGGATTCTGCTCCCATAGGTGAAATTACTATTGAAATATGATATTGCTTCTGCCTTGTTCTCATTCTGTGAGTTTAAAATGCTACCTTCCCTATTTTCCACCCTTGAAATTTTGTTAGCTGATCTTCTGTGTAGAGTTGTCTTGTGGAGGAATTGGGTGTTTTTGTCCTCAATCTTTTAACCTAAGTAGCCGATACGGATACATGTATGGGAATCGGATATGTGGATACAGCAATTGTTTTGGGGACCTGGATATGTTTTTGGATACGGCTGTACAAAAATATATATAAAATATAAAAAATAAAAAATATAAAAAATATAGCCATATAAACAAAATTAACTACATAATATACATAGAGGAAACAAAATAAGTTAAATAACCACAAAACATACTAGTAATTCAATGCCAAATATCATAATATTCAATGGTTGAACTTAGATTAGTCTTATAACAAGTACATATATTTATACTTATATTAATATTTATTAAGTTTATGCATATGGTGGGCCACCCTTTATAATTTACGATTTGTAATTTATTGATATTTTATAATTTGTAATTTATAATTTATAAATATATTATACTTATATTAATGTTGTTTCTATATTGAATGGGCATGCTGGGAATATCTTAATAAATCTCAAAATCTTAATGCCAGGGAAGAGGCCCGCCTGTGATCTCGAATAGGTTTAATAAGAAGAGTTTAACATTGACAACACCAGAAAATGTAATGGCAGGCATCAATTCGGGCAGCAAGTTTGACCGAAAAACTAGGGCAATTTCACACATGCAGCGTCTTTCAATCTAACGCAGCTTCCTTTGATAACACAGTACGCACAGGTGTATTCCCATGGGTTTTAGCCGTATTTAGGTTTACGAGCAGTATAAGTGTTTGCACAGGTTGCACAGGTACACAGTTTTTTTTTGTCCTGGATATGTATCTGGGCGTACCTGCAGGGTCTATGCAGTGCCCTGTGCGGACCCAGGGCGTATTCTTGCAGGGTATGTACCGGATACACATCACATCCATATCAGCAAGGTGGGGGGACATATCTGGTAACATAGCTTTTAACCATAACATGCTGAATTTGATCTCCAATAGCTTTCTTCTGCACTGTAAACCTCATCAAGCTTTGCACTTAACAATGCTTCCTCCTTGGCTATCTGCTCTGAGTGACTAGCTGTAAGAATATCCTCTTGAATATTCCCCAACATTGCCTCTAGCCTTTCTTCTTGCCACCAAACCTCTATCAAATTTTCAAAGTCTGGATGTTAGTCCACACGTTCAAGAATCTGAAAGGAGCATTTTTAGGTGCTTTGTCTTTGGATAACACCACCTCTATAGGCCAGTGACCTGAAATTGAAGGTTTCAGAATGTATAATTCTTCCAAGCACCCTTCATTCATCCAACTTTCTGAAATAAAGCCCCTGTCTAGTCTCTGTACAGCAAAATCTTCTTCCTTTCTTTTGTTTATCCAATTGAAGGTCTCATTTTCTGCTTTAATGTCCATTAGGCTATTAATATATCCCATTTCTTTGTATGCATATTCGTATAAAACAAGGGGTATGAGAGCTCATATAGGGTCTTTGCTGCTTATCCGGGACTTATGGATCGAATCTGGTTTGTGTCTGGACATTGATTTGGGCTTCTGGCCCATTGCCCTGCCTTGTGGCCAGATTCAAGACAAGTTTCTTTAAGATGCAATAGGTGATAGATTATAGAATATGAAAATATTGTAGAAACATTTCTCTACAAGGTGTCTGTTGATAACTATATAGGTTTACACCATTACCAAAGAATAATTGAGAGATATGTTGATGGTTGTGGAAATTTAATCTGTTCCGATCCAGACATCTCGTACGGTTGGTTTCTTCCTGCTTGTCCTTTAACAGAATCTAGAAAAATGAAACGAGGGTTGATTTTCTACAATCCAAGAAAAAATTTAAGACATTAGTTGAATCAGATCATGTTTGTAAATCACTGATTGATTGTCATTTCCTCTTAGGCTTACGAGCATAGAATCATCATTGCAAAAGGGTTCATCCAGATTTTAGGTACTTTATAAATACCATTATGTAGGTCAAATGGGAAACACTCAATCATAAGCACATGATGCAAGATTGTCTAATGATAAGCATAATAAACACTGTGTAAGTCACATGTACTGTTTCTGAACCAGGATTCGTAGGAGACCCTGCATGAAAGCATTCTTCAACTTCTTCTCTTTGTTTAATAGGTTTGTTTGTTGCACTTGCGTGATCATTTCTTCTGTGTAACCGACGGTGCAATTCCCCGTGGTTTTTCTTGCTAGCTTTCTTCTTCCGTTTTGTAATTATCCTTTTTTCTAGCTTGTTTTTCTGTCTGGTTTAAAAAATAAATATTTTCTAGTTTTTCCTTGTTTATGGCTGTGGTAATTTGCTGATTATCGCCTTGTTGTCAAGTAGGTTGATGATGGGTAATTAAATAGTGTGTCTTGTTGATGTCCTGTGTGTAAATATTCATTAATTAGTGTTTGAGAGCTGATAGAAGATAACATGTAACCTATCCTGTCTAACTTAATACAATGTGTATTTTTGCGCTTCCCTGTAAATTGATTTTATGGAGTTATTTTATGTCCGCATAGTCTCTTTCTTCCTTTCTGCATACATATGAATGGATGAGCTTCTTAGCTGGTTACCTACATAGGGTATTATGTTGAGTACAACTGCTTCAGCGAGAAACCTCACTTAACACCTTGATTCACTTTATACTCTTTTCTTTGTATGTTTAGCTAGTAGTGATTCCAACTCTGTCCATTCCTGAATTCCTTTTTTTGCTAGTTGTTACCCCTTGCTAGAACCAGGGATACGTAATTCACTATTGAAATCCGTCAACTATTTAGCATAACAAGGTCTTAGCTTGCAAATGGGCTTGACTAAATATAGGTTTACCTGGTAACATTTTTTTGACACCTCATCAAATTTTATTTGGTCATCACATTCGAAACATGTCAGAAGCACTTCAAAGATTTTGTTTATTCAAAAGCACAATACGTGAGGCTAATCCCACTAACAGAATATGTGTATGATATATGACCTATGTGGTATGCTATTCTGGATGAATCGAATAAGAAAATTTAATTAAGTTTATTAATTTAATAAAGTTTATTTGCTGAAACAGATTTTGAAGAGCATCAAATTACATGACATGTACAGTCTTAACATATTCACTTTTCTCAGCATTTCAAACTATGCTTTGAGAATTTGTATTGACATGTATGGATTTTTAACTATACTACATTCTTTTTCAGAGAAATTCGTTCCTTTTGATTATTCGTTTGTGCTTGAGGTTAACCCTAAACATTTGAATATATTGCAATTGATTTTGTCATATTTTGTATATCTAAATATGACCTTATTATCATTTCGATACGAGTCTTAACTTAGTGCTATAAATTGACCTTAGTGTCCATTAAGTTTAGTATAAGTTGTTGCCATTACATTAGAATTATCTATAATTTATCTTCTTTTTCACATTGTATGTAATCAACTATCAATCTTTTGTAGTAGTTGGGCCCAAGTTTAGAATTATGAAATGTAAATGCAATCGTTTTTGTTTTTATTCTTTTTTGGCTGTATGTATAGAAGACTCGTTTTCTTTTTGGAGAGACTGGGTCAGTTATTCCTTCTCTCTAACCTTAACCAAAGTAAAATTTCTATGTGAGTGAAGTTCTACATGCTTTGGGATATTTTCTTGAAAAGGATTCTATATGTTGTTTCTTTCTTGTTTTTAACCAATTTTTTTCCTTCTTGGATTGTCTTTCATGTTTTTTTATGAACATGGCTACTATGGTTTACTCTATGATATATATTTCTCTTAAATATCAGCGTTTATGATTAACGTCTCTGATGTGTCAAATCAGAAATTGATCGAGTATCATTTGTAGCTTTTACAAAAACTAAAGTTGATAGTGCAATCATATTATCTCACCATATCCTATTTATGTGAATATTTAAGATGTGTTATGAGTTAGTATGAGTTCTCTGTTTCTGCCGCAATCTTAGTTGATTCAAATTTCTTGTACTTTCTTAACAGGTTATCAAGTTATCCGATTTTGGTGTTCAAGGAGCTGATGCCAAGGGCATCTACTATCTGAGAGAGATAGCTGAAGCTGATGCCTTGGTAGCGGCAATACAATCAAAAAAAGAAGGGACAGCCGTGGTTGTTGGTGGTGGATATATTGGTCTTGAGCTGGCCGCAGTCTTAAGAATTAACAAGTACAAAGTTAAAATGGTGTACCCCGAGCCATGGTGCAGTAAGTTCTTTAAACTTGATTTTGTAATATGTATTGTTCTTTTTCATAATACCAGTCTATAATAGTTTATAATCCATTTCATTACGTCAATTTTTGGCTTTTTCAAAAAGATTAATCAGCTAGGATCCTAGATGCTTTTTTTTTATATCTCAATTTTTCTCTGGGGCTATCAGTTGATGGGAGTTATCTAATTAATATGGATGTGTGTTTGTGCTCCAAGTCTTGTCAACTCAAAATAAAAAATCAAAATCTATTCATTAAAATAATTCTAACTTCTGTCTATTTTAATAGCATTCACATTTGTAATATTGTATTTTGTTCATTTTTTAAATGGAAATTAATTAAAGTATTTGGAGAATCACCATAGCTCTCAAGCTCATCCTGTCAATGCCATCTTTTACATATAACTTTTCTGAAAGCTTGTAATAATCATGCCTTTGTTTCTTTGTGTGCAGTGCCTCGTCTTTTTACTTCAGATATAGCTTCTTTCTATGAGGGTTATTATCAAGGGAAGGGCGTGGAAATTATCAAAGGTACCGTGGCAACGGGATTTAGCACAGATGCGGATGGAAATGTAAGTAAATTCTATTGTTTCTAATAGCTTCCATATCTTTCCTTAGCTTGAGTTTGAGAGGAAACATTCCACCTTTCAAAGTAGCTGTCAATGAAAATAATGAGTTGTAACTACTAATGGATATCTATTAGGAGTTTGTAATGCTACGGAGCTAAGGCAAGGTTGTTGTTTTGGTCAATGCATTTTTTCATTTGAAGTATTTTAATGTCAACTGTGAGTTTATAATCAACTTTTGGTTGGGCTAAAATGATTCTTTATTCCAGGTCAAGATAGTAAAACTGAAAGATGGGAGGGAACTTGAAGCAGACATTGTTATTGTTGGTGTTGGAGCAAGGCCTCTGACAGGGTTATTCAAAGGCCAACTTGAGGAGGAAAACGGTGGCATTAAGGTTTGATCTATGTTTCATTAATCTCTATGCTACAAACATCAATTTTGACTTTTCTAATACTTCGTGTGCACGGCTAAGTTTATAGGGGCAACAACCTTATTTAAGTTGTCTGTTTTTCTCCAACTTGAACTGCTATTATGGTTAAAAAACAAATTTCACTCATGGTCAGAAATTGGTGGTTTAGGTTTGTCCATAATTTCATATTTTGGTGGCATATGTAGAACATGAAAATAGATCTTATTGTTGACTGTACAAACAAACAAAAGACCAGAAGCCAGTGGAAGCATGTTCCTTACTAGGGATGCATCTCACATCCTTGAATTGGGGATTTATTGTAATGATCTAACTATATTAAATAATCACAAATACAAGATCCAACTAGATGGAAGTATTGTTCACACAATGGCAATGAAAGATAACAGAGATACTCCGGTATGATATTATGAAGTTGTCGATGAAAGCAGAATGCTGAAATAGTAAAATACTGAAATGAGAGAGCAGAGCCACTTCAAGGACGGCTTCCCATAAGGACTCAACCAAGAAACTGTTACACAACTGATGATTTCCAAATGAAATCTTGCTCCCTTTTAATATTTATAATTAGGTCGGGTCAATCCCAGCCCTAATCTAGCCGTCACCTAAGAAATTGGAAAATCTCAAAGCTACCATAGGTTATCCATCAAGTTGGTTACTCCATAGCCCGAGAATGCATGGTGAAAAGAGTATTAGGGCCATAACATGCTCTGTCCCTTCAAAAGGGTAGTCTCAATACTTGCTAGATGCAGATGTTTTTTCAGGAAGTGGTCATCCTCGCATTTTGCTTCTTCCAATGATAAATACTTCCATTGATTAGGCACTCTATGATCTCCAAATTGCATAGCCGTTTTACTCATCGTTGGAGCATTGCTTCTATTTGCAAATGATTTTTCCTTCCTCGTCAAGCTCTGGTAGCTCCAGTTGCACTTGAATCTTGTCTCCTATGGCCTTCTTCAAACAAAGCACATGGAATATCAGATGGATCTTTGAAGACGATTATATTTACAAGTCACGGGCTACACTCTCTATCTTGTGAAGCAACTTCTAGGGCCTATAGAATTTAGGAGCCAACTTGTTTCCTTTTGGTTGTTTGAAGGACATTTGCTTGTATTGATGAAGCTGAAGGAAAAACTTATCGCTCACCTCGAAGTGCATCGCACTCATGTGCTAGTTTGCTTGTTTCATTTTGTTAGTGCCATTGCCAAGTTTTCTTTAAGTATCTTAAGGACTTTCTGTTGGTTTTGGATGTGACTACCTACTATCGGAACCTTTGAGTGACCTTACAGATGATACAAAGTGGTAGATCCATAGATGGGGAATCGATAACCATAGAGCTCCTTAAATGTGGTCATTTTGGTGGATGCGGGGATAGTAATGTCATTTTATCATAAAGGTGTTAGATATGGGTACACTGCGTTTTACCTTTTTCCAGATACATGTTGCTGTTGTATTAGTACCATTTGGTACCTAATGCTTGGCTTGAAGCATAAGTGGTTGCTTTCCGCCTTACATTATTAGTTTAATTTATTGCTGTGTTGCAGGAATCGTCCCCTCGACGTCTCCTGTCTAGAGACGCCTCCGGCACGGGGACGTCCCGGGCATGTCCGCAGGCGTTCTGGACGCCTGTGGGCGTGCCCGGGACGTCTTTGGGCCCGACGGGGGCAGGGAACAATTGCCAACTTGCCGGAAAAAATAAAATTTGAATTAGCCATTTTTTACAGCCAGGCATAAAGTTTGATCGAAAATCGTGAAAGGCAGAAAATCACGCAACAAAATTATGCAAAGAAAATGGACAGCCAAAAAAAACCCTAATGTGTCGTGCCGTGCCATGTCGTCGCTGGACGTGGAGGACCATCTTGGACCTTGCAGCCTGCTAGGAAGAGTGTTGACGGCAAGAGGGTTCTTTTTTTTTAATAAGTGTTTTTTTTAATGTTTTTTATTTTAACTTTTTTCTATGTACTTTTAAATTTTTTCATTTTTTTTTAAAAAAAAAAATTATAAAATCATATATATATATATATAATCTGTGTTTTTATTCTTTAATAATTTACAAATTGTTTTATTTATTTATTTTTTCTATATTTTTTAAAACAAATTGACGCGTTTATATATATATATTTTAATTTCTACTTGTCTTTTTAATTTTTAATATTTTTAATTACATATTTTAATGTTTTTATATTTTGGTATTTTAATATTTTTTGTGATTTGTTTATAATTTTAATATTTTTTATGTTTTTTAGTTTTGAATTTATTGGTGATTTTTTTTCGATTTTTATCCAAACTCATATTCGAACCGAATTTTATCCTTGTCGAATTTGAACTCGAACCTTGTATTATTGTTATTTTATGATTTGTTTTATTTATTTTTTCAATTTTACGTTTTGTTTTTTAATTTTCCTTATAATTTTTTATTTGTTATTATATGTTTTTTTTTTAATAATTTATAATTTTCTTTAAAAGTAGCCCCTTCCCTCATAAAACCACACTGCTAAGAACTTAGTCAGCATTTTGAAGCAATGAATGAACAAACACTGTATTTTCAAGTGTTTTACTAAAAAAATGAGTAATATGCATTGTATATATATATATATATATATATATACAGACGTACCCACGGCATATCCAAATCAAGGTTTTAGAAAAATGGCGTACCCACGTACCCAAGTCGTACCCGTACCCGTATCCAAACAACATAGATTTATTGTGCTTTATGCATATTTTAGGAGAATAGACCATGTTTTAAATTTTGATGGATGTCTTTCCCATTGTTCTCATACAATTACAGAAGGATGAACTGCTTGCTTGCCATCTTTTGGTACTAGTATATTCTCATTTTTTCAGCAAGATAATCACCGTGCAGTTTTTTTGGTAAAAAGTCTATTTAGGGTGTTTTCCCATTTGTGCAAGTACATAATAATATTGTTCTTCCTGTCAAGTTTCTTAAGCTAATCCTGAAGGGTATACTCTAGCTTTACATGTTTATTATATCATTGTTTGTGCAACCAAAAAATGTCATGAAAAAATTGGGGAGAAATACCATTTAATAAATTTGAACGGTGTTGTCTTCCCCTTTGTTCAAGTATATATTACTTTGTCCTGACCATCCGATAACTTGCCAAAGTGGTTGCATGGCACCTTGTGGAACTACTTTAATATATAATCAATTCCAAATCAAAACTAGGAAAAATAGACCATTTATTTAGACCAAAGGGAGAAGATACTTACCAGTTAGGTTGACACCATATTAATAGTGTGCTGATGAAGTTTCAGTGTGCTCTTATAAATACAATGCCGTGGTTTAATCTCACCATCCTCCTAGAACTGGACAGGTATAAGGTTATACTTCTGATTCAATCCAAGACTTCAGCTCGGAATATAGTTATATATAACATTACAGAGAAAAACTAGCTTCAGTGAAAACCAAGATAGTCCCAAGCAAGGAAGCATATTAGTGATGATTACCCAAACTTATAGCTATAAAGGAAATGCAATAATGCTAAACTGTACAGTAAAATTGAGGGTCCTTGACTGGAAGTATTCTTTTTGCCAAACTGCTTTGAGTGAATCTTGATTAGGAAATTTCAAAAAATAATTTGTTAATGATTATAGATGTGATATTTAATTTTTGTATGGAGGCCTTTCTGGTATAGTTTACTGATTTTGAGTTGATGCTATAATAAATTGCAGACTGATGCTTTCTTCAAGGCTAGTGTTCCTGATGTTTATGCTGTGGGGGATGTGGCAACTTTTCCAATGAAGATTTACGGGGATGTTCGAAGAGTTGAGCATGTTGATCATGCTCGGAAGTCAGCAGCACAAGCTGTACAGGTGAGAACTATTTTTTGCCCTTCCATTGTTTTTCTTTTCTTGCTAGAGCTATTAAAGGCACTAATTTTGGTGAAAAATGCCTTGAGATGAATTCAACTCATGGATGGGATCTGCAACAGCTGCTATCGCTGAACTGAGAATTGTTGTTTGTGTTTATTAGGAGTAATTTATGACATAGTTGTGGAGATGGTGATTTCTAATTTTGGTCACTGCCAATTTCCACAACTGAATATTAGCAACTTCGTGATACTATTTCCTGTTTATATTTGTTCTGCTCTTACAACTATCAGGATGTACTTCAATTTTTTTTACAATATTACTAATTATCAAAACCTGTTGATTTATGAGTCAAAATGAGCTAGGTGATTTTATTTTCCATATGCTAAATTTAATGTGACACATTAAATATAAATATTGTTGGTCTTAGGGGACACTAAAAACCATCAATATCATTATGATAGTTTTTAGAAGGTGAATCCGATCATTCGTCTGACATGCTTCTACCATGATTTAGCATATCATGACAGTTTGTGGGAAGTGTCACATTAGACACTAATATGCTAATCATGGATAGGCCAAAGTTGGATATTCTCCTCCCTTTGTTTAAAAAAAAGCTCAAAAAGTTTCCGCAAATGTATTTCTTATCCATGCAAGTCCTGTGAAGTAGCAGGTCTTTAAAGTAAGACCTGTTCCGTGCAGAATCCCTGCGGAAAAAAGTAAGTGCTTGGTTGTTAATGGAGTAGGCACATCACACAATGGTTTTTTAAGTGATTATATGCACATTTTCCAATAAGTTTTTCTTTTATAATATCTCTTGGTTTGCAATTTTGTTCTGTGAACATTGAAGAACTTGTGGTTTGAGAATCAACAATTACATCTGGTAGTTTCGTAATACACTCACTAATTTTATTTGGTCTTATAATATAAACAGTGTTGCTTCTTACATTTTTATGATAACCATTCCTTGGCTTTTGTGTAGGCAATCAAAGCTAAGGAAGAAGAAAGGAGCATTGAAGAATATGACTATCTTCCTTTTTTCTATTCACGCTCCTTTGATTTGTCATGGCAATTCTATGGGGACAATGTTGGTGAAGCCATTATATTTGGTAACAATAACCCTGCTACACCAAAAGCTAAATTTGGTTCATATTGGATAAAAGATGGCAAGGTTGTAGGTGCATTCTTGGAGAATGGCACTCCTGAAGAAAACAAAGCTATTGCTAAGGTAGCACGGGTACAGCCTTTGGTAGAGAGCACAGAAGAACTCATAAAGGATGGGCTGGCCTTTGCTTCTAAGATATGATAGTTTTTAGGCTCGAGTTGTCAACGTGATATACCATTTGGTCTTTTGGCTATATTTATTGTTTCAGCTTTGTTTATTTTCTTGTAGGGAGCCTTTTTAAATTAGTATCAGTTGTTTCATTACTACAATAAATTTAAAGCATGGTTCTACTATTGTTACCATCTGGGATAGTATCCTACTAAGCAGTCCTATCGTCCTCCTATGAATTAAATGCTTGAATTTGCACTGGTTGCTCGACTGTAACATCCTGCATGACATTATCGTAATAACATTTTGCATATTTCAAGATTGCTATTGATTGAATGCATAGTCGATAAGTTAATTTGTTTTGCCATCAGTTCTAATTCCTTTTGAGCACAGATAACATTCTCCAAATTGGAAGCTTCATTGTGTAAGGTAGAATTGTGGTAGCATTCCCAGGTGGTGAAATCTTCCTATTTTTTTGGAATGACAGATTTAAGATAAGATAAGATGATAAGCTTACTTTTAACATACTTTAGGAACTATCAAAGTATGTTTACTTGTTTAAAAAATTGTTTTTCAAATGCTAAAATTTAAAAATAATTTCCCAGAGCTCTGTTTGATTTTCTTTTTTCAAGATTTCAAGTACTAGGGTTGTGACTGCAAATATTCATGTAATTTTGCATAAAATTGTTACATAGTGGTCAGGTTAAAATCTACTTTGTTTGGAAATGGGTATGGGTACAGAAATGGAAACGTCACCAAAATGTGGATTTTCAAAAAACCCTTGACTTGGAAATGTTATGGAAACGTCTGTATGATATATATATATATATATATATAAATCATTTTTAATTTATAAAAGATAAAACTCTTAAAAATATAGAGCATGTATTCATTCATTTCTTCAAAGACAAAATGTACATTCAAATCTAGAATAAATCATCTAGATTGTCCCCAAAATCATGAATGCCACTCCCTCTATTTTTCAACTTTTTCATTTACTAACTATAAATCATCTAGTTTGTAGGGGCTCCTCCCGAGTGCCCACCTTAAAGGGTGCACAAGAATTTTGTTGGGGGGGGGGAGAAAGAAGGGGGCATTGGCTCATGGCACGTTGCGAGAGATATTCTCATGCTATTCTATCGCACACGTTTCCATGGCGTTTCCAGTACGTTAAAATGAAATGCGTTTCATTTTCTATTTAAGCTTTAGTCAACATGCCTTACGGATTCTGCTAGGTTTGGCTGTGTAGATTATGTTTGTTGGTTCCGAGTTTTTTAAGTGTGATTTTTTTTTGACGCTGGTTACCTCATGCAGATAAATAAACAGTGTACATGCATTATGATGATTTACAGTTAGATTATACACAAAGGTAGATGTACATTGAATATACTCATGAAAGCAATTTCTCTCTTTCGTTTTTAAAAGATTGGGTTGAAACGAAGGGCTCGTCATTTTCCTGCTCCATATCTTTTTGAACGTTAAGTCTTAAGTTTGATCCTTAATGGGAAAATGTCATAACAAAACTTGGATACATGTTTTAGCTTCCTTTATAGGTCAAAATACTAGTATAGTATTAGTAATTGGCCTTCTAATATCTTCCACGCGTTAATTATATCTTCTACACCATTGATCAAAATTTTGAGCATTACAGTATGGTCTGTTCAATAACCTGTATGGGATAAATGCGAGTGATCTGCTAGACACGTCAACGCTGATAGATTCAAATGATTAATCAAAATGATGATAGTATTTTAAATTTGTAGCATTAGATTCTAAATTTATAACATTAGAATTGGCCACTTTTTTTCTTCTTGTTTTTTCTTTTTTCCTTCTTCTTTCTTTATTATTATTATTATTTTTTTGTGATTGAGAAGTTGAGAATTACATAGATATTGGTATCATTGCTTTTGTTTTGGATTATATAGTGTTGATTACAATTGACGAGTAAACATACATTTAAATTTGAGAATTTCTTTGGTTAAGCAGCTACAATTAGGGGGCATTCAATCTGTCAAAATCTTCTAGGAAACTACTTGGTTCTAATTGTTTGACTCTCCGAGTCAAGTATTTGGAGGGATTTATACCTTAGTGAATGGTATAACAAGCTATTGTCTTCCCTAGTTGGATTATAACACCTTTTTTTTGGACCAAGTCTTAGGCTTAGCACCAAGCACTGAAGGGTTCCATTTTGTCAAATTCATTAAGGGATCAAATCCGACTTCATCTGTTATAATGTTGGGTCTTTGCTTTCAACAAGAATTGATCCTTGGTAGATTCTTTATGAGCCAAACTTCATGAATGAATCAACGACCTTTTGACTTATAGCCATTTTTAAGAAAGTGAGTGATCTAAAATAAGTTTTATTTTGCATTCTATTATGTCTCTATCAACTTTTATAAATCAGCTATGTTTGTTTAAAACCAATACAAATATTTGTTAGAATTTAATGTTCAATTTTGCATGTGCTAAAGAGTGATGTAGATGTGGTTAGAAATCCCAATTAAGAGACGTCTTTTACCATGCAACCCACAATTACACAACAACAACAACAACAACAACAACAATAATAAAATTTTATTGCTTCAATGATAGATTACACGACTTTAGATCGATCATCAACGATACAATGTTACAACCGCTACAAATCCAATATTCCCGTAGGTTTTATAAATAATAGATTAACACCATAGTATTACCCAAGTGACTTTACAACAATAGCCCTTTTTAGATCTACACTCATCTCTTTTGCAGCACTACTTGCTACCGCTCTTTAACTATATTTAAAATTGACCTATTGTAGTACTCCTTGCAACCACACTTTCTCAATTTGAAATCGAATCCGGGATTGATTGCCTTTTCAAATAAAGAGGATGTGTTTATATGGATTCACAATCCACCTTTTTTACATTAATTACATTTCAACCGACTAAGGCAACACACATTAAATGCATACAAGACCCTGTAGTCATTAAATATCTCTACACTCCCAAGGAACAATAAAACATCACTTAGGTTTATCGTTGAGTCAAGGATTGCATGAACACGTCACACCTTGTTGGAAATTAATTATACATAGGATATGAGAAAACAAGTTTGAAGAAATAATCTATAACATTTTTCGATAAACTAATTTGACAAATGGGTTCAAAATGATGTCAACTTACTTTTTATATAATTGCAAGTTACCATGATGTCCATAACATAGTTTGCATTTTCGGGTCAAACCATGATAACTTTTTGAGTTTTGCTTTCACAGATAGCTTTGGGATGATGATAAGAATGTCCGTACAAAACCGCACATTACTACAAGCCATGTAACTTCAATGTGTTGATTTTCCATTTTCCTACAAATTTGTATCAACTCAACAAAATTTGAATTGACAAAGGTTTTCCTCGTGTCATTTCTCCATGTTTCTTGTAAAATTTCAAGTTACCGCCAATTCTGCAGTTCAAATGCGGTAAACAAAATTTTCATCGCATGTTGGGGTTGTAATGGGTTGAGGAACCTAGGGTCACCACAAGTTTCTAGAAGTGCTTCAAAATTACCGCAAACATTATAACAATAAAGATATGTAATCCCACTTATTTCTACCTATCGTGCTCATATTTTTGGTTGATGCAAGATTACACGTGAACTTGGATGCTCTTACATTAGACACCTTGTGTAAGAAAATATGTGAGCATAATGCTTGCACACTTAAGGTGAGTGGAAAACCTACACTTTTGACCTTGTCCAAAGGTCTTGGCACACCTTTGCACCATGTGAGATGACTCTTGCCTTCTAGTTCGCTTGGTTGACAAATTGGGACAAAAACTGACCTCCTCTTCCAAAAGCCTTTCATCATGTTATTGCACCAAATCTCACTCTCCCTGGGTTGACCTCCTCTATCCATGCTACATAATCCACTCTTCCTCTCCTCTACGACATTACCCACTGCAACATTCCCATGTTTGTGTTTCACACTCTTCCTTTGTGTGGTAATACTTTTTTTCTCTACATAACCATTCTCTTTCCTTTGTGCAATTCCACTTTGTGTCTTCACATCGTGCTTTATGTTCTTCCACATTTTGCTCATTGTCCTCTTCCAAAAGCCTTTCATCATGTTATTGCACCAAAGCCCACTCTCTCTGGGTTGACCTCCTCTGTCCATGCTACATAATCCACTCTTCCTCTCTACGACACTACCCACTGCAACATTCCCACGTTTGTGTTTCACACTCTTCCTTTGTGCGGTAACACTTTTTTTCTCTACATAACCATTCTCTTTCCTTTGTGCAGTTCCACTTTGTGTCTTCACACTGTGCTCTATGTTTTTCCACATTTTGCTCATTGTGAGGGCAAAATCCATCCACCTCCACTCATCGCATCTCTTCCTCTTTCTCTAGTCCATCATTGGAATTCGTGACTTCATGCCACTCCTCTTTCTTCTTTTTCCCTTAATGCTTTTCTGCGCCAATATTTCCTTTGTTGCTACACATCATATATCAACACATTCCAACACGTTTACGATCATATGCAATTCTTTCCTAAGTAAGAATCAATCTCCTACTGCCACTTCTTTTTCAACCTTTCTCTGTTTATCTCGCAAGCCAAAGGTTTCACCACAACTATGGGCATTACAAACATTACCCATCCTCTCCACTGCAAATTCCAGACTTCTCTTCATGTCATTCTCTTTGTTGCTGCTCTCATTTCAATCTTAAATAACTCTACTACTTTTGTTGTAACAACCTTTGCTTCTGTTGCTTCAATCCACATGATGACTTTGAAAAGTTCATCCACTGCACTTTTTACATCCACTTCTGCACTCGAACTACTATCTGCATTCATGCATTGAAACAACTACTCTATCACTTTCATCTCTTCTGCAATCAAGAGGTGGTCTTCCTCTTCTCCTTGGTCAAATATGAGATCTTCATGAACTACCATCGTAGTCACCTCATCTGTGAACTCCATATCTACCTCATCTTCTGCAAACAAAATATTTTTTTCCTTAACATTTGCACCATGTGCACTTTAATCGCACATCTTCTATTTCTACTTCCACATGTTTCAAAAGACACATTCTTTCTGCTACTAGTGCTTCCTCAATCAACTCCAATGTTCACTTTTTCTAGGGAACCTTCCTTCTCTTCATCTTCAAAACGTGCAATGTGATCATGATGTTTTTCCTCTCCTCTTTTGCGTTAGTTGATGTAACACAATCTTTAGCGCAACGATCAGGTTACACACACCGCTTCCATCTCTTGCACACTATCCTTATGCATGCCTTAAGTCCACTATTGCACCTCTTGCAAACCTACACATGTTACTTTTCGCAACTCTCAATTCTCTATCCACCTAATAAGATGGAGAACATAATAGTCTAGATTTGTTGTTGCACCACTTGCAAATCTACACAAATTTCTCTTACACAATTCTTGTTCTCTACCCAATCAATAATATGGAGAACATAACACCCTAGATTTGTTGTTGCACCACTTCCAAATCTACACAGATCATACCAATTTGTATTTCAAGATCTACTGTTGTGCCACTCGCAATCCTACATAAAACTTTCTTGTGAATTCCCCATGTTCTCTACACACCTTCACAAAGAATGGAGAACACAAACGTCAATCCTTCAATTCTAGAGTTGTTTTCCTTGCTCTGATGCCAAATGATGCAGTTGCAGTTAGAGATCCCAATTAAGAGATGTTTTCTACCACGTATCCCACAATTACACAACAAAAATACAACAATAATAACATAACTTTATTGCTTCAGTGAGAGATTATACAACATTAGACTGATCACCAATGATACAACCTTACTACCACTACAACTCCAATATGCCCGTTGGGTTACAAACAACAAATTAACACTATAGTGTTACCCAAGTGACTCAACTCCAGTAGCCCTTCTTAGATCTACACACAAATCTCTATTGCAATACTCCTTGCAACCGCTCTTGAACTATTTTAGAACCGACTCTCTATTGCAGTGCTCCTTGTAACTGCACTTAGATCTAATCTCAATCTAAAATCTAGTCTGGAATCGACTGCCTTTTCAAATGAAGAGGATGTGCTTATATAGATCCACAATCCACCCCTTTTACATTAATCGCTTTTCAACCCACTAAAACAACAAATATTAAATGCATACAAGTCCATATAGTCATTAAATATCTTTACAATTTCAAGGAACAATAACACATCACCAAGACTTATCACTAATTCTACGATTACATGAATAGGTCACACCTTGCTGATATCAGTGATATACAGGTTTCAAGAATAGAAGCCTTTGCAAAAATAATCTATAACCTTTTTCTATAAACTAATTTGACAGATGGGTTCAAAATGATGTCAACATGGTACCTATAGAACCGTGGGTTACCACAATGTTTGTAGTGTATTTTGCATTTCACGACCAAACCATGATAGCTTTTTGATATCTACTTTGTTAGATAGCTTTGGGATGATGATAAGAATGTTCCTACAAAATTGCACATTACCGCAAGCCTTGTAACTCCACTACGTTGATTTTCCATTTTACCATAAATCTATAATAACTCAACAAAATATGAATTGACAGATGTTTTTCTTATGTCATTTCCATGCTTCTTGCAAATTTCCATGTTACCACCAACTCTATAGTTCAAATGCAGTAAAGAACAAATCCATTTTAGGTTTGTATTGGTCTGAGGAACCTAAGCTTACCGGAAATTTCTAAAAGTATTTCAAAATTACCGTAAACATTCTAACAACAAAAATATACAATTCTATTTATTTCTACCTATTCTGCTCATATTTTTGGATGATAGAAGGTTACATGTAGACCGGAATACATATGTATCAAAAAAAAGTTAGACCTTAATTATTACACAACTTAAAAGTTTTTCAACAACAATTTGAAGTAACAAATTGCCCATAAACACTGTCACATTAACATTCTATTTAAATATATAATAAGCTGTCATGATTATTTATACAATTAACCATAATTTTTTATCCAATTAACCATATTCTATTTAATTAAATATGTCAACGTACTTCACAAAAGATACAAGGTATTATTACATAAATATAGAATTAAGCCAAACTTTAATAGCTTTTAATAATATGTGAAGCATGCACAATAAATCAAGGATCTTCACCGAAGTTTAAACTGGCTAATTTACATGCCTTACTAATTGTCTTGTCACCATTTTTTATTTTTATATTATATTATATTTATTTATTTTTTTAGGATGGTATATTGAGTTAGACTTTTAAGTTTGCATCGACTCAATTATTTATTTAATGTGAAAGACTCGTATTTTTTTAATGATAGAAATACCCCCAAAGAGGCTCGAAAATCATATAAAATAAAAAAGAAACGAAAAATGTGCCAATATACGTGAATAACTTACCCTTTCCACTCGAGATGTAAAGAATAATGCAGCTTTTATGATAAAATTGAGCCTTCTAAACATTTCAACCCAAGGACAAATACGTATGATATGGGGGCATAGAGGGTCGATCCACTAAGATTTCAACTTCGTTTGCATGATTTTCATTATGGTTTTTCATTAAAATGGCATGATTTCCAAAAATAAATCATAACGATATTTTTGTCCTTAGGGGCACTTATTCCCGTATTAAAAGGGCACTTATTCCCCTATTAAAAGTTACAAAGATAATTGGAAAAACAAAATATAATAAATGTCGTGATGTGGTTGGTTTTAGTATTTATTAAAAAAAAGAATATTTAAATTTAACCAAGAATGGAATTTTGGTTTTCACCACATGAATAATTAAATGGAAATAATGAGGTGAAATCAACATATTTAAAGTAAAGACATTAAAAAAATAAGGGTTATTTAAAAATAAAATAAAATATTGCTAATTTTATAAATGAATAAATTAATAAAAAAATTATTTGAAAAAATAAAACATATGTTAAATAAATTTCAACAAAGTAGTATATTATTATTTAGAAATTTGAAAATGAAATGAAATTAGGAGTGGTCATTTAAAAGTCATGATCACTTATAAATTAAGTTTGATTGATTAAGTTGATCTTTTACGAGAAGACAACTAACATAAAATAAAGTGTATAATAGTACATAAAATAATATTTGTGATTTTATAAATATTTATGTTTATGAAAAATAATTAAATAATAAAAGTGTAAACTTCAACTTTTTGTTTTTGACAAGATATTTATTTTTCTCCAATTTATTAATGCTAAATATTTAATTTTCCCAATAAATGATCATGTCATTGACTAGTCAACAGAAATATATAAAAATAAACATTTTCAAAATTTCTTTTTAAAAAAATACAATATATTTTAAAAAACTAATATTCAAACTTTAGAAAATTTATTTTTTTGCATTGCATGATTTTCGATGCAAATTAAAGAGTAGAGGTGATTACAATAATACCTGCTACAACATGTACTAACAAATGCAAGGGTAAGTGACAAAATATGTTGTATTAATTTACTGATTATGGATTAATTTATGTTTAAAAAAAAATGTAATGCCCTATTCATAAAAATGCCTCCAGCGTAATGATATGTTCGAGATGGTAGATAAGTTTTATTTTTGGGAAACTCATGAGTAAGTCACTCTCTTAATTAGATTGCAGGGTTTATTAAATTGATAGGTGTTTTAGAGGGGTAAGGGTGGCGGTGGATGTAATGTCTGTGAGTTGTTAACAATTAATAGTAATATTAAATTTGATATTCATTTGACTCTTATTAGATATTGTTGACCTTAAATTTGATGTTCATTTGACCATCACAAGCCACTTTTGATATTAAATTTGATGTCTATTTTGCTGGCATATAGAAGTCAATTAAAAAATTGTAATATCTTGGGCACATAATATAATTTGAAACTTGCTTTTTCCCTAAAAAAGTTTTTCAAATTTTATAGAGAAGATTGAGGCCATCTATCACCCATGAGTAGATTTATTTTTGAGAAGATAATAAAATCATTAATTAGTATAGTATTTGACAAATTCAAGATATGTGAATCAAAATTGATATTAAACATATTTAAAATATTCGTACTAAGGGAGAAGAGCCACTGATTATGCATGGACCAATAGTTGGGAAGATATATGTAAATTAAAACACTATTAATTATTTAAATAAAAGTGAGTATAGGTCATTTCCATAATTAAAATGTAAATAAAAACTACCCATCCTAAGTTAAATCAAATAACTAGCCAACCAAATGATGATCCATAGGTGGACACCAAATATATGACTTAATCCTCGAGTAATGACTCACCTTAATTGTATTTCTATTTAAAACCCCATAATTTAATACTTTACACTTTATAATTATATGATACTTACATGACTATATACACCCCTTAACTTAAAGTGATTTGTCCACTCCTTTAATAGATATACAATATGATTTTAGACTTTCATACTTTTCAGATATAGTCCCTACATATATAAAATTGTTGAGTGTAACTAACTAGTACATTCAGCATGGACTTTTATGCTAGACATTAACCCATGGTTAGTCAACCTCAAAAATTATGCTAGTTCCCTTAGACATTGCCTTCACTCTGTCAGGATCTAGGAAGCACAACTGATTACCATATACAAGCAACTAACATGCGGAAATATCCAGAAGCAATAAGTAACTAGAATTTGGAAATAACACAGAATATGAGAGACAATACCCAATTGTATTAATACTCTTACAAAAGAAAATTACAATAAAGAAGTGCCACAGTCTTCTTACACCTCCAAGGCTTCCCACACCTCTAGGACTCTCAGTAATCTTTCCTCAAAGCTCTCTCTCTTACGGTCCCAACACACAACTCAAACACAGAGTTGGTGTTCACCTCTACCAGCCAGTAACAACACTCCTAGTCAACTAGTCAGTAACAATACTGCTAGTACACCGAGTATACCCACATACTCAAATCGAGTACACAACGTACTCCAAGTAGATCTCCCATGAACTTGCAACAACCTGCAACTCAAATGATCTTACTTTAGAAGGAACTACCTTGCCTTCCTCTATGCTCTATAACCGAGTACACACTGTACTCCAAGTAGATCCCACCTGATCTTGCTCCCTGTTGTGTTGCTGTCACCTTGATCCTGATGCCACCTGCAGATCAACCTGGTTTTGCATACCTGCAAACCTTAGACCTCGCACACACATACACCTGCAGATCAATGATCTTAATTACCATGCAGATCTCCAAACGTGGCCTTGCACACCTGTTGACCAAGATCCTACATACATGAAGAATCCTTCTGATTCTCCAAACCAACACCCACACTTGGCACTGTGGCACTAGGAGGAACACACCTTGCTCTCTTCACTCTGAAGAAGCTAATATTTTCTCTCTTACTCTCTAGCACACATTACAATGCAACCCATGAGTCTATTATATAGATCTCATGCAAACAATAATTAAACATCTAATTACAATAATTAGATCCGTAGCTTCAAGTCTATAATTGGCCTTCTACATGCAAACAATATATTCGTTAACTAACTGTTTGTGCAACCGACAGTTTCAAAACCACACAGGTGACCGACGTCGGTCCCTGTCTACTTGGAGGTGACCGATGCTAGTTGATCCCTGTCCGATGTCGGTTGCTCTTCTCACTGTATATGACCGACGTCGACTGATCAGACTGACGTCGGTTGCTCTGCAACTCAGCAACCTCTCAGCAACCTCCTCCATGTCTGCATCAGTGAAGATTTTAGCTCCACAACCTAACAATCTCCCACTTGGAGATAAACAACTGCACTTTACCTATACCTGTACACCGTCTAATTTGTTTCCTAGCTTGTATCCCTCTTCAAGCTCAACCCTGAAGACCAACCACCACACATCCTGTGGTGCAAACCCTGTCATCCAAGTAACCTGCCACATCCACATCTACAAATCCATGTAGAAAAGAACTTGATCCTGCATAGCATGTCGACCTGCTGCTGGTCCCTCTCAGATACCTGAGAATCCACTGAACTGCCCTCCAATGCTTCTTTCCCAGATCGGCTCCAAACTTTTTGACAGCACCCACTGCTTGGGCAAACTCAAGGAGTACACATGTACTCAACCTCATCATGTGATTGGGGACCCTGTTCTGTGAACTGTCCATCCATAGGTGTGCTGCCCTATTCTGCATCCTGCACTACCTTCACACAATCATCCTGTGACAACATCAACATGTGATCTTCCCTATCTCTAGGATTACTCATGCCAAAAAATTTTGCTGCTCCAAATTCCTCATGACATGCCACTGAACTAACCTTACCCTTAGCTCAGCAAAACCCTGTATGTCTGAACTTGCACCAAGCTCATCCTCCACATATAGTAACAGGATAATGTCGCGACTATCATCCACCTGGTAAGACAAACTCAATGGTTACACTGACATTGACTAAAGCCCTACTTTGTCATCCACCTGCCAAAACCTGTACCACTGTCCTGCAGCTTCCTCAAGACCATATGACTTGGCCTTCTGTCTCACGTGTCCATTCTCTCTATTCTTTAACTAAGGTATCTATTCATCTTTTAGTGCTTTCATACCGACTGGCAGCCCTTACCAAATCTCTCGTTTGGTTCTGCATCCTAATCATGCCATACTTCCACTGTTTCCTGGATCCTTCCTGCTCTATAGTGAGCAATGAGTATAAAGAAGAGGAACCATGAATTTGAGGCTTACTTACCCTTTTAGTCCTCCACATGGGCGTTTGAGATTCCTTGACAGCTTGCTGTCTGCCCAAAATCTGTTCCAGTGACCGACCTCGATCACCACACAGTCTGCATCCGACCGACGTCGGTTCCATGCGACTGTCCAAGTTGCCGACACCGGTTATCTTACCAACGTCGGTCTCCACTTGCCCGACACCACTGACTCCTCTGATCTGCATATGACTGACATCGATGCTTGTCTGTTCGACGTCGGTTCCTCATGATCGACACCGGTACCTGTGTTTCCCTATGAGTGATGACTTTTTACCCGTGAGCTTTCTTTGAATCATACCCATGTCCAAATTGCCTTGCTCAGAAGTATCCAGCCCCATCCACTAATCTCTGTCTGTCATCTCCTCCAAGAACACCAAGGCTTTCTAGTTCTTAAGTCTATCAAATACATCAGTCTTCCTTTTCCTGCAATAAACATAATCCTTTCTTGTAGCATCCCCTTGCTCACAAAAATCTCGGTCTATGCTCTCTGAAGCTGAACTCTTACCATTTTTCGTAAGAACATCCATTCCCTTCTCACTTATGTGACCAAGCATACAAAGCCACACCTGTGCAACAAAAGTGGAATCAGTAATACAAGCAAGTAGATAAAGAGTACCTACTTTCTTACCACATGCTAATTCAAGTGCATCCTTGGTAACAGTCCAAGAATCCACTATGAGAGTTTTTGTGCATCTCTCATCACCCAACTTTCCTGAAGCAATTAGCCGCATCTTCAAGACTGGGACCTGCATGACCTCCTTCAACACCCATGTGTTGGCCGTCTGCAATTTCAGTAGCACTTCCCCTTTGCCAAAACTTTGACAAGGCTCACCAACCCCTCTATATGGGGCTGCATGGAAAGAGGCAACATAATCTATAAAACAAGATTCTACTTTATCCAAGGAACATCCCAGAGCATCCTGTGCAACAACACCTGCAACATCTGCTTCTTCAGTTCCTTCATGTTGATCTTCTACCAACCAACAATTTCTCTTTACCTGCTCTTTCTTTACATAACACCGTAATTGACCATTCGTGCTTTTCAATTCCTACATTCTTAGCTTACTTTCTTCTATCATTGCTCTACTCCACTCAATCAAAAAACCTTGAGAGTGACCTGTAATCAAACACAAACCTGCTCCCTGCAACTTTAGCTCTGATACCACTTTGTTAGGATCTAGGAAGCACAATTGATTACCGTGTACAAGCAACTTAACATGCAGAATAAACCAGAAGTAACAAGTAACTAGAATCAGAAACAACAAAGAATATGAGAGACAATACCCAATTATATTAATACTCTTCCAAAAAAGAATTACAAATGAAGAGACGCCACACTCTTCCACACCTTACAGGCTTCCCACACCAAGTGTACAGTAATTCACCTTCAAGAGCTCACTCTCTCTCTTACGGTCCCAACACATAACTCAAACATAGAGTTGGTGTTCACCTCCACCAGCCAGTAACAACACTGCCAGTCAACCAGTTAGTAACAATACTGCCAGTACACCGAGTATACCCACATACTCAAATCAAGTACACAACGTACTCCAAGTAGATCTCCCATGAACTTGCAACAACCTGCAACTCAAATGATCTTACTTTGGAAGGAACTACCTTGCCTTCCTCTATGCTCTATAACCGAGTACACACCGTACTCTAAGTAGATCCCACCTGATCTTGCTCCCTGTTGTGTTGCTGTCACCTTGATCCTGCTGCCACCTGTAGATCAACCTGGTTCTGCACACCTGCAAATCTTAGACCTCACACACACATACACCTACAGATCAATGATCTTACTTACCATGCATATCTCCAAACGTGGCCTTGCACACCTGTTGACCAAGATCCTACATACATGAAGAATCCTTCTGATTCTCCAAATCAACACCCACACTTGGCACTGTGGCACTAGGAGGAACACACCTTGCTCTCTTCACTCTAAAGGAGCTAATATTTGCTCTCTTACTCTCTAGCACACATTACAATACATCTCATGAGTCTATTATATAGATCTCATGCAAACAATAATTAGACACCTAATTACAATAATTAGATCCGCAACTTCAAGTCTATAATTGGCCTTCTACATGCAAACAATCGGTTCGTTAACTAATTATTCGTGCAACTAACAGTTCTGAAACCACACAGGTGACCGATGTCAGTCCCTGTCTGCCTGGAGGTGACCAACACCGGCTGATCTTTGACCAACGTCAGTTGCTCTTCTCGCTGTATATGACCGACGTCGGTTGCTCTGCAACTCAGCAACCTCCTCCATGTCTGCATCAGTGAAGCTTTTAGCTCCACAACCTAACATATCTCAATTGTAATTACATGTTAAGATTATTATGCATTGATACCAATTTACTCATTCTACACAAATATTCAAAATTTGTTCTCCACAATTATTCAAGTAAAATTAAAAGTTATAAAACTAAATTCTTATTAACTTCATTACATACTATTAATGTATATAAAACTAAATTCTCAATATAATTTCATGAGTACCATTAATATATTTGTATTAGTATTATTAATGTAAAGCCTTGGTGTTCTTCGAGGAGATGACATTAATATTGTTAAAGCCTTGACATTATTATTAATATGTCTAATTATTGTTTGCATTATGACATGTTCTTAGAGGAGATGACATTATTATTGTTAAAGCCCGTTACAAACCATTTACTTTTCAAGGATTGGTTTTATTATTTAAATTTTAGGGTTTTGTTGAATCTCAAACCCTGTTCTAAAAAATGTTGTACTGATAGGAAACTTGAATTAATTTTACGTATAACATTGTTTGTATTGTTGAATCTCAAACCCTGTTCGGTCTGATTGCTAATGTTAGGCTATATAAACTATAATTAATAAAATTGTTAGGGTTTCCATAATTATTAGCTGAATATTCTATAAGGGAAGGGCACACAAATAATGAGTATAATGTTTATTTTTTCTAGTCAACACAACTTGCGTTCAACTAAGGTTAACAATTAATTTGGATTATATGGAAACTATAATTAATAGAATTTCTAGGGTTTCCACCATTATTAAATGAATATTCTCCAGGGCTTCTGCCATTATTAACCAGGGCTATAGTTGTGGAGACCTTACAAATATTATTGAGGATGAGAAAATAAAAATTGAAGTATATCAAACTTCTTATTGAGATCAGACCTTACAAGTAATGATTCTAAACTTTAGAGACCATAATAAGCATTAGAACTAGTCATTTATTGCTTCAAATTTCAAATTATTACCCTCATTAAAGTTAGGTCTCCACTACGATAGCCGTAGCTAACGATACTTGCAGAAAGTGGATACATTTGTTATCTTAGTTCACAACAATGTAAATTTTTAGATGTTATTAGGGTTAATTATCATTTTTTGAAATATTACATTGTTGATCGTCCATTTTTTCCTCTTGATTGAAATTATTGTTGACATTAAGATACTTGTTATACTAGTTCATATTATCATATACTCTAGTTCATTAACTCTATAAGCAGACCTTCAAGGTGGTAGCAATATGACAGCTATAATTTTATCATAACATGTATTTAGGAATTGCAATCATAGTCATTATTTTAGTTGGATTGTAGTTGCTCTTGATGTTCTTATAGTCTGCATGCATATTGATTTACCTTAAAATTTGTACATCCAAGAAGCTTTTCTACAATATTTAGTAATTATATTGAATACTTGGGTTCATCATTTTAATATTGTGTTTAGTTTTTACTTAGATATATGCAATGATATATTAAACTTAATTAGTTCAATCTATGCAATAATTGATATATACATGATTGTAACCTTGTTATTGGGTTTGAAGTAGAATATAGTGGTTTCAATTTTATTTGTTGATGAATTTGTGCAATATGACTGCTGTTAACTCTACTTTACTCTCTCAAGATTTAATTCATATCAATTGATGAGTAATGGATGAAGATAACATTAATTTACTTTACTTTAGCGACCTTGAACAATACTAGTATGCCATTGTTTTATTATCTTGATATGTTTACCAACCCTTGATGGCATAATAACCCCTATAAATCTACATAAAATAATCATTGAGGGCATTTTCACTGTACTTTATCGTAGCTATGGTCAATGTTAATCTAATTGCATGAGTTCAAATGCCCTATTCTCTATAGAATAATACATTAAATGTTTGTCTTTACCTTGCATGTTTAAGTAGTTTAGTTGATTATTTTATATTGAGCTTGTAATATTTATAATCCTAATATGAATGGCCATAGGCATTGGGATACCCTTCACATAATTTTTTTAGAATGAGTGATTATGTTAGTGTTATATTTAAGGACTTAGCATAGTTTGGATTTGATGTAATACATTTGCGATATGTTATGTAGACTATATTTTTGAGTGCTTGAAGGAAGCTATAATTTTATATAAGTTGCTAGTTTGTAATATTCAAGTGAAGTTTAACACCACTATACTCAGGCTTATGCTATAACATAATTTGAATATTTGAGAATTTTAACCCCTACTTCATACATTAATTTTGAACACTCAGATAAGATCGAATTATGTGTCAATGTTGTTTATTATTTGGTAAAGCCTCTCTAAACTCTGGAATTGATAACTTGGTAGGCCTGACTATACTTAAAACTTAGGTCTCAAGGAATTCCAAATATGAAACATGATTACTTATACATGATCTTGCTTTATCGTTTGAATTGTTGTTGTGGTGTTTTCTATTTACTTAATTATCAGTATATGTTCATAATATAAGTGCACATATTTAATGTTTTAGTGTATATGATTTACCATGTTTTGTGGGTAGATTTAGACTTTTATACATAAAAAGAAATCATTGAGGGGGGGGGGGGGTTCACTATACCTCATCCTAGCTATGGTTAATGTTGATCTGATTGCATGAGTTAAAAATGCCCTATTCCTTATAGGACAATAAATTAAATGATTGTCCTTACCTTGCATGCTTAATTAATTTAGTTGATTATGTGATATTGATTTTGTAGCATGTTTGTTTTACATTTTTTAAGCCCTTTGAAATAATATTTAGTATTTATAATCCCACTATGAATGGGCTTAAGTAATGGGGTTACCCTTCACATACAAAATTTAGAATGGGTGATTATGTTAGTGCTATATTTAAGGACTTAGAGCAATTTGGATTTGATGTAATACGTTTGGGTTGTGTTATGTTGACTATATTTTTGAGTGCTTAAAATAATATATAATGTTATAAATTTTTTTAGATGGTAATGAAGTTGTAAAGTTTAACACCACTGTATTCATGCTTATGCTATAAAATAATTTGAAAAATATGACCCCTATTTTATTCAGTAATTTTGAACACTTAGATAAGACTAAACTATGTGTAAATGATGTTTGTTATTTGGTAAGACCTTCTCTAAACTTTTGATTTGAGAACTTGGTAGGCCTGACTATGCTTAATGTAGACATTTAAAATCAAACACTTCATGTCCATTCTAATTATGTCTTCTATTAACACATTCAACCTTACCAAAATCACTTTTCCTTTAATGGTTAATTAATTACCTAATTAATGAACCTAATATACCCCTAATGGAAAATTCTATGGATTTGGAATTATCTATTTTCTAAATGCACAAATTGAATAATTGTCTCACCCAAGGTGACATCATCATACCAAGTGTGAAAGTAAGAACTCTTACAAGCTCTTACACCCCTCTTACACACTTTTCCGCTTACATGGCCACTTAAAAACTCACTTAGACCTCTTATATAACCTCTTACACAATCATCTATGCCACACTCCAAAAGGATCAGTCATTACACTTTAATTCCAAGACTTGCTTCCACACTTCATGTGTGTAATCATGAATTTGAGGACTCCTCCACCATTGATCTTGATCTTAGATCAATAGTCCACATTAAAAATAAAAGTATATAAATTCAAGGGCCTTTGGCCATTATAAATAAGCTCTCTTGAAGTAAACTTACAATGCCAAAATCATACTAGAGCTTCACTTCTTCATTCCATTTTCCAAGCCAAGCCAAGAGTAGACAAGGGCAAATGCTGCCCATGCATGGAGTCAACATTTATAAAGACCTATAGTTGTACAAGACAAACATAATCCTCTTTGAACCAACAAGCAAAATGAGTCTTCAAGGAAGGTATTAAGAGTTTACTTGATTTTTACTTGATTTTAATTATTGTTTGACCTTGCTCACCCTGGGGATTAGGATTAGGATGGTATGTTCACAAGATTGTTTGGATTTGATTCACTAAGAATTGGACTAATATATCTTAGATTAATAATCTACACTTAAAACTTAGGTTTCATAGAATTTTATTTATGCAACATGTTTTCTCGTACATGAGATTACTTTAGGGTTTGAATTGTTATGGTTTTTTCTATTTACTTAATTATTGGTATATGTTCATCATATAAGTGCAAATCCTTAATGTTTTAGTGTATACAATTTATCATGTTTTGGGGGAAAAGTTAGAGTTTTGTGTAAATCATGTTTATCTATGATAAGTAAGATGCATGTGATGTGAAGTGTTTTATGCTATACCCTATTGGGTTGCTATCACTCAAATAATTTATTTAATGTTAGAACTAGAGTAAAGATGAGAATTTAAGGAGACAAAAAATAAATACCCTAGTATTATCTGGCATTTGAAAGTTTTCATTAGTATCCTTATATGCACTTTGTCAATGCAATTTATGGTAAATATGCACATTCTCAGTTTTATATTTATTTGCACTCTTCAAAGATAATGTTGTAAAAGTGTTGAGCTTAGGGTGTGTTAACTTATTTTCATTAACATGAAATGATTATATGAATCTTGAATGGCTTGGAATATTCTATGGATGCGAATAACTAAAAATATAATACATTTTATATTTACTTAGTTGTATTGTAATTATTAGCCTACTTATATGATATTGCTAGCCTCTTTAAGATGCATTGATATGCTTTTATGAGGTAAAGGAGAACATTTATTTCCTAGAACAATGTTTGGTAGTTTTTTATGCATTTTAATTTAAAAATAAACTTATTTGAGTTATTACTAACTTAATAAAATTGGAATTTGGAAGTCATAAAGATCAACATCTTGTGGGGTAGTTCATAGTAGAAGAACAATTTTGTTAATTACAGTAAAGTCCTATAATTACCCTTTAGTAATTAAGGAGATCTAATCCCACAACCACTCAAGAATTGTGTTGTTTGCATGATGACACCCAAATAATATATTATGGTGAGTTGAATTATATTCTCCATTAATATATATTCATTATCCTACACTAATTAATATATTAAGGGTTTAATGTATTCTTTCTCCTTAAGGGTCCAATGTATTCCTTTTAAGTATGATGTATCAAGCCTTTGTGTCACCATTTACCTTTTGTAACTCGTTGAGGTGAAGATTAGTTAGAACATTTTAATAATATAATATGTATAACATAATTATTAGAACATTCTAAGCCCTTTGTTTGAAGCCTGCATATGATTATGAACACTGATTTAACTATTTTGGGAATAATGGAGTTTTATTCCTATTTTAGTTAAGGGTCTGGATTAATAAATTAGTAAATAATATTTCACTAATTACAGTCCTCATTTTTATACTTTATCTATCTTTTTTACTTTTCTAAAAATAAAAATAAGGATAAAATATGACTTATCTGAGAACAGGCTGAGATGGCTGAAACAGGGTCTAAAACTCGCTGTGCAGGACTAAGATAGTGTTGTAAATTAGAATCTAGATTTAATTCCATGAAAAGATATGACCATAAAAAATAGGACACTTTTGGGTCTGGTGCTATTGTCCATTCTTGAGACTATCATCCAAATTGGTCACAAAGATCTAAACTTTCTAGGTGCTTTGTGTTATTCTTGTGTGAGCCTGCCTGTGAAATATTGAATACTGAATGTCAATGAAGTTCATTATAGAGATGATTAATATTCAAACCCTAACCCTCTATCATGCTTGATAAAATAAGATTTGAATCACTTAAAAATGGGGGGTTAGTGTGTGTAAGATGCACTAAACATGTGATCCACACCCCTTGTGTGGGTATGTTACTTACATGCCAATACTCTGAAGAGGGATCAAGCCATATGTAGTTCTCCCACCTAATGTGCTTTGTGTGAAATAATGTGATTTGGATGCAAAAATATCAAATTGAGAGTGATTGAGGTGGCTAGGGATTGGTATGATGGTTTGAATATGTTTACAACTATGTTGGGTGACTGTATGTAAAAAATAGGAAAGTTTACCTTAGTAGTTTAATTGTATTCTTGCTTGATTTGTAATATTTATCACTACCATTATAAATGAGCTTTAGATGGGATTTTATAAGGAACTATTGGTCATGGGTTAGATTCATTCATGCTAGGCTAACATGATGAAGGATATGAATTGAATGAAAATGATCATTAGGACTCAAAGTGCAATTGGATAGGAGCAATGAAAATGGGACACCCTAGGGACTAGTGCTATAGTCCAAGTATAGTGATCCTACCCTACAAGTTCAGGTCTTAGGGGGATATAATTGACTTAAGAAATATGGTTTGGATGAGCTAGAATCAGGGTCTAAAAGGTTTTAGATGACTAACAATAAGAAAAAAGGTTTCTAGAAGGGTCATAAGAGCATGTAAGAAGGACCTATGGATAGGGTGTCACAAGCCACACTCAAACTACTAATTTGAACATTTTATATGACTACATTTACCCCTCTTTATTCTAGTTATCTAACAAATCAAAATACTAGGATAAAGGAAAAGTAGAAAGTGTACCTGAACTTACTTGCAAGGGTGAAGCCCATGAAGATGTGTGATACTGAGTGTGCATAGAGAGAGAGAACATCATAAAGCATGAATATTTAAGAGAAAATAAAGAGTAGATCAATTCTTAATAGACATGATATGTATAAAATAAGAATGTACAAAAGCTAGGTAAAAGAGAAAGGAAGAGAAACAAATGAATACACCTCATCAGGTACGTGAACCAATACAAAACCTGTTGTGATATTGAGTGATACTAGGTATGTGCTGAACCAAGAATAATATTAAAAATGGAGCCGAGTGCTCAATTCCCTGAGGGTGGATCAATAATATAAAGGTTGGCCCTTTGGATCCATCATCACTAACTAAGTGAAGCTATGTGATCATGTATGTGTTAATCGATGTTTGGAAAATGTGTCTAATCCCTCTGAGTAGGTGGCTCAAGAATAAAGAAATTAGTTAGTCCTTTGGCTCCATCATTGCCCCCAAATTCTGGAACTATGAACTGATACCAGTATGAATGAGTGTTGTATGATATGGCTCTTGAATCCCATGAATGCTTTATAATCTAACAATGTGGTGTGGATAGCCAAATGTGTGTTGAGAACTAGGCTAATCTTGGCCACTCTAAAAGGTAGAAATTAGGATTGTATGAAATCCACTCTAAAAGTGGGAACTAAAATTATATGAAAGCCACTCCGAAATGATGCCAACCACCTATAAATGGAATAAGGTACACAACTATTGAGAATCCCTGGGTCATGCAGTGAACTAAAAAAAAGAAAGCAAATGTGTCATACACATTTCCCCCAATCTTTAGTGTCTGTAACATGGATTCTGATCTTGATGTTATACCAACTGCTCAATCTAAAACTAAAAGTGAGAGCCATCATGCCATGCATGATGCCCCCTATGTCTCAATTTTATGAAAAAAATTGTATTGAAATTGTTGAATCTAAATTAAACTATAACTGACAAAACTATAACTTGTCTTACCTTTCTATCTATTTTTAGAAATTTTGGAATTTTGGTTGTTTGGATAGGAGTGCCAAAAATAAGACACTTTGCTATCTAGTGTTGTAGTCCAACTATGGTGCTCTTATATTTTGCTATTTTTGATCACTATTCTGTATTCATCACTATGTTTCTGGTCTATTCTACCTAGTTTGAATTTTGAATGCTATTCTAAGTGTTCAAAAACCTAATTTTTTTGATCAGTAGAAGGCTCTGATCTCTATGACAAAAACCCCTATTTATTATGCCCTCTTCTAAGGGTAAGAATAGAGACCCTACATTGACTACCCTTAGAAGAAAGAGCCATGGAAGTGTGTTATGCTATGAAATACATGATATAGTAATGATAATCCAAAAGATATCTCAAGATATAACATAGTTTGTATTGGAGATGGTTAGATCAATAGGATTATGCCTAGATAGATATACCAATGTAATAATATGTGCAATATACTGAATTGAAGGTGGAAATTTGGTTAGTTGTTAGTTATCAAGGAGGGATGGAGCATGATGTCCATCATGGCATATAATAAGGCAAGATAATGCATAATATATACCATGGAATAGCAAACATATAAGAAGCAAATAAGAAAACAAACACACAAGGTAAGAAGAAAGAAGCATATAAAATAAGCTAAGGGGCCAAGAAAATAAGGGACATGGATACATGTCACTCAAACTGAGAAAGCAAGCATACAAGGCATGTTCAAATGCCCACATACACATTCAATTGCAAACAAGGAAGATTGGCATGAGGGCCATAGGCACATATAAGAGTACAAACAAAGGACATTGGCAAATGTTCTAAGGCACACACAAGAGACAAAATAGGAACTAAGAAATGTAATCACATCTAGCTACTCAAATTAAGAAAGGAACGCATGTAAATGATATAAATACTATCACATATAACTAATCAAAGTAAGAAGTGAAAGTATGCAAAACATGTAGTATAAGACTAGGTAGATGCTAAGAAATACACAAGTGCTATATACTAGTGAGCGTCAATAGAATAATTTATGTAAGCTAGGAAGTAATTTACATCATCATGATAACTAGAGTGTGGGGTATATAAATGACATAACCTAGATTTAGTCATGTAGAAAATACCCCCAGTGGGTAGATATGTTGATGTATGTCTTGAATGTAGAAATAGGATGCCCTCTCAATGGGTAGAGTGAAGAAATCAAGGATTTGGGTATCACTGCATATGCTCAAAGAAGATCAAGTGAAACATGGTAATGTAGATAAATTGACAAATAATAACATAGAATAATGAAATGTAAGTCTAGCATGGTATTAGAAATGTAAAGCATGGATAATGCATACAGTTGAAATATTTTTGGTATTTTGAGTTATTTGAATGTTTTCGTATTTTGACATGTTACTTTATTTTTGGTATTTTTGAAATAAGCTATGTAAAATCAATCATAAGGAAACTATGTACAAGAATTTAAAAAGAAGCTATGTATATGAAATATTGAGAAGAATGATACTAAATGATGAGTCTCATGAGAGACTCCCTATCATGGTGTCCTGTACCAAAGAGAGGGATCATGTGTGATCATGAATCAAGATGGAAGGGCTAAGATTGTAACTCTAAATGCTGTGTATGCTATAAATGCTCTAAAATATCTATAGTGGAAATTGATTATGGGGTCCTCCTGTAACTTTAAGAAGTGAATGTAACTATGGGGCTCTTAAGGACTTATCTAGTAGTAAAAGAATTTATCTAAACATGTGCTCTATGTGTAGATGCATGAGACCTTAATGATACTACCTTGAGTGTGAAAACTATAGCTAGAAACTATCTAGAATATTGAAACTATGGTTGATCTAAAAGAGGCCTTCATGGAAGTGTATGAACTTACTATGCTGATGAGGGAGGCCTTGATTGTGTCTAAATATCAACTGGAGGAAGAACTATAATTAGTGGAGGAGATGAAACTGGTGGAGGAGCTAAAACTAGTCACTACAAAGTAGTAAATGTCTTTGAAGTGGGGACTGGTAACTCATATAGAACTCCACCAACTGTAATATCTCGATTAGCATGAATAAGTTTCATTCATTTTTGAATTGTAGACAATAGTAAATTCAGGAGGGTTTCCACTAAGTCTTGCACTTCATCTCAAAAGAGGAGATGCAAGGAGATTATATGACATAAATAAAATTATTTGAAAAATGAAAGAAAATATTAAATAAATATAATCTAAACAACAAAATGAAATATGCATAAAAAAGGAATTGAAGCTCACAAACATGTAAGGTGATACTTCAAGAACAAAGGGACCTAGTAAATTCAACTAGGGTTTGAAAGAAACTATTTTAAAAATTACTATGGTAAATTGAAAAAATTAAATGTGAAATTTTGATTTATATATATAGGAAAAAGCAAAAAAATATTGGAAAAAATTAGCAAAGAATTTTACCTAGGGTTTCTAGGGTTTTTATGCACAAATGATTTAACTATTTTGGAAATAATGGAGTTTTATTCATATTTTAGCTAAAGGTTTGGATTAATAAATTAATAAATAATATTTCAATAATTACATTCTTGATTTGTATAATTTATGTATCTTTTTTACCTTTTTAATAATAACAATAAATAAGGAGAAATAATGACTTAGCTAGAAATAGGCTGAGATGGCTGAGATAGGGTTTGAAACTAGATATGAAGGACTCAGACAGTGTCATAATCAAAATTTGGCTTTCATTCAATAAATGATAGGACTGCCAAAAATAAGACACTTTGGGGTTTGGTGTTGTTGTCAACTCCTGCCATTATTGTCCAAATTGATCACAAAGACCTAAAATTTTTGGGTTCTTTTTGCTATTCCTATGTGAGCCTACCTATGAAATGTTAAATTTTGAATGGTGATGGATATTTATATATAGATGATTTAATATTCAAACCCTAACCCTCCAACATGCTTGATAAAATTAGATTTGAATCACTTGAAAAGGAGGGGGTTAGTGTGTGTAAGATGCAGTGAACATGTGATCCATATCTCTTATGTGGGCATGCTACCTACATACCAATACTTTAAAGATGGATCAAGTCATATATAGTTCTCCCACCTAATGTGATTTATGCAATAATATGATGTGGATGTAATAATGCCAAATTGAGAGTGCTTGAGGTGGTTAGAGACTGGTATGATGGTTTGAATATGTTTGCAGTTGTGTTGGATGACTGTATGCAAAGAATAGGAAAGTTTGACTTAGTACTTTTCTTATATATTTTGCATAATTTATAAGATTTTTTCACCTCCCTTTGTAAATGAACTTTGGATAGGATTTTATAGGTAACTATTGGTCATGGGTTAGATGTATTCACACTAGGCTAACATAATAAAGGATATGAATCGAATGAAAATGATCATTTGGGCTCAAAATGCAAATAGATAAGAGTGTAAAAAATAAGACACCCTAGGGTCTGGTGCTATAGTCCAAGTATGGCACTCCTGTCCTATAGGCTCAGGACCTAGGGGAATAAGATTGGCTTAGGAAATACAGTGTAGATGAGGTGGAATCAAGGTTTAGAAGGTTTGGAAGACTGGTAATGAGCAAAAAGGTGTCTAAAAAGGTCACAAGAGCATTGAAAAATGACCTATGGATAGGGTGTCACAAGCGACAATCAAACTACCAATATGGACATTTTATATGACTACCTTTCCCCCCCTTTATTCTAGTGATGCAACAAAAAAAAAAAAAAACTAGGATAAAGGAAAAATAGAAAGTGTACCTAAACTTACCTACAAGGTTGAAGCCCATGAAGATGTGTGATGACAAGTGTGCATAGATAAAACACATCATGAAACATGAATCTACAAAATACAATAAATAGTAGATCAACTCTTACCAGACATGCCATGTTTAAAATAAAATTGAACAAAATCTAGGTAAAAGAGAGAGAAAGAGAAAGGAATAAATACACCTCACTAGGTACATGAACCAATACAAAACCTGTTGTGATCCTGAGTGATGTTTGAGTGATGTTGGGTATGTGTTGAACCAAGAGTAATATCATGGATGGAGTTAAGTGCTCAATTCCCTGAGGGTGGCTCAAGAATACAAATTCTAGCCCTTTGGCTCTATAATCTCTCACTAAGTGAAACTATCTGGTCATGCATATGTTAATTGATGTTTAGACTATATGTCTAATCCCTTTGAGTAGGTGGCTCAAGAATACAAAGGCTGGCTAGTCCTTTGGATCCATCATTGCCCACTAAGTGAAGCTATGGATTGATACTGTTATGAATGTGTATTGTATGAGATGGATCTTGAAGCCCATGAATGTTCTATAATCTAACAATGTGGCATAGATAGCTAAATGTGTGCTGAGAATTAGACCAATTTTGGCCACTCTGAAAGGTGGAGATTAGGCTTATATGAAAGCCGCTCTGAAACTAGGAACTAGGATTATATGAAAGCCACTCCAAAATAATGCCAACTACCTATAGATGGAATAAGGCATGTAACTATTGAGAAGACTTGGGTCATGCAATGAAGTAAAAATAATAGAAGGAAAAAGTGCCATGCACATTTCCCCCAATCACTAGTGTCTGTAACATGGATTCTAATTTGAAAGTTATACCAATTACCCAATCTAAAAATAGAAGTGAGATCCATCATGCCATGCATGATGCCCCCTATATTTGGATTCTCTAAGAAAAATTATACTAAAGCTACCTAATCTGAACTGAATTATAGCTAACAAAACTATAACTAAACTTACCTTTCTATCTATTTCTAGAAAATATAGATTTTTTGCTATTTAGACAAGAGCACCAAAAATAGGACACTTTACTTTCAAATGCTATAGTCCATGTATGACACTCTTGTCCTTTACTATTTTTGATCATTATTCTGTATTCATCATTATCTTTCTAGTCTATTTTACTTGGTTTGAATTCTGATTACTGTTCTGAGTATTCTAAAAATTGGTTTTTGACTGGTAGAATGCTCTGATCTCTATGATAAAACCCCTGATTGTTACCTCCTCTTTTGAGGGTAAGAATAAAGACCTTGAAATGACTGCCCTTAGAAGAAATAACCCTACAAGTGTGTTATGTAGTGAAAGACATGATATAGAAATGATAATTGAAAAGATGTATCAAGATATAACATAGTTTATAGTGGAGATTGTTAGATCAATAGGGGTATGCCTAGATAGATGTAAAAATGTAATACCATGTGTAGTATACTAAATTAAAATTAGAAATGTTAGTTATTAAATATGGAGGGATGGAACATGATGTCCATCATGGCATCCAAGAAAGTAAGATAATGCATGACATGGATCATGACATTGTAAAAAATTGAGAAGCAAACAAGCAAACAAACATGTAAGGCAAGAATCAATAAGCATACAGGAGAGGCCAAGAGGCAAAGAAAATAAGGGTTATGGGCACATGTCACTCAAACTGGGAAAGCAAGCACACAAGGCATGTTCAAATTCCATGTACACATACAATTGCAAACAAGCAAGGTTGGCATGAGGGCCACAAGCACATAAAAGAGTACAAGCAAAGGACATTGGCAAATATCCTAAAACACACACAAGAATAGAAGCAAATGACATTTGAAAATGTCCTAAGTCACACATAAGAGATAAAATAGGAATTGAAAAATGCAATAAATCTAGCTACATAAAGCAATAAAGGAAGGCATGTAAATGTTGGAAATATAATTGCATCTGACTAATCAAAGCAAGAATTGAAAGTATGAAAAACATGTAGTAGAAGACTAGGTATATGTTAAAAAATATACAAGTGCTATATACTAGTGAGTGTCAAAACAATAATTTGTGTAAACTAGTAAGTAATGTACATCAACATGATAACTAGAATGTGTGGTGTAAGAATGACATAACCTAAATGGTTTAGTCATGTAGAAGATGTCCTTGATGGGTAGATATGTCGATGTATGTCTTGAATGTAGAATTAGGATGGCCCCTTAATGGGCAGAGTGAAACAATCAAGGATCTGGGTGTCACTGCACACACTCAAAGAAGATCAAATGAAGCATGGTAATGTAGATAAATTGATAAATAATAACATTGAACAACAAAATGTAAGTCTATCATGGTAGTATAAATGTAAAGCATGGATGATGCATATAATTGAAATATTTTTGATGTTTTGAGTTATTTGAATGTTTTTATATTTTGACATGTTATATTATTTTGGTATTTTTGAAATAAGCCATGTATAATCAATTAAAAGGAAACTATGTATAAGAAATTGAAAAGAAGTTATGTACAAGAAAGATTGAGAGGAAATGATAATAACTGACGAGTCTCATGAGAGACTCCCTATCATGGTGTCGTGTGTCAAGGAGAGGGATCGTACATGGTCATGAAGCATGATGAAAGGGTTGAGACTATGACTCTGAAAGCTATGTTTCCTGTAAGTGCTCTAAAATATTTGTAGTGGAAATTGACTATGGGGGTCCCCTATAATTCTAAGAAGTGAATACAAATGTGGGGCTCTTAGGGATCCATATGGTAGTAGAGGAAGCTCTCTAAACATATGCTCTATGCGTAGATGCATCAGACCTCAATGATACTACTCTGGGTGTGACACTGTAGCTAGAAATTGTTTAGAATCCTAAAACTATGGTTGTTATAAAAAAGGCCGCCATGGAAGTGTATGAACTCTTTATGCTGGTGAGGAAGGCCTTCGTTGTGTCTAAATCTCAATTAAAGGAAGGAATGTAATTGGTGTTAGAGTTGAAACTAATGACTATAGAGTAGTAAATGGTTATGAAGTGGGGAGCAGTAACTCATATAGAACTCCACCAACTATAATAACTTGATTAGTGTGAATGAATTTCATGTATTTATGAACTATAAAAGGTACTGCATGGAGTTTTTGAGTCCATGGTCAACCAAGTAACATATCAAAGAATATTGTATTGGGAATAATAGTAAATGGTGTGGCCACATGTGTTGGACTAAATGATTTATCTTTTTTAAGAATAATGGAGTTTTATTCCTATTTTAGTAAAAGGTCTGGATTAATAAATCAGTCAAGAATATTGCAATAATTATAGTCCTAATTTTTATAATTTATTTGTTTTTTTTACCTTTCTAAAAATAGCAATAAATAAGGAGAAAATATAACTTATCTTAAAACAAGCTGAGATGGTTGATACATGGTCTAAAACTGGTTTTGTAGGACTAAGATAGTGTCATAAATTAGAATATAGATTTCATTCGATGAAAGGATAGGACCACCAAAAACATGACACTTTGGGGTCTGGCACTATTTTCCACTCTTGCCATTAATGTCCAAGATAGTCACAAAGACCTAAAATTTTTGAGTTCTTTGTACTATTCTTGTGTGAGTCTGTTTATAAAATCTTGAATACTGAATGTTGATAGAGCTCACTACAAAGATGATTTAATATTAAAACCCTAACCTTCCATAATGCTTGATAAAATGAGATTTGAATCACTTGAAAAAGGGGGGTTAGTGTGTGTAAGATGCATTGAACGTGTGATCCACACCCCTTGTATGGGCATGCTGCTTACATACTAATACTCTAAAGAGGGATCAAGCCATATGTAGTTCTCCCACCTAATGGGCTTTGTGGAATAGTGTGATGCAAATGTAAAAATTCCAAATTAAGAGTGCTTGATGTGGCTAAGAATTGGTATGAGAGTTTGAATATGTTTGCATCTGTGTTGGGTGACTGTATGCAGAGAATAGGGAGGTTTGACTTAGTAGTTTACTTGTATTCTTACTTGCTTTATAATATTTGTCACCTTCCCTTTGTAAATGAGCTTTGGATAGGATTTTATAAGGAACCATTGGTCATGGGTTAGACATATTCATGTTAGGACAACATAATGAAGGATATGAATTGGATGAAAGTGACCGTTTGGGCTTAAAATGCAAATGGACAAGAGCACTAAAAATGAAACACCCTAGGGTTTGGTGCTATAGTCTAAGTATGACATTCCTATCCTACATGTTTGGGACCTAAGGGGATAGGATTGGCTTGGGAAATAGAGTTTAGCTGAGGTGGAATGACTATTTGGAAGGTTATGAATGACTAACAAAGAGCGAAAAGGTGTCTAGAAGGGTCATAAGAGCATGCAAGGACCTATAGATAGGGTGCCATAAGCCACACTCAAAATACCAATTTGGACATTTTATATGACTATATTTCCCCTCCTTTTATTCTAGTGATACAACAAAGTGAAATACTAGGATAAAGAAAAAGTAGAAAGCATACCTAAACTTATCTATAAGGGTGAAGTCCATGAAGATGTGTGATGCTAAGTGTGTGTAGAGAGAGCACATCATGAAGAATGAATCTATTATGATGCTGAGTGATATTTGAGTGATGCTAGGTATGCTAGGCATGTATGAAGCTGAGATTAATATCATGAATAGAACTGAGTACTCAATTCTATGAAGGTGGCTCAAGAATACAAAGGCTATCCCTTTGACTCCATTATCACCCAATAAGTGAAGTTATGTGATCATGCATGTGTTAATCAATGTTTAGACTATGTGTCTAATCCCTCTGAGTAGGTGGATCAAGAACACAAAGGCTAACTAGTCATTTGGCTCCATCATTGCCCCTAAAGTGTGAAGCTATGAATTGATACTAGTATGAATATGTGTCATATGAGATGGATCCTAAAGCCCATGAATGCTCTATGATATGACAATGTGGCATGGATAGGTGAATGTGTGCTAATAACTAGGCCAATTTTGGCCACTTTGAAAGGTGGAGATTAGGCTTATTTGAAAGCCACTCCAAAACTAAGAACTAGGCTTAAACTAAAGCCATTACAAAATGATGCCAACCATCTACATATGGAATGAGGCATGCAACTACTAATAATATCAAGGTAATATAATAAACTAAAAATAAAAGAAGGAAAATACGCTGTGCATATTGCGCCTAATCACTGGTGTCTATAACATGGATTTTGATCTAGAATTTATACCAACTGCCCAATCTAAAATTGGAAGCAAGAACCATCATGTTGCACATGATGCCCTCTATATATGGATTCTCTAAGAAAAATTGTACTAAAATTTCCTAATCTGAGTTAAACTATAGCTAACAAAATTATAACTAAACTTACCTTTCTACCTATTTCTAGAAAATTTGGTTTTTTTATTATTTGGATAGGAGTATCAAAAACATGACACTTTGTTGTCCAGTGCTATAGTCCAAATATGGTGTTTTTGTCCTTTACTATTTTTGATCAGTATTCTATATTTTTCACTATGTTTCTATTTTGTTCTACCTAGTTTGGGTTTTGAATGCTGTTCAGAGTGTTCTGAAAACTAATTTTTGACTAGTAGAAGGCTTTGATCTCTATGACAAAACCCCTAATTGTTGCCCCCTCTTTTGAGGGGAGGAATGAAGACCCTATAATGACTATCATCAAAATAAAGAGCCCTATAAGTGTGTTATGTTACAAAATACATGATAATAAAAAAAAGATGTCTCGATATATAGCATAGTTTATATTGGAGATTTTTAGATCAACAAGGGTATACCTAGATAGATGTAACAATGTAATAGCATGTGCAGTATATTAAATTGAAACTAAGAATGTTAGTTTTTATTTGTCAAGGAGGGATGGATCATGATGTACATCATGGCAATTAAGAAATAAAGATAATGCTTGATGTGGATCATGACATTGTAAACAATTGAGAACCAAACAAGTAAACAATCATATAAGATAAAAATCATATAAAAGAGGCCAAGGGGCCAAGCAAAAAAGGGACGTGGGCACATATCACTCAAACTAGAAAACCAAGTATATAAGGCATGTTCAAATGATACATATACATTCAATTGAAAATAAGCAAGGTTGGCACGAAGGCCACAAGCACATAGAAGAGTACAAGCAAAGGACATTGGCAAATGTCCTAAGGCACACATAAGAGATAAAACAAGAATTGAGAAATGCAATCACATCTAGCTATGTAAAGTAAGAAATACAAGCATGTAAATGTTGGAAATACTATCACATATAACTAATCAAAGTAAGAAGTGAAAGCATGAAAAACATGGAGTACAAGACTAGGTAGATGCTAAGAAATACACAAGTGGTATGTATTAGTGAGTGTTGATAGAATAATCTTTGTAAGCTAGTAAGTAATGTACATTAACATGATAACTAGAGTGTGTGGTGTAGGAATGACTTAACCTATATGGTGTACTCATGTAGAAGATGCCCCTGATGGGTAGATATGTTGATGCATGTCTCAAATGTATTAGGATGTCCCCTTAATAGGTAGAGTGAAGCAATCAAGGATTTGGGTGTCACTGCACACACTCAAAGAAGATCAAGTGAAGCATGGTAATGTAGATAAATCAATAAAAAATAGCATAAAACAACAAAATGTAAGTATAACATGGTATTATAAATGTGAAGGATCGATAATGCATACATTTTAAATGTTTTTGTATTTTGAAATATGGTATTATTTTTGGTATTTTTAAAATAATCTATGTACAAGAAATCAGAAGGAAACTATGTACAAGAAATTGAAAATAAGCTATGTATAAAAAAGACTGAGAAGAAATGATACTGATCAATGAGTCTCATGAGAGACTCCCTATCATGGTGTCCTATATCAAGGAGAGGGATCATGTGTGATCATGAAGCATGATGGAAGGGCTAAGACTATGACTCTAAAAGCTATGTATGTTGTAAATGCTCTAAAATATTTGTAGTGAAAATAAACTATGGGTTCCCCCTATAACTCTGAGAAGTGGATGTAACTATGGGGATCTTAGGGACCCATCTAGTAGTAGATAAAGTTATCTAAACATGTGCTCTATGTGTAGAGGCATGATACCTCAATAATACTACCTTGGGTGTGAATACTATAGATAAAAACTGTCTAGAGTCCTAAAAATATGGTTGCTTTAAAAGAGGCCTCCATGGAGGTGTATGAAATCTCTATGCTGGTGAGGAAGGCCTCAACTGTGTCTAAATCTAAACTGAAAGAAGAACTATAATTGGTGGAGGAGATGAAATTGGTGGCTACAAAGTATTAGATGGATCTGAAGTGGGGAGTGGTAACTCATACAAAACTCCACCAACTATAACAACCTAATTAGCGTGAATGAATTTCATGCATCTATGAACTATAGAAGGTACTGCATGAAGTTTTTGAATCCATGGTCATCCAGGAAACATATCAAAGACTCATATATTGGGAACAATATTAAATGGTGTGGATACATGTGTTGGAACAACCTATAGAGGAAGTATAATCTCATCTAATGAACTCTATATGTGCTCACTAAATCTATTGATAACTATGTTCATGAGGGTAATATCCCACTCTAAATATCCTAAATACTACAATAATGTCATAGTGAACATGTTCACAATGGATCCATTGTCTATGAGAACACTATCAATGGGATGATGATTAATTTAATCTTTGATAAAGAGTGCATGGCAATCTGAATCATCCTCAACTATCCCCTGCTCTAAGAAGGAGATCGAAGGTCTAGCTGGAACTCTAGAATTATACACACCAATCATGTTGCTCAAAGGATGTAACTCTACTGAAGGTGCCTAGTATGTAGATGGTGGAGGGTATGCATGATATGCATGGTGAACACCTGATGTATCCCCTATCTTGTTTGTAATGTTGTGATAAATGGTCTAATTTTTTTTTAGAGCCTTGTCTTATGTTTGCTTTGCCTGAGGAGGCTCAACTAGAGTGCCAAAATCAATAAGGTTTCCATCTATCAAGTCCTATATATTGTGTTGAAAAATAATGCATCTATTCATTGTGTGGCTTGGTGCCTTATGAAAATCACAAAATGCATTCTGATCATATCCACATGGAAGAGGATTTATTGTATCAACTTCCCAAATAGGAGGGAGAGATATGATATTGCATTCCAATAGTTGCTATAAGACTCTGGCTAGAGATACTAGTAGATTGGTAAAGGCTTGATGAAGAGGTAATGATAAAGCCACTCACTGAGGGGGATTTGAAGCTACATTAATTGTAGGTTGATTTGGACTTTTATTGTCATTAACCTTTACTTTATATGGGACTTTGATGTTACTCTTGTTTTTTTTTTTTTTGATATGCTTGTGTACTTAAGTTTGCCTATTAAAATTAATTTGACTTCCCTTTCCTTTAGTGGATGACATAACTAAGTGAAGGAAGAGAAATTTTTGAACATTATTGAATCATGCAAAGCTAGCAAAAGAATTTATTTGAAGAGGTCCTATAATTCTTGATCAACCATTAGGCTAGTCATTTTAGCTAAGATAGTCTTATATTAAAGAACATAATCTTTGAGATTCTCATTTGACCTTTGTTTCTATTATACAACTTGGGCATAATAATCCGTGTCACCTATGTTAATGTTAAAATGAGCTAGAAACATATCAGTTAAAGGATTGAATGCATTGACTGATTAATTTGATAGACTATAGAACCATTATAATGCATAATCCTTTAAACTTTATGGAAATAACTTGGTTAGTAACTAATCATTTGGCACATAGTCCAAGCATGTTACCTAAAAATATCTCAAAGGTGTCTCTAGATCACCCTTGACATCATATAGAGTGAGCTTGGGTTGAAAAAAACCTGGTGGCAAGGGTGTAGAAGTAATATGACATGCCAATGGTGTATGAAGTAGAGCAAAAGAATCCATAGCCTATGTTGGTTTAGAGGAACCTTGCTCAAGATGTAGCACCTTGGATTTAAAATATTTTATATTTTGCACAAGGGTAGCCACATCGGGAGATAAGGATGTAATAGTCATAACTGGTGGTACCTCATAAGAAGGTTGGGATGCTATAGGGGGTTATTGAGACATAGTTTCCCCATAGTGTCATTTGTAATTAGTTATTCTGAAGGAATGGAAAAATCAACTTGCTTAGACTTTTTAATTTCCATGATACATTATAAGATAAGGGCATGGTCTCAATGATTTTCCTTGAGTCTCTCTCTAAAACTTTTTAGAATTAGATCTTTGTTGATGACCACATCATTATCAATGATAGGTGGAAGTGGATCAAGAGATCGATGTGGTGGGTCATGAACATCGATGTGTGTATAATCATTGTTGTTCTCATACTACTCATTGTAAAAATTATCCTCATAGAGATTAGTGTAATATGGATGTGTAGGATCTATAGTAAGAAGTTGAGTTGGTTGTTTATCCATGATATACGGATGGGTTAGAGGAATCTGGGTGAATTTAAGAGAGTTGCCACTAATTCTTGTGCTTCATCTCAAAAGAATAAATGAAAGGAGCTTAGATGGCATAAGGAAAATAATTTAAAAAATGAAAGAGAATATTAAATAAATATAATCTAAATAATGAACTGGAATATGCATAAAAAGGATAGGAAGCTCACAAACATGTAAGGTGATACCTTAAGAACAAAGTGACCTAGTAAATTCAACTAGGGTTTGAAAGAAATTATTTTTAAAATTACTATGATAAATTTTAAAAATTAAATGTGAAATTTTGATTTATATATGTAGGAAAAAAGTAAAATAAATACTGGAAAAATTAGCAAGGAATTTTCCCTAAGGGTTTTAGGGTTTTTATGTGCAAACGAAGTAAGTTGGGTTCACCAAATGATTTAACTATTTTAGGAATAATGGAGTTTTATTCCTATTTTAGATAAAGGTATAGATTACTAAATTAATAAATAATATTAAAATTTTTACAGTCTTGATTTGCATAATTTATCTATCTTTTTTACCTTTCTAAAAATTGAAATAAATAAAGAGAAAAATATAACTTATTTGGAAACACATTGAGATGGCCGAAACAAGGTTTGACTGGTCATGCAGGACTGGGATAGTGTCATAAAAAAAATCTAGATTTCATTTGGAGAAAGGACAAGACCACCAAAAATTAGACACTTGGGGTCTGACACTAATTTCCAAATTGGTCATAAAAACCTAAACTTTCTAGGTTCTTTACACTGTTCCTGTATGAGCCTGCTTCTGAAATCTTGAATGATAAATGTCAACAGATCTTGCTATAGAGATGATTTAATATTCAAACCCTAACCCTTCATCTAATTGATAAAATGAGATTTGAATCACTTAAAAAGGGGGGGTTAATGTGTGTAAGATGCACTGAATGTGTGATCCACACCCCTTATGTGGGAACACTACCTACATACCAATACTCTGAAGATGGATCAATCCATATGTAGTTCTCCCACCTAATGTACTTTGTGCAATAGTGTGATAAAAATAAAAAAATACCAAATTGAGAGTGATTTAGGTGGCTAGGGGCTGGTATGAGGGTTTGAATATGTTTACAACTGTGTTGGGTGGCTGTATGTAGAGAATAGGAAAGTTTGAATTAGTAGTTTGCTTGTATTCTTTCTTGCTTTGTAAGATTTGTCACCTCCCTTGTAAATGAGCTTTGGATGTGCTTTTATAGGGAACTATTGGTCATAGGTTAGATGTATTCATGCTAGGCTGACATGATGAAGGATATGAATCAAATGAAAATGATCATTGAGGCTCAAAGTACAATTGGATGGGAGCACCAAAAATGGGACACCCTAGGGTTTGACTCTATAGTCTAGGTATGTCACTCCTATCTTACAAGTTTTTAGAATTGGAGGATAGGATTGGCTTAGGAAATATGGTTTAGCTAAGTTAGAATCAAGGTGCAGAAGGTTTTAGATGATTGGTAATGAGCAAAAAGGTGTCCAAAAGGGTCATAAGAGCATGCAAGAAGGACCTATGGATAGGGTGTCACAAGCCACCCTCAAACTACCAATTTGGACATTTTATATGACTAAAAACACAATATCAATGTTGATATTTGTTAATTATTTTTCTATTTTTTCATATGTTTATCATTTCCCCTTGTTTGTCAATGCTAATTATTTATCAATGCCCCTTGTTTATTAAATGCCTATGTTTGGTAATTGTTTTTTTTTGCTTAGGTGAATATGGACATCAAATATGTCTTGTATATAATTGTTTTCCATGATACGAGTAATGTGTGTTTCAAATATACATATATTATTTATGGCCTGAGGAAAGAAGTGATAACCTTTAATTATGATCTAATTAATGATGGTAGTAAATTTAATGAGTTCATATTATGTACCCCTAATCCATGTTCTAATCACTCTTTTACCTTAATCATTATCATTTGACTTAATTCCATCTTAAAAGATGTTAATAGAGCCGTGAGCGAAGAAAGTTGATCACTTTCATGGGCCCCATGGACACATCAACCAAAAACACAAACATACCAGCTGGTTAAGGTGATTTCTAATAGAATGGATGAAGTAAGTAGTGGGGATGTGGAGGTCATCTGCTCATAGGTAAATCCACACTAAATATACTAGCTAATTATACGTTGAATAGAGGATATTTTATGAGCATAATGAGTCCTTGAGCGTAACTAGTCATTATGTTTAGTGTGGACTACCACATTGATAATTGATCTCCATTTCCCTGATGGTTACTCCATCTACCAACACTCTATTATTATTATAAATAAAGTAGGTAATTTTTTATTTCAAATAAAATAGGTAATTTTTTTGTAAAGAAATCAAGTAATCAGAGGTCAGGAATCCACATTGAATGTACTGGTTGGTTATGCTCAAAATCAAGTATATTTTTTGCACACTCATTGAGTATAATCAATTAGTATGTTCATGTCCTTGTTTGTTACTCTATCAAATTACCTACTTTATTAATAATAAGAACCTCCACTGATAGATAAAGTAACCAATGGGGATGTGGAGGTCAGTTTCTAATATGGCAATCCATGATAAATATACTAATGGGTTATGTTCAATGCCTCATTACACTTGTAAAAGATCCTTGATTCTAAGTAAAAAATAGATGATCATGCTAGTAGATGACCTCTACAACCCCACTAGTATAAAAAGTAACCAACAAGGTTATGGAGCTCAATTATATGTATGGTAGTCTACATTGAATGTACCAACTTGTCATGCTCAGAATCAAGGATATTTTATGATCCTAATGAGGTGTTAACCATAACCTACAATAAATTAAGCATGGACTACCATGTTCATAGTTTAAATCCACATCCTCATTGGTTATTCTATCTACATAATAAAGAAAGGATTTAACCCATTACCTTCTTTATTTATAATAACAAGAATAAAACCAAGTCAATCCTTACCTTCAAGGGAATGAATGGAGCACTGATAAATAGAGTAATAAATGGGGACATATAAATCAATGGGCTGCATGGAATTCCATGTCAAATTCACTAGTTGGTTACACTTACTATGCATTCCTATACTATGATACATGTCAATAAGTTTGACAAAGGTAGTCAATATTATTACTCACCATTCTACTATTGTTTCATTAACATCTATTAATATTGGTGTGTAATGATGTCAACTGAGAAATTTAGAAGTTAATATCAATTGAAAGTATTGTCCTCTTTGACCATGAAAATTAAAATTTGTAAGTATATTCATGTGCCATTCCCACTTTCCATTTTGATGTCTATAGGACCATTATATAAAGTATTATAAATTACTTGATTCTTCACAATAATAATAACAAAAGAATAATTATATTGTAAATGGATGGGGAAGGATGAACAAAAATTTCAATGGTTAATGGAACTGACAAAACTAAGGTAACTAAGTGAACTTTCATCACTCATGGCTCGGTTAACATTCATTAAGATGACATTAAGGTAAATGACAATGGTTAAGGGAAATGATAGTGGTTAAGCCAAATATTAGCAGTTAAGAGAAATTAAATATTAACCTTGATTGAATACAAGTTGTGCATTGTCTGGAAAAATTAAACATTATACTTGTTATTTATCACCCTTCCCCAATTTCATTTCTCATTTTCCATTACCCTCTCCATTTTAAACCTATGTAAGAGCTCTTGTGCTGTTAAAAGTTTCCATAAGTGTGTAAAAAATTCACACAAGCATCCCAGAGGAGGTAGAGGAGGAATTTACTATAGGGAGCTTTATCTTGTAAAGAAAACACATTATATAAGGATTTATTTGTTATTGTTGTTATTATAAATAAAATAGGTAGACAAATCAATGGTAGATGGAATAACTAATGGGGATGTAGAGGTCAACTACAATCATGGCCATCCATGTTGAATGTATCAATTAGTTACATTCAACGTTAAAAAATATTTGGCTTGGATCAATTATTAGATCCTAGAATTTAAGGATAACCAGATGGTATGTTGAGCGTGGGCTGTCATATTGGTAGTTGACCTCCACATCTTCTGTAAAGGGGTATAATATTTGAAAATGATGATTTAATATTCCATCAATTTCTTTCTTGGTGGTTCGTACCTCTTTTTGGCATAAAGAGGCCACATACACTTCTAATATTTCCTCAAAATATATTGAGTTTGGGTCTTTGATATTCATCAAATAAATTTGTTTTATATTATATATATAAATATGCAGTGCATATACATTTTTCCAAATTTTTAAAAATCATCAAGTATTTTTTAGGATCTATTTTTGATCATTTTAATTTTTTTTCAGCAACCTAGTGGGACACATTATTATACTTTAACCAACTAACCTCCACATGCCAATTGGTAAATTTAGTATGAGCTTAAAATTGAGGATGTAATTAGTGGGGCCCATAAATGGAGGGATAATGGGCTAACAAAATAGATCAATAGGAGGGTAGATGGAGTATCCATTAGGAACATGGAGGTCAACTATCAGTGTGATAGTTGACCTCCACTTGCCTAATGGTTACTCTATTTACCCTCCATTCCATCCATTTTATATTATGAGTTCATGTTTGATGTATCAGCTAGTTATGCTCAAAATCAAGGATGTAAGAAGTGGGACCCATGAACGAAGGGGTAAAAAGATAAAAAAATGGACAAAGTGAGGGTAGACAAAGTAACCAATAAAAACATGGAAGTCAATTATTAACATGACAATTGACCTCCATGTAAATGCTAGTTACTTCATCTACCCTCACCTTGTCCATTTTATTAACCTATTAACCCTTCGTTGATGGGCCCCATAATAGTTTGAATGTAAATATAATGCCTTAGATAAGGTTGTTATCCTCAATTCTAAGTATAGCAAAGATAATATGTTCACCGTGGACTATCACGCTGACCATTATCCTCGATAATGAAGTATGCTATCTACGATATGTAGTTCATAATATAGTATGTAAACTCACTAGCTCCCTTGTTCTTATGGTTTGTACTGTGAAATGTATAGTTATCTCCAATTTATTATTTTATATTTGTTTTCCTCCAAATTTTATTTAATATTTATTAAAGAGAATGAATAATTATTAAATAGTTATTAAATTTTTTATAATTTATAGTGTGCAACATTGTATTTTTTTCACTAAAATTGATATACTATCTTAATTCAATATATTTATTTTTTATTTTGACAACTTAATATATTATGTCATGTTTGGGATCATTTAGTGTAACCTATAATAACATCCATGACAATGGTGGAGGTAATAGTGTGAGATTTCAATTTTTTATTTATTTACCATCATAAGGCATTTTTAACCCTATTTTTGACATCTATTTGACCATCATACAAGATATTTTATTCTTACTTGGAGACAATGATTGAATTTTTTTGATAACTTGAGCATATAGTGGTGGAGTTTGGAGTCCTATTTTATTTGAAAATAATTTTTCAAGCCCAATGAAATAGTATAGCTAGATGGCAACTATTTGTCATGAATAAGTGGGATATTCATGGAGAAGGTAATGATTTTGTTATTGATGGTGTGCATATGAATATATTAATCACATTGTTCTTATATTTATGGTGATTAATATTTACATGTTTAGGCAAAACTTATTATTAATATCCCTAACCCCTATAAATTATATGTAGACAAGGTACATTTTCTTTAAATAATTTAAATAAATTCATTGCAACTTTTATTAAAATGCCTGACATAACTTGTGATTATTTAACTCCTAATTATCTAGGTTGTAAAAGGAAGAGTAAATGGTCACTCCACATACACTCCCTCTCAACTATCTTTTCATGTATTGATTTTCTAATTATGGTATAAGAAATGAAGAGGAACTCTTCAGCTCCATGTAACTATGTTTTATTTAACCAAATGTTTTATTTTATGATTATATATATTATGTTCATATAATGTGGTTATAAATCATTTAATATATAAATTATACACATAATGCATCGAATTTAATCCTAGAAAATGCATACCAACAACATATTGCATTAAATTCCTTTAATGTATAAATAATGCATCAATTTTTAATTGCACATACAATATGTATGCAAAAAATTAAGATAGATCTAAAGCTTATCTGACTTAGTAAAATCCAAGATCGGATAAGGTAATCAACTAACATCCATAGCGATATATGTTTATAACAAGAGCATGACCAAATTGGATTTTCTAACCCTGACCAAGGGATCTCTTAATACATAACACCAAAGGAGAGGGTTCTAAAGCCTCTAGACAAATGACACTATATAAGAACCCTAACTAGGTCTAAGTACATGAAATAAAACTAATCTAGTGATCACTAAAGCTTTTTTCACAAATGAGGATAGTTAAACATAACCAAATAATCAAGGGATCATGGTAGGTAAATGGAGGCCCAGATTACCTAAAAAGGAAGATGGAAAGCAAAGAAAACCCTAAACCTACAATATGTATAAGCTTAGAGGTAATATAAATAAGGTGTTATACATTCAAAACATATTAATTACACAATATATATCTATCAAATGAAATAACAAGAGGTAGGAATACTTACCTTGGGTGAAGCTGTCAATTCTTAATCTCTCCCTTGGCCAATGGTGCTTTGCAAGAGGTTGTTCTGGATTTATATGGATCATACTATAGAAATCAAATCTAGGATAAAAGACTCCTAATTTTCATCCAAGGCTTCCTACAAGACAAGAAATATTCTATCCAAGGTAAACCCTAAGCAAAATTATGAATTGTAATGATGTGAAAATGAATGTTTCTCTCTACTAGATTGAAATGAGCCTTGTATTTATAAAAATGGATAAGCCTTAATTATAGAATTTTAGATGACAATATTGGACTAGTCAATCCATTTATTTATATAAATTTATCATTAGGCCTCAAACTAAGTCAACTCAATCGACTTAGTTCCATGATGTTCACTAAATATTTGCTAACAAGATTGACCCAACTAATCTTGTCAAAAAATAGGGTATTTGATTAGTTAGGGGATATTGAAAGGAGAAATACTTAGGGAAATGTGTAGACGAGGTTTAAAATGCTAGGGGAGTTGAATAAGTAGGATTTTTAATGGGTTTAGGTAATGATAGAGTTGACCAACAATCATGTGAAACACCAATGGTTTGCTTAGCCCTTTCCTAGTGCACTCTTTAAGGCACGCACTCAGAGAGATAAAAAATTAGAATGTTCCTACAAGAGGGAAAGTTTAAATAAATGACAAAGTTTACAAATATTGTGTGTATACATATGCCCCATTTGAAGCTTATCATATATCATGTAGTTATAACATGGGATGGTGCTTCGAGAAAGAACATACCAACACAAAATGTTGAGCTAAAAAAATGTAGTTAAAAGTGGAAAGTAAACAAAAGTAAAAAATTTGTAAATATGTACCTTCACTTACCTTATTGCTTTTAAAATAAAAGTTACATGAGAATTAGATGATAGAGGTGTCTAGTGTGCAGAACAAGAGACAAACCTAAAAAATAAGATAAAATTTTAAGTTTTGGAAAAAATACATGGTTAGTACTACAAAAATATATACGTTATCAAGATTCCAAAACTTCTTTTATTTTGTCAAAAGTGTTTATAAAAATAAAGTTATGAGAAAAATATCAAATTTCTTGGTAAACAATTAAAGCCTTGGTTTTTTTTTTAAATTTACTATAAAAGATAGAAATTATTATTCATTTATGCATTTGATATTACTAATTATTAGAGCTCTAAGTATCCTTTTTGAGTTGAGAGAGAGACTATGGTGTGATCTTGAGGATGCAGTTGTGTTGGAGGATGGGTAGGAGGACATATAACGGTTGCTGTATAGTTAGTCTAGGTATAAATTTAGTATGAATTTTTAGTATTTTGGGATAAAATGAACTAGTTTAGGAAAAGTGAGTGCCAAGGAAAATATGTGTAATAGGAATTTCCCAAATTTTTTTGCAATAGAGTATAAATTACGAGGGGTAGTGGGTATGCACCAAAATGTGAAAAATTAGATATAGGACATTAATTACAATATAGTTAAAATTCACCACATAATTTGAATGGGATCAACCTAGTTGATCTAGTTTATTTGTGTGATTTTAAATAGGGGGTTCATTCCATAATAGGTGGATGATTTAGTAGAATTTCAAAGTGGTTAATTATGTTTAAAGTGGCCAATTTAGTTAGAAGATGTAAGTTGGTTGATAACATATACCCTAGCCAATGTAGTTGAGTAAAGAGGTGGATGGTCTAGTATAGATGGTGGCCGATGTAGTTATTTTAAAAAAAGTTGGCTAATGGTGTAGGCCACTGCTTATTGTGTATAAAAATTAAGTGGAAAAATAATAAAAAAAGTGGTCGATCTAGTAAGATATGTAGGCATAGGTGCCAACTTAGTATAGAAGTTGGATAACATAGTTTGGAAAGGTAAGGAAAAGGCAAAATAGGTTGAAGTAATTAATTTTATTGATTACTTATATTTTTTAGATTTTCTAGAGTATATTTGTTTGTTATTTGGGATGGAGAGCTGATTGGTGCTTTATTGTTTATTATTTTACAGAGGTGATAAAGAATTTAGATACTAGTGGATGTGGTTTGTTACCAAATTTGATTGATAGGTTATCTGTGGCATATCAAGCTCAATTAATCACCTTGGGTTTTGGTGGGATTATGGAGATAAAATAAATTCCACTTAGTGTGGAGTTAGTTTCCAAGTTATTAGGAACATGGGAGAGACTAAATAACACTTCTAGGTGGGTGGTGGATGGAGATACCATTGAGGTGGGTATCACCCTTGAAGATGTCCATGATTTATTGGGAATCTTGATTATAGGTTTGTTGGTGTCATGTGATATGTCAGATACAAATGCATAGAGACAAGCCCTAGCCTTATGGGCTACTAGATCTAGTGATATACATAATCCAACTTATGAGTGTGCCTATTTTATGTATATGTGTCATCCATTCTAAATATCTAGAAGGCCATTATTGGACATGTGATAGTTCTTTTGATCTTTCACAAGTCAGATGGGATGGTGCCATTATATATTATTGCACCATGCTTATCCATATTGAAATAGGACACAATGTATGTTTTAGGATCAATCATTTGGGTGCATTTGGTACATAATTTGTATAATATTTTGTCACGAGGTTAGATTACTATGGACCCTATTATTTTGTTATGTAGTTGGATTTATGATTTTAAAATAGTTTAGTCTATTTGTTAGTGGATAAATTCAATAGAACAAAATAATTACAAACATATTAAGCCTAATCCTTTAGTTGGGCAAGGTCAATGAAATGAAGAAACTAATACGAGACACAACAAGATGATTATACCTTCACCATGTGACATCTCCTCAAGGATGGTTCACAAGCATGATTGTGTCTAGATATTAAGCTCAAGATCTTTGGAAATGTGGTTGGGCATGTGACTCTAACATCTCATCATGTACCATTTTGATTGGTTTGTGAATAAAAATAAAAGAAATGGTTGCAACTTTAGGATAAATTTTGCACTATATCTTTGCACTAGAAAGTTTATTATTTATCCATGGTGGCCCTTGTATTTATAGGTTTCCAAAATCAACTATGGCCTTTGGATTAGGAATGAGATGAATGGTCAGAAATGAGTTCAATTTTTAAGGGACAATAAATTAATATTTTGGAAAGAGGTAGCATTGATAAGGCACGACTTGCCTTAATTTAGAAATTTATCTCTATAAATACTTGGTGCATAAAAACCTTATGATGATGTCATGGGTGATGTCATGGCCTAGATATTTTCATTTTCATTTTCTAAAATTATATATTCATTAATTTGTCATGGTTTTTTCACTTAAGCATTTGATTAGATTTGATTGGCTAAGTGATTATGATTAATATTTTTACAATTCTTAGAATTTGATAAGTTGTCTTATGTAGACACTTCATTTTCACCACTTCCATGTCTAAACTATGATTGAAGCATATTTTAGTAATCAAATGAAAATTTAGCTAGGGATCCTTAAATCAACCCAATTCCCCTTGACTTTTTATGTATAAATTCTATGACATATAGGCACATCCCTAATCAAGGTAGTGTATTACATTAGATTATTCAAATTTTTAAAAAGTACCTAAACTTGATAAATTTTTTAAAAATAACCCTCCTATAAATTAAATAAATGCTTATCTTATCACATCCTATCCTATCAAATTCACGTCACATTACATTAGTTAATTAAGAGAAATTAATTAGCTAATCTTCTTCCATAAATGAGGTTACATGGAAGCCACATATTACAAATATAGAAAAATTAGTATTCCTATTTATCCTCTTCATCTAAGAAACTTTCAGATTTAATATTAAAATAAAATGGTGAAGCTTATCCCTTATTACAAAGCTCATCCCTTCTTACAAACCTCATCCCTTCTTACAAATACTATTCTCTTCTTACATGCCCCATGTTCCTCCTCATGGAGATGTAAGAGTCATTTTGGGACCTTGATCCTTATCTTCAGATGAATGGTCCTCATCATTTTACCAATTTTATAAATACAACACTAATTATCCATTATGGACAAGATTCTTAATGTAAACTTACTCTATTGGATCATTCCAAGAAGCTTCATCAACTTTCTCTCTCATGCCAAGCCAAAGATAAGATCAAGTGTAGATAAGGAGATGTTAGGATTTGAAGTCACTATTCATGAATCACTATTCATGAATCACTATTCACATGAACTATTCATGGTGATGTGGCCTGGTGGTGATGTGGATGGTTAGTGATGTGGCTAGGTGATGAATTGGCATGACCCATAATGGGTGGTATGGCCCATGGAGCATCTTTGAAAGTCAAAAGAGGAGGAGAGAGAAATGGGGCACATTTATCCACTAAGTCACATAGGTTGGCTTGTGTGAAAGAATGTGAGGACATAATGATAGTGGATCACATGTTTCTACTTAGGAATATACTTATGGGGCACAATTGTCTATGGGCTCTTGGTTGGTGAGGTCAAAAGTGGGAATATTTTGACTCACACGTGTGCACATAGGAAGTGGGGACAAGGATCAATATTCTATATTGAGGTCACATGTGGAGTGGGGCATAACACATGGGAGAGAAAATGGAGTGTTCAAGTGGGCATGATGAGATGCTATTCAAAGGCTTTACCTTGCACATGGGGAACATGATTCCCTATTCATGAATAGTACTCCCACATGGAGTATGGAATAATTTTCTCCTCTCTCTATGTTTTAAATGCTATTTAATAGCATGATATCTCCTTTATAAATTCATCCTATTAGAGGATCCATGCAAGCCTTTGGATCACATGCTTGTAGGTTGGATCCTATAGGCTAGTTTAACTTGGTGCACAACCTAAATGCTTTAGGTGGAATCATTGAGTGCTAGCATGTTAGCATTGGTGGAGTTGATGGAGGAGCTATTATAAAAGAGATTCGATGCTAAATTAATGAAGTCTAGAAGCTATCATTTTTCCCATGTCTTTTCCTTTCACATTATAAGGTTTCCATGCAATCTTAGTGTAATGTGTTCCCTCTTTGTCTTATGTTTTTTAGTAGCTTGTTTTTTGATTTAATTACTTGCACAATTGGAACTTTATTACTAACAATTGGTAATAGATATTTGGTTATGAAGCTTTCATTCCTAATAGTTGGTATCAGAGCCATGGTGAAAAACTCCATGTGTGTGAGTGTTTTCTATTGTTGGATGTTTGTGTGCAAGGTTAATCTACTATGACAAGAGGAGAGACAAAGTTGGAGATTAAAAATAAGAGGTTTTGTTTTTGGTAGGTATCTCTCTATGGAGCAAAGTAGAAGATCTCTTGGTGAAGATACTAATCTCTTCATGTTGATGAGGAGAATCCCATAGGAGAGTTGAAGAGAAAGTTGAAAAAGCTTTTCTAGACAAGTTAGCAGCCTACACAATATTCTTGTTGAAGATGGAGCAACTCTACAACTTGAGCAACAACCTGGACTCCTTTAGAGGAGGTGGAGACAAGGCATGACCTTGTTATGGTTATTGGAAATAAATATAAGGGGTGTATTGATGTGGTATCATAATGACCACACATTATTAGCCAAGATGTTGAAGTAAAAAAATCCATGCAAAGGAAGGAGGTACAAAGAAACCCAAAGTTGTACCTATTTTGAAGTGGTTGAGGAAGATGAAGATGAAGATAAACAAGTGAGACCTGGTGTTATTAGAAGGAGAAGGCCAATGTTGGCCATTTGAATTAGGGTACTAGAATGTTGTGTATATTGTTATGGTGATTGTCAAGGTAAATTGATGCATGGACTAACACTAGAGGCACATGAGTTGGTTTTTGGTAACATTCAGTAGAGCAGGGTGCATTTTGGATGCTAGATAAAAAAATTGATAGGTACAGTGATACACTGAGTATCATGATGAATTCCCTAGAGATATGATTGGTTTATTTGTATCATGTTGATAACTTAGAGGTTATGTTGAGAAGTTTTCTTTTGACTTCTATTGAGATCTTCTTTCCTCACTATTATCAAGAGTGCTATGTACACTAGTTATTGTTCAAGGAGTTAGAGAAATGTGATACCTATATGGTGATATCTCTTGGGGAGAGATAAATATAAAATTTGAGGAATAAAGTTGTTAGTTTGCATTGAAATCACTGTATGGGTTGCTACAAATGTCACACATGTAGTGCAAGAATTTTAGTACCTTCATGGAGAGCCAAAGTGGATAGTAGATGTTGTTACTATGTGTTGATGACATGTTGGATGCAGGATCCAACATGATAATTATTTTGATGGATCAGTAGAGACACATGAAATTAGGTGATAAGAGGAGCAAACTAAGGATGGAGATGCATAAGGATGAGAAAGCAAGGAAGTACCCCTCTTCTTACATTTTTGAGTTGTCTTCCCAGGAGTGTCTTAGAAGAGGAAAAGACATGTTATCCTATTTATTAAATTTGTCATGAGTAATAATCCTAGTAATGCCATTATGAACACTATATCAAATATTCCCAAGTAGTGGGAGTTATGAGTGATTCATGGTAGACTCCCAATTAGAGGATTGGTCTGTGTGTAGAGAAGTGAAGAGTCACTTCAGTGCTGCAATATGATATGGAGGAGAAGATGTTGAGAAAGAGAATCAAGATAGAGAAGTTTTAGTATTGCAAGAAAACTTCTATAGGGTTTGTGTCAAGGCATCAGAGGGCATAATTGAGCAATTGGTTATAAAATACTCAAGGGTGGTAAAATCCTATGTATACTGACTTCAAGTGGTAGAATGTTAGGATGTGAAGTCATTATTCACAGTCACTATGGACAAATCACCATTCACAAGAACTATTCATGGTGATGTGGCATGGTGGTGATGTAGATGGTTAGTGATGTGGCTAAGTGATGACTTGCCATGACCCTCAGTGGGTGGTATGCCCACAGAGCATCTTTGAAAGTCAAAAGAGAAGGAGAGATAAATGGGGCACATTTATCCACTAAGTCACATGGGTTGGCTTGTGTGAAAGCATGTGAGGACATAATGATAGTGGATCAAATTTTTCTACTTAGGCATGTGCTTGTGGGGCATAGTTTTCTATGGGCTCCTTGTTAGTGAGGTCAAAAGTGGTAATATTCTGACTCACACATGTGTGCACATGGGAAAGTGGGAGACAAGGATCACTATTCTAGATTGAGGTCACATGTGGAGTGGGGAATAACACATGGGAGAGCACATGGAGTGGTCAAGTTGGCATGATGAGATGCCATTCAAAGGCTTGACCTTGCACATAGGGTGGCATGATTCCTTATTCATGAATAGTGCTTTGACATGGAGTATGGTACAATTTTATCCTCTCTCTATATTTTAACTCTATGTTGCAAATGCTATTTAATAGCATGAGATCTCATTTATAAATTCATCCTATTAGAGGATCCATGCAAGCCTTGGACTTGAATGCTTATAGGTTGGATCATGTAGGCTAGTTTATCTTGGTTCACAACCTGAATGCTATAGGTGGAAGCATTAGGTGTCTGTATGTTAGCACTGGTGGAGTTGCTGGAGGAGATATTTTAGAATAGAGTTGATGCTGAATTAATGAAGTCTGAAAGTTACCATTTTGCCCATGGTTTTTCCTTACACATTGTAAGGTTTCCACATAACTCTGTGTAATGTGTTCCCTCTTTGTCTTATGTTTTTTAGTAGCTTATATGCTTTAATTAATTGCAAAATATGAACTTTATTCCTAATAAGAGAGGTACTTCCCATGAAATTATTCAAGCATCAATGAAGAATTCTACATCTACAAGCTGATCTCAAACTATTTTAGACTGATCTTTAAGCATATCTTCAAGGGAGGTAAAAGTGTTGTTTTTATCCTTCTAATTTGCATTTCTTATTGTCTTCAAGTTATTTTGGATTTATTCAATAATAATTGACTAACCCCTATTATATTTTTGATCTACATAATGACACACTTAATGGGACTCATTTGTGCACCTCACCTTTTTTAAAACTATTTCTTGACATTTTTACTTGTAGAAATTTTATAAAAATGATTGTGAAAATAGCTGTAAATTTTAATCTATTGTTTATATTATTATGAATTTTTGTGAGTGGCATGGATTTGTACTGACTAAAACTTATAAGCATTTCATATTAATCTAATTTATAGTTTATAATATATTTTGATTTTAGTCACTATTAGTTTTTATGATAAAAGTAGTTGTTAAAATGGCCATAGTTTCTAATCTATTTACTGTTTATTTCTAATTTTTTGTAGGTTGGTTCATATTTGTATTAGAAAACAATATAAAAATTTCATAGCAATATGATGTATAGTTTTTTAAATATCATCATTTTACTATCTCTTTTTATTTGTTTAATCTATTTTATTTTATTTGGTTATTTTTTTAACTTTTTAAGTTTGCAGGTTTATTATATATATATATATATATATATATATATATATATATATATATATATATATATATTAACTTGTAGGTCTTTTGTGTTTGAGATATTTTAAGAGTTTTTATTTTATAGGATTTACTTTTCTAAGACACCCTAAAACAAAAAAAAAACCCTACTAATTGGTTTGATGCAGGGCCTTGCCAAAGAAGTGGTATTTCAAGTCAAACAAATCATTCTCACTTCACATTTCAATTTGGGCACTAAAAAAAATCCACACTTCAATTTGGGTTTGATTTTTTTTTTAATTTTCAAATTTATTTATTTTATTTCAAGTTTGTTTGATTGTTTGATTGTCTTGTGGGGTTCTTTTTACACGTATGCTCTCCCCTTTTGGGTAACTTAGAAATTCAAAAGTTCTTATTTATCTTTAGCCTATTTTTCATTTGACTTATTGGGATGGATTTCATCACCTTCTCATAAGTCTTTAGGGGTGTATTGACCTAGGAAGTGACATCCTAGCATTGTACCAAACACCACTTATTTGGTGAGGTACATAAATTGAGGAATGCTACCATCATGGAGACTTGACTTTGCTCTTACACAAAGTCGTGTGAGGAAATTAACCCCAAGGCATTATTTATTATATTCAATGTCAATGTGTGGTACCCTCAAAAAGATCAATATTGGTAATTATATTTAAATTCTTCATTGACAAATTTATACCCACATACTATGTGGTAGATATGGACCATTTATATAACCCATTATAAAATAGTAAGCAAACCTTAAATTTGGTATTACTTCACTGAGACCCTTACAGATGAAGTAAACAAATTTAAAAGACCCTATCATGAATGGAATAATATTGGGTTACTTATTAGATTCCTCTTTCACTACAGATCATTCATTGACATAAGGGTGTAAAGGTAACAACCCCCAAAGTTTGCCTTAATCATATGAACTTTGAGATAGAAGGGTGGTGTAAAAACCCTACCAATAATTATAATAATTTATTTAATTAACACTTAAATTTTTAATCCTTTATCAAGTAAAGTGTTTCATAAGGCTTAATGGATGTGATGCAAACCCACGTTGGTTATTTAATCACCTTGTAATGCATGTGTGTTATTTTTGATTGTTGTGTCAAAACCTAGTTTACACTCAAGATGAAATCAAACTAACCAAATACAAACTAAAACCATTTTATACACACATGATGAAATGTTACTCTTCCCAAATTCCAAGTCAAACCAAAGTGATATGTTAGAATTTGGTCTTAAACACTTTCCTTGCTTATTCAAACCACATTGTTAGGCTGCCAAAATTAAACCAAAAGCCTTATCCTTTAAATTCTAATTGTCATTTCAAACCAAGTCAAATTTATTTGAAAATTTAATTCAATTACAATATTTTTTTTCATTATGTGCCATTATTCCATCTATTTGATTTTAAATCAAGTGTCAAACCTAATTGCCAATACCATTTGCAAGACCAAATCCAATTCTAAGTCTAATTACCTATTTCAATTTCCTTTCAAAAGTCCACAGTTTGGAGTCTATTTTTAAACTTGATTTACCATTATCAACCAATACCATTTTTTGTGCCAACCTATACATTTCTGAATATATTAAAGTGTCTCAAGGAGGTCAGGTCTACTTTCCTTGTTTACAAAACCAAGTTTTCAAAATCTAAGACCTTTTCATAAAATGTTTACTAGTCCAAACATTGAGTATTTATACTTGAGATTATTGTGACCAAAATTGTTGATTTATCCTTTGATAAATACCTTTGAACCATTTGCATTGATAAACCTTTTATGAAGTGATATTCTAAGGGAAGTCACATACCTAGTCAAGACATAGTCCTTAGGCATTCAAGACCTTTTTAAAGATGAAGATTATCAATCTAGACATGCCTCAATACACATGTGGTGGGGATATTTACAACCCTTCATTTAATGAAGAGGTGGTGTACAATCCCTGTGGATATGATTCATATGTGAAAGATGAAGAAACCCAACAATACCTTACACATGGACTAACTAATGTTGAATTTGAACAACATAATTTGTATCTTCTAATTTTCTCACCTAATGTAGACCAAAGCCAATACCAATCATGTTTAACATATGTGCCTTTTGACATTGACCATTGAGCTAATCCAATGTATCTTGTCAATCTACCACCTAGTGAGGACTATATACAAGACTAGTTTGATCACAAATTATATGACAATAAAGATGAATATCTTGTTAGGCTATTTTAAATGGGTGAAAAGTTTCCCCCTAGTTTTCATGTTGATGATTTATGATACTTGGTTAGAGCACCCAAACAAATACCTCTTATTTTGATAAATAACCAAGGTGACTTTAACTAAGAACAAACCTCTATGATAGATTTTAGTCAAGCTCTTGTTATGTCAAATAAAGGGAAAGGTCAACTCATTGATCAATCTTCACAAAGCCAATTCATTAAAAACTAAATACAATAAGTTAAACAAGTTTTGGCTAGACTCACTAGATCCCTTGCTACATTAGATATTCAAAATTCATCTTTAGTTGAGAGTAATCCTCTAACAGAAAAAGCATTAGACTTATCTAATTATCCCATTTATAATCCAAATCCATTTGTCGCTAACACTTTAGTTATGGATGTGTTTAACACACCCTTAATTGAAATCAACTTAGTAACTAGTCTATATTTGAGTCTTTATCTCTCACATAGCTTATTAAAAACCACATCAGGTGCCATCCATTATTAAACAAAATTTTATTCTATCATCTCCATGACCTCCACCTTCTAATGCCTTGAAACAACAACTTACAAACCCATCTGAGTTACAAAAAAAAGTTGCCAATTTCCCACTTCAAAAAGTGGTGACCAATCTCCCACTTCAATAGGTGGTGATAAATACACCACTTCAATAAGTGGTGACTAATCCCCCACCTTAATAGGTGGTGACACATGTTCCATTGTAAAAGGTACTTGTCAATCCCCAAACCAATGTTATCTAACCAACAACGTGTTTCTATAAGTCAACCAATTATCATTCCTATTCAACAAGGGGCCTCTTATAGTGAATGACAAATACATTCTAATTAATAATTTCCTCCTATGTGTCAAATTCCTAAGAATCAATAATAGGTTCCCCTTCAATCCCATCAAGTTTTGTTGAATACTCAATAAAATATTCCTACATCAAGGCCTCAGTTCCCTCCAAATCAATAATGCACTAAAATACAAGCTCAACAATAAATACCTTATTAAAAATATAGCCCTAAACAAAGAGTGAATATTCCTGGTAGACCTAGTCATATTCAAATTTCTCAATATTTTGTATCACCTCTCTATTCATGTCAAGGTACTATACCTTCGACTACCCAAAAAAAGATAACCACTTATTCTTATTCTAGGTCTAACTTTAAATATTTACAAGAGGTCAAAGATGTAGTTTTTACCATTCAGGTAGGAAATAAAAGTAAGAAGTTCAAATTGGATGACATATGCACCTATTATTTTGACATGAGCTATCTTTAAATACCTTTTTTTGCATCACTTTGAGATGCCTAAATTTGAAAAATACAAAGGAAAAGGTAACCCTAAAGAACATTTGAAAGAATTATTTATTTCTTGTCAACAAGTGGTGTATAGCCTAATATACCTACTTCTCTTATTCTCCCTCAGTTTGATAGGACATGCTCTAGAATGGTTTCTTAGTCTACCCAAGAATTCTATCAATAACTTTGATGATTTTTAAATTTTTTTTTACATCACTTCTAATTTAATATAGAGCATGAGTTAACCTTGGTGGACTTATATCAAACTAAACAAAGAGGATGAGAAAGCTTTTCCAATTACTTACAATGGTGGTTTGCTTTAGCTATCCAAATTCCACACAATCTCCCTGATAGACAATTGGCCACTATGTTTACTATAAATCTTCATTTTGATGTTACTCATAACCTCAAACTTGTTTGTGCCAATACATTTGAAGAGGTTATCACCAAGGGGATATATTGAATAAGATATTATTAACAAAACTATACTTCAAATTTATTTCCATAATCAAAATTAGAGTAAGGCTTAAGTGTCAACTCCCTTGCCAACATCAACTAATACATCAAAAAAGCTGAAGCCATTCAATAGAAATAGGAATATTTTAAGAGATGGGGTGAATAAATGATGTCATGTAAAAATGGTATAACCAAAACTTGTTCAATCAAACCAACCTAATCAACCTTTTTCTTTTCAAAGGCTACCTCCAATAAGAGGCCATTATAGTAATAGATTTTATAAAAATCTCAGTGAGCCCATTGAAATTGTCCCATAAAAATTAGTTTCTACCAATGTGATCATTTGGTTGGTATCAATACCATTTCCTAAAAACCAACTTAAGTCATATTGGTATAATTAGAATGACTTTTATGGTTATCATCAGGTAAAAGGCCATTATATTCATAGATGTGTGCAATTACACCATATTATTTAAGGTTTACTTGAAAGTGGAGAGATAACATTTGATAATGTTGATTATAATCAAGAATTGTGTATCTATTAGAAACCTTTTCCACAACATAATGCCAACAATCATAAAAGACCTCTTCAAAATCAGCATAAGAGACAACAACAATAACAAAAAAACTAGATTCAAGGTCAAGATTCCCATTCTAACCATGTAAATTATATAAATTTCCCTTATGAATAAATTATTGTAGGTCACATCACCAATACACACATTTCCACCATTAAGATTAATCCTAAGCCAAATCCCAATAATACCAAAATACCTTCACCATTCATTCTAGGACTTCCACCTTCATTTTTTGGTAATCCTCCTTTGGTTCGTAATGGCCCATATCCAAATAAACAACCAAAAGTTACCATTTCAATCCATTATTCTCCTTATTTTAATTACAATAACCCTCTGCTAACTCAAAGTTATGCAATCACAACTCGATGCTCAAAGGTTATCATTCAAATCCCTCTACCTCCTTCCTCCAAAAATCCCATTCAAGGTCCTCCACCTCAAAAGACAAAGACAATTACTCATATGCATGATAAATCATATGATATTATGGAATAATTTTAAAATACACCTGCATAAATTTCTATTTTAGATCTTTTGCATACACTAGATATCCATAAAAACATATTGAGTGAGCTTTTAAGCCAATACAAAGTTCCAAGTGACATTACACCTAAAAAATTCTAAACACTTGTGAGTCATTTGGATCCATGCCAATAATTCACTTTTTATCAAATGGACATGTCATCCCTTAGACCTTTACATAACAATTTGATTTACATATAAGTAATCATTTTCTAGCACAATGTCAAAAGAATTTTCATAGACAATGGTTCAGGGCTCAATATTGTAACTTTGAAGGTAGTCAAACATTTTTTTCTATACATTAGTTGATATACAACTAAATACCATTACCATTAAATCTCTAGATAATTAGAAAAGATAATCTCAAAGAACCATTTGCTTACCTATAATCATTGAGCCTCTAACCGATGATACTATATGCCATGTTCTAGATCTAGAGTTGTCTTATAATTTGTTCTTTATGCAACCATGGATCCATGAAGTGAATGATATGCCTTACATCCTTCATTAGTGCATCAAATTTACTCAAACTGGACTAGAAGTTACCATTGTTGGTGACTTACAATTGTATCAATTTTGTAAACATCTATAAGTATAATAAGAGAGCTATAACTATTGCTTAGACATAGAATCTATTACACAAAGAGTTAGTTGATCAACCACCATAATCTAATTATATGGATCCAAACACATTGGATTCCACTTCAACTAACTCACCTATATAAATATCCAATCACTTCACTGTTCAAGACAATGGACTTGGGGAATATAAAATTGGCAATACATTTCATATAGCCAAATTACCTAAGACACCTAAAGCATATGGAAGTCCTAGGAATAAAACTCCTATGGAAATGGAATGGCACAAGAATAACAATTCTCCTTATATAGGACTATTAGTTTTATCAAGACCACTTCTTAGGAGTAAAATATATCACAACTGATGATAACTCATGGCTACATAATGTTGATTTTTCTACCTATTACCAAAATACAAAGTATCCTATCCCAAACTGGATAATGATCATCAACCCTATAAGGGAAAAAGCCTAGGGGTAAAATAATGAGTTATTAAATTTATATCATTTACCAAACACATAGGAACTTGAGGCATGCGATACAAACATCCTAGGGGTGACTTTATTAATCTAGAGTGTTTCTAATTTATTGACTAGCATAGATAATGTTAATAATGACACATAGTCATGCTATAAAATTTATGATAAGTTTATGGATACTAATATATTTGACTTAAATACTTTTTGTACCATTTCTATTGTGCCATCTTTTCCCCCTCTTTTCCTCCATCACCCCTAATTAATTGATTGGGACCAACAAATTTCTTACATACCATTGGATGATTTTTAGAATGATGAAGAAATATATGAATTCAAGGGCCTAAGAGATAATTTCCCCCTTGGTGATCATAAATAGGGATTTTACATTACACTAGAACCTTTCCCTATTTTAGAGAGCAAATGAACTTCCTTGGTCACAAATAAAGAAAAAGATAAAATCAAACATTGAGGTCCCATAGTGAAAATCTCTTCAATGTGATTTTGGACCAAGGTAAAAGTAAAGATAAAGACAAGTCCCATGGTGAAAAAATATTTTAGGCACCATTGGATATGGAAGTTCACCCTCTCTCAAATGAAGCTTATGACTCTTTTAGCTCAAGAACTTCATGCCATTCCATAATCAATTCAGAATAATAGTATACATTTGATCAATCAGTACAAGATTGTCCATATGCCTTTGCTAAATAGACTTTACTAGAGCTTTGGGATTTAGAATTTTCATAATTTGGAGAAATTGATGAGCCAATCAACCCAACAGATGAATATGAAGAAATCTATACCACTTTGTTGACTATTTTAGAAGATGGTTCCACACTGCTCATGGAGGACACCACTAAAATTAATATTGGAACACCTAATAATCCCAAATGGATCAAACTTGGAGCATCCCTCACTAAAGAGGAACACAAAGTCTTTACTATCCTCCTTTAAGAGTTTTTCAATATATTTATATGGTTTTATTCAGATATGCTAGGATTGGACCCCACCTTGGTTGTAAATTACCTTGTTGTACATACTAATGCCAAACTAATCAAATAAAAGTTGAGAAAAATGCACTATCACATTGCCAATATTTTCAATAAATAATTGGAGAAACTATTGGAGGTGGGGTGTATTCATCCTATTGATTATTTAGAGTGGATGTACAATATAGTCCCAGTGAATAAAAATCTATAAGGAATTAAATTATGTACCAAATTTAGAGATATAAATAAAGCCTAAAAAAAGGATGATTTTCCTTTGCCAAATATTGATATGATTATAGATTCTATGGAAAGTATGAGATGCTATCTCTCATGGATGGCTTCTGAAGATACAATCAAATTAAAATTACACTATAAGACCAACATAAGATAGTGTTCACCACTCTATGGGGAATGCTTTTTTATCAAGTAATGCCATTTGGCCTTAAGAAGTTAGTGACACATACCAATGTGATATGACTATAATTTTACATGACATGATTTATTCCATTGTTGAATACTATGTGGATGTTATATTGGGTTAATCCAAGATCAGAGCATGACATCTAGATGTATCATGAAGAATCTTTGAAAAGATTCATAAATATAAGGTTAGGATTAACCCTAAAAAGTGCATCTTTGGTGTCACTTTAGGAAAATTAATAGGTTTCATTATCTCCCACTAAGGCATTGAAGTTGATCCATCTGAGGTTACATCTATTACATAAATGAATCTACCTTCAAATCTTAAACAACTATGCAATCTATAGGGAAAAATCCAATCTATCAGATGATTTATTTCTTAATTAGTAGATAAATGCCATTCCTTTACTCATCTTCCAAAGAAGGGTTTTATTTTATCATGGAATAAAGATTATCAAATTGCCTTTAAACAATTAAAAAATATTTGGCCAATCTGCATATTCTAGCTCTACCTACACCGTGAAAGTTTTTGCTTTTATACATCTTAGTAACTGACTATGGCTTGGGGGCACTTCTAACACAACATAATGATTAGGAGAAATAATAAATAGTATACTATTTGAGATGCACATTGGTTTCTTATGAAACTAAATATAGATCAGTTGAGAAATCCTATTCATCCATGGTATTTATAGCTCACAAGTTACACCATTATATGCTTAACAAAAAAACCATTATCATTTCCAAAGTGGACCTACTCAAATATCTACTTTCCAAGGTAGCCTTGAATGGTCATATGGCTAAGTGGATCATGCTATTGAGAGAATTTAAAATTGAATACATTTATCAAAAGGACATCAAAGGGTAGACACTTACATATTAGCTTGTTGAAGCACCCTAGTTAGATACCAAGACACTTATTTTAAACTTTCCTAATGAATCAATCATGATTCTAGATGATACTTCTTTTGTACCTCAACACTAGACCATTTATTTTGATGGTTCCTACACTTCTCATAGATCTAGAGCTGACATATTATTCATTATGCCACAAGGGGATGTCATTCCCAAGGCATTTTACATTGGTTTATTTTGTACCAATAATATTTTAGAACATGAATCACTCATTGCAGTGTTTCATCTAGCAGTTTAATGGAAAATCAAGCTTTTACGTGTTTATGGTGACTCTTAGCTAATTATCAACTAGTTGATAGAGTAATACCAACCCAAAGATGACAAACTCATTCCATATAATAAAATGGTGGACAATGTGAAACATAAATTTGATAATATCCAATTTGAATATATTCTAAGAGCCAATAACAAAATTATCGATGTAATGGCAATAATTGGTTCCCTAATAGCAATTGCAGATCATGCTATTGATTACTATTTTCCTATTGAACATATCTTATAGTCAACTCATGAACATTCATAATCTAAAATGGTATGTGATATTTTTGATCCCATATCACCTTGGTACTCCAACATATATGACTATCTCCATGATAATACTATTCCTTCCAACCTTTCTCATAAAAAATAAAAATCCTTCATCTATTCCCCTTCTCATTATACCATTCTCACTACCACTTTATATTACAGAGGATATAATGGAGCTTCACTTCTCTATTTAGATTTAACAGAGTCCAAATTAATATTTAAATAAGTGAATAAAGGGATTTATAGGTCCCATATTGGTGGCATGGTCCTTACTAAGAAACTCTTGCATATAGGGTATTACTAGCCCACTATGGAAGTTGATGCCTATGTCTATGTAAAAAAGTGTGTGGCTTGTCAAAAGCATGCCAATATAATTCATGCACCAAATTTGTCACTTTAACCACTCACTACACCATGTCCATTTTATATTTTGGGACTCAATATCATAGGGAAAATAAATCCTACTTCTTTCGATGGTCATAAACATATACTTACTACCATTGAATAATTTATTAAGTGGGCTAAAATCATTCCCCTCATGTAACAGGGAAGCAAATATCCAAATTTATTTTCAACCATATCATTTATTACTTTGACATTCCCTTTGATCTCATTTTAGATAATGCTAAATCCTTTAATAATAAGGATTTCAAATCCATCTATGTCAAATACCAAATCACGTAACACTTTTCCTCCACCTATTTTCCTCAAAGAATTGGCTAGGTAGAAACATCTAACAAAACCCTGATCCAAATTTTGAAAAAGACCATTAGTGATTTTGGCTATGATTAGCATCTAGGAGTATTTCCTTCCCTATGGGCATACTACACCATTACTTGTACCCCTAAAGGAACCATAACATATTCCATTGTTTATGATACACAATCTATTCTCACTATTGAGATTAATTTACCCTCATTGTGCATTTCATTGAAAAACATCATTAATGATGAGGAATACAAAGTTTATCAGTTTTAGGAATTATACTTACTTGATGAAAAGAGGGTAGCTACTTTCAACAACCTTTAGGCCTATCAGAATAGATTGTGTCACAACTAAAATAAGCATATTAAATGTAGAGACTTTGATATTTTAGACCTCATTTTAAAGGAAAATCAAAATAATACTAATGCCACCAATGAAAAGTAGGGTAAGTTTGAGCCTAATTGGATGGGCCCATTCATCATCATAACAAATTATAGATCTAGAGAATATAGATTGGCCACACTAGATGGAAAAGATATGGATGATCCCATGAATATTATGCATCTCAAGAGTTTTTACACTTGACTTGCTTGAACATTGTCTATAAAGAGCCCTACTTGGGGCATGATCTAAAACCACTTTATTTTCATCCCATTTCCCCTAGAGCCAGTCTATTTTGATTTTATTCCCTTATCTTATTACCATTATTGATCTTGACTCTAGTTTATTAGTGTAATAGATGGTTCCAATGTCAGATTTTAGAGAAAGTTTTAGTAGATTATTTTGATTTGGTCACCATTAACACATCCAAGATGAGCGATATCTTAGAGTAGCTTATGCATGATTCACCTAAATGATGGTATTTAAAATTGCATATTTTAGCTCTTGATTAAATCTTGTACCATTTATTATGTTCCTATGCCATTCATTTTTTCAATCTTGTTGTTGATTCATAGTAATTTTTGTTAGGGTTAAACTACATTGAACTAAGGTCCATTTGGACTATGTAGGCAATGCTCATTTTTGAGGTTAGCTTGGTCACCCATTTTACACACTCTCACCATTTTATGAGAAAACTAAGTCATTATCTCACCATTTTATGAGTAATTTGATCCATGATCTCAACATTTTATAAGTTAAACCATTATGTGCCTCATAGTCCTCTATTGAGTTTATATGCCAAAAATCCTAAAACATTGAAAAACCTAGAAAACCTTAAAAAAATTACAAATTTGAGAAAATTGGATTAGAATTTCCATTAGAGATATAAAGCCTCAATTTTTTTTGAAGGATCCTCTTATCTAATCTGATTCATTTCTAATCATCATTACCATGCCATTCATTATCCTCCCATTTCTTAGATAACTACATCAGCTTGAGGTCCACACAGATTATGTAGGTTGTGCTTGGATGCATGGGGCATCTCAGCTCAACTCAGATACACTTTTATTTTTATGATCTCATTTTATTTTCCTCTAATCTCCCTATCATTATGCTCTCTCCATTTTATTATTACCTTTATGCTCTCACCATTTTACAATCACCTTTACTCTCTCACCATTTTATGAGCACCTTTATTCTCTAGGCATTTTGAAATCACCTTTATGTTCTCACCATTTTTAATCACCTTTACACTCTCACCATTTTGTGAGCACTTTTATGCTCTCACCATTTTATGATCACATTTATACTCTCACCTTTTTTTAAGGCACATCATATTGCTCTCCCCAAATGTAATGGGCATTTTGCATTTGAAATTGGTACACTAATAGATAATTATATATTAAATTTTTCTTCTCCCATATTCTAGGATAACTACATGTGGCTTAAAGTATATCCTTATTCTCATGGGAATTTACACCATTCTGCATGCCAAAAATGTTTAGACTATGTAGGAAGCATTCAGGGGCATGGGGCCCCTGGGTTTAATTCAATCACACTCTCTTTATTATTCCATTCGCATACTTAATCTATTATATATCCACTCCTCATATTATTGTACATCATTCCACATGAAAATAACCATGCCACTTAATAATTTTTTTAAAAATCACTATAAGTTTATGCAAAACTTATAAAAAACAAACTCTCTTTTATTTTATTTAAAGTGCGAGGTGTTGCACAATGCATACAAGTTGGTTTAAACACAAGGTAATATTATAAATAATTAGAAACATATTACTCAATGGCATAAAGCATACATAGTAAATGTTCAATTGATGTCTTGCCACCTTAGGCCTTGTGCCTTGGTCTAATCACTCTCTCAACATTAGGCTAATTATTTGATAACTCTAGATTAAACTCAAAACATCCTCCTTGTTGATTTCCTATTAAACTTACATCAGAGACATTCCTCCTTAGGCATGTTTGGATAGCATGGATAGTTTCCCCACATTATCCACACATAATTATAGGTTATGCCACCTGATCTACATTCCTCACCACATTAATGGATATTTGTGGATGCATTTCAATCCTAATATCTACGTGTATCATCCTAGGTAAAGACTCATAACCCACTCTGTGTCTTGAACCATTCTTTATTGACGTAACCCTTACATTTATTTTCTTATTATGATGATCTTGCATGATCAATGCCTATCATTGTGTCATCATACATACCTACGCTGGTGAGGATTTTATCCATGATAACTCAACTTATTTTCATTTTATTTGTGCCTCATATTATGCTCCTTCACTTGGCATATTGTGTAGTAAAAATCATGCCTTATTCACCAAGGAAGAGGCTAAGGTTGAGGTTTCCTCGATTTCTAATGCCATAATATTTCGTATACCATATCCATGACTTGGTGCAACATCTGAAAGATCCACATGTTCACCTCATAGATCATAGTAGGAGGTGGTGGTTGTTGATCATCCCCAACTAAGTTCCCATTTATTCCATTATGTGACATTTCAATCTTTGTGTTTACTTACTATATCAATACCCTATAAAAATCACTATTGGTATCAATAAATTAATTTCATAAAACACATTGCACACTTGGTTTCTTGTCAATATGTTATATATCCCACAAAATTATTATTACTTGGTGACACATCATCCATTCCACTTATTGAACATGTATCATGACATCATGGATTATATAGAGTAGTTGTGCCACTCATAAAGGTCACATCTACTCACCTTCTAATGTGGACACACAACCCAAAGTTAAATAATCATCATAACAATAATAATTATGAGTGGTCACACTCTCATTATCTATCCATTCATGTCATGATCATCATTATTATAGTATGTCACATCCCAATTAGTATATTTTATTCTCTTATACATCATCCTAATTTTATGCATCATGTACATATTTATACTACAATCCACTTATGGGGTTTCCCATTTAATAATAGAATCCCATCTTGAGGTCCTTGTAGGGCCGATGGATTCTTGAATACCTATTGCATCTTTTTCATATTCTCCTCTAATCCTCCCATAGTCTCATCTTAGGTCACTAAGATTCATGTTGGTAAGGCTTTACTCGATGAATCACATAGATCAATGGTACCAAGGTACTAGGGTAGAGGATGTAGACATAATATCCTTTTGCAAAGAAAGAATATGCAGTTATTGACTTAGGTATAGTTTGTGCATTTTGTCTTGCCATGATGATAGTATTATACCATAGATAATCTATAAAACATTCAATTTTTTTTTTTGAAAGTATCCACTTAGCTACAACCCATAAAACTTGGCTCATAGTGATGATGGCCTTTTGTCAAAAAGACTCTACAAATCCTAACAAACACCCATCTTATAAAACTTGACTCATAACAATAACTGCTAACACTTCACTTATGCCATTGCACAATTTTGGAATCCCTAGCCTCTTCATGAAGGAACCTCTCCTTTGAGTAGGCTCCATCAAATGCAATATATGGTTCCTTAACATTGTTATATTATCTCATTTATCCTAGCTTATCATTTGATACTCACTAATTCTACCAAATGTGGGATTATTACACCTATTTACTACTATTCATACCAAGATTAACTCAAGCTTGCCAATCTCAGTTTCACTCCATCCCATTTAACCCTAAATTTTTACCAAGGGATACATCTTTTCCCCCATCTATTCCTTGCATTTATCCTTACTTAGGGGCATTTCTAGGTCAGTAGCTTTTTTTTATGCTCTCACCATTTTGTGAGCTAAAAAATTATGCATCTCATAATACTCCATTGAGTTGAGATGCTAAAAACCCAAAAACATTCAAATATTCAAAAAATCTTAATAATCATAATGGAATTATAATCTATAAAAGAGATATAAAGCCACAAAATTTAAAAACATTTGTCTTATTCTAAATCTAGTAAAAAATGTTAATCCAATCCTTTTAGGTCCTAAACCATTATGGGAATGTGTCCTTCCCAAATCTACCCTATTGGGGTAGATTTATTATCGGTTCTAATTATTTTAGCCACTTGGAGAAGTTTCCTTCCCTTGCATGTATTATTCCTCTGGGGGAACCATTCATTTATCATTATTATTGAGCCTTCACACGTGGATTTGGACTTGGTTAAAAAATAAGATGCTTTTATTACTTTTATTTTCATGTTTCTATGTGTGTTTGGTTGTTTTCTTTGTTTCCTTTTTATGTTGTCACCTTGACTCATTACATTGTGCCAGAAGCATCATCGACATGGTGTTTCCTATTATGTAGTTATACTTGAGTCCATTCATTGGCATATGATAACATTTTCATCATGGTTTTTTTATCATTGGTACATTGTTTTCAATTGTCTATTGGATCAGGGATTAGTCCTTATGCACATTTTATCCTAGTAATCATGGTGTTTTATATCATGGTACATACTATTTGGTGCTACATCAAAAAAATCAATATGATGGAAATATAATTGGCAATGCTGCAACAAGAGCTCTCCTTGTCTATTATCCCCTAACCAATGCATCAATTACCTAATCATCATTTCTTAGAATAAAATTTTTCCCTATTAGGGAAAACCATTTAGACTGATCAATGATCAAATTTTCCCTATTGGGGAAGATCCTTGTAGTCATGATCAAATCTTCCCTACTAGGGCATACTATTGTGACCAACTAGAACCACCCTTTTTGGGTCCATGTCCATCATTTCTCTCATTCTAAATTTTTACTCTCTTTTTTGAGGGTCCATTTATTTCAATGCCCTCCCCAAATAAATTTTATATATGGGAATACAAGGCTAATCACGTGCCCTTTGGGGCCTCAATTTGAGTTATTAAATTATATTTTTATCAAAATGTGAAGAGTGAAGACATCATTCTTTAAGCATCACCAAATTTCTTGTTAAAGACTTTTTCATTATTTGAAAAGATGTTATAGTGCCTAGTGTCTCATAACACCTTCTCAAACAGGGGAAAAATATAGACACTTCATTTTCACCACTTCCATGTTTAAACTATGATCGAAGCAACTTTATGTATTGAAATACAAATTTAGCTAGAGATCATTAAATCAACTCAATTCCCCCACACTTTTGATGTATGTAATCTTTAACACACTGGTACATCCCTAATCAAGGTAGTACACTACATCAGATTATTCAATTTACTAAAAATTACCTAAACTTGGCACCTTGTTTTTAAATAATCCTTTAATCAATTAACTAAATTCTTCTATTATCACATCTTATCATATCAAATTCACATCACACTACAATAGTTAATTAAGAGTAATTAATTATTTAATCTTCTTATATAAATGAGGTTACGTTGAATGAACATATTAAAAATATAGGAAAATAAATATTCCTATTTATCCTTATCATCCAAGAAAATTTCCAATTTAAAATTCAAATCAAATGGCAAAGCTTATCCCTTCTTACAAAACTCATTCATTCTTACAAAGCTTATCCCTTATTACAAAGCTCATCCCATATTATAAAGCCTATCCTCTATTTACATACCCCATGTTACTCATCATGGAGATATAGGATCCATTTTGGGCCCTTGATCTTCATCTTGAGATGAATGATCCTCAACATTTTACCAAGTCTATACATACAAAGCTAATTGGTCATTATAGATAAGCTTCCTAATGTAAACTTACTCTACTAGATCATTCTAAGAAGCTTCATCATCTTTATATCTCATACCAAGACAAAGATAAGACAAAGTGTAGATAAGGAGAGGTGCTCCCCATGAAAAGATTTAAGCATCAAAAAAGACTTATACATTTACAAGATGAGCTTAAACTATTTTACACTAATTTTCAAACATATTTTCAAGGGAGGTAAAAATGTTATTTTTATTCTTTTAATTTACATTTCTTATTTGATTATCATAACTCACCCTAAGGATTGGTATTGAGTAGTTATATCTTCAAGTTTTTTTGGACTTATTCACTAAAAATTGACTAACCCCTCTTGGATTCATGATCTACACCTTGCGTTATTGGTAAAAAATATCAATTTTCTAGGTCATAATTTGATTGGAGATGAATTGGAAGAAGGCGATGATTGTGTACATGGTAATTACCCAATTATGGACATATTGAAATGAATTAAAAATTTCACATGATGTGTGTGGATGAGTTATAACATTTTGATGTTTTTTAGTCTAGTTTGTACATTATTATGATAAATCATTCAGTCTTGTAATTTTGACACAATAGTGGTGAGAATTGGATGTCTACATTTTCTCCCCATTTAAAGGGCATGGTGAGACATTTGGTCAAAGAAATACATTTTAAAAGAATAAAAAAGGTCACTTAAAATGATCATAATTAAAATAAATAATTTTGTTCCCATTTTTGTTGATATTTAATTGATTTATAGAAAAATGGGTTCACAAAAATACCCCAAACATTGTTTGGGAGGCTGATGATGCCCCCTCAAAGATAGGGTATAAAAATGAATATTGATTGTTAAGACCTAGAATAGAAGAATTTGACACATTTTTTAGTAAAATAGGCTAAAAAACTAAGTAATTAGAAGAAAATAAATAAATAAATGGCTAAATAAGGTAAAAATGAGCCTCTTGGGAATAAAAATGGATCATAAATATGGCCAAGATGGAAAATTAAAAAATTTGGCTATAGATTGACCCTTAGGAAGTTAACATTATTCATTTTCACCGTACACTATTGAAATTTAGAGCTCTAGTTTTAATGCATAAAATAAGTAGATAAAATGGTGAATATTCCTCACCACAGGCATCTAGTTGAGCATGTGAGAGAGTACTAGTGACCATCAAGGATAAGGGCATCAATAGGTACCTTTTGTTTTGTTTAAATTTTGCATTTATGGAATTTATTAGGGGTAAAAAACCATGATTTGGTGATTTCACCAATTTTGAAAATCTAAAAATGGTGAAGTCACCTACGTAAATGGCAAGATCACTACCCAAATGATGAACTTAAGATAAAAATGATGATATCACTAAAATTCATGAAAATCACCAAAATAGTGATATCACTCATTTGGTCATAAATAAAAAAAATGGTGGCATCATCAAGAAAATATTTACAATGTAAGCCAATCAATGGAATCAATGATCAAATGGTGAAAATTCCTAGAAACGACAAACTCACTAGGAGTAGTGAAGTCATCCTACCAATTAATGAGAATGACTTATGAAATAATGAGATTGTAGACCAATGAGGAGAATGATGACCACACCCTATAGAATGGTAAAAACATCCTATATAATGGTGAGAACATCAAGGAAAATAGTGAGAATGACGTAAAGGGCCAATGGAATAGTATAAAGGATAAAATATGATAGAAAACTATAATACCAAGGCCAAAATTAGCATAAAGTGGTAAAAATGATCAATTGAAAGAAAATAGATAAGTGATTAGGTTGGTTTGGTTTTGATTTGTGATATGTATGAATGATTAGGTGTCATGATGGCATGTGAGTGATGATCATGAGTATTACATCATCTTGAAATCATGACTAATGAGGTTGTAGGATTCCTAAAGGTAGTAGACTTATGGCACATAACTCATATATCAGTTATATGAGCAAATTGAGCCTATTTGTTAGTGCTAGTATATCATTACAACTCTAAGAATTAAAATTTATATCTACCTATAAGTGAGGCTACAGTCATGCTAGTGGATCCTACAGGTGGCTATTTGGGGTTAGAGGATATACTAGATGCCATAAGGTAGGTGATCCATGCTTGAGGACCTTATTGGGATGATGACTATTATAGTTACATATGTTAGGAATATACAACACATAAATTTATTTATTATTTTTGGGAAATTATATGTTTAATTCCTAAGGAATAAATGGGGTTGAGTAGATAAAATCAATAAATAATATGCAATAATTAAGCCACTAATTTTATGTAAACAAATGGTATTTTTGCCTTTTCTAAAAATAGTAATGAGTGAAAGAAAATATGATTTAGCTTATTATAGGATGTTATGGTTGAGACAGAGTCTAATACTGGAGGAATAGGACTAGGACACTATCTAAAAATGTGATCTATACTTTGTTTTGTGATTAGATAGGACTACCAAAAATAGGACACCCTACTGTTTAGTGCTATAGTCTTGGTCTTGTTGCTATTTTCCAAACTACTCATAGAGATATGATTTTTATAGGTTTTATTCATAGTGTTTATGTGAGCCTATATACCAAATTTCAAATATTCTCTATCAATGAAACTCCATATAGAGAGGATTATTCATATGCTTGTGTCTTCTATGCAATTAAATAGAACTTTGGAAAATAGGGAAATGGGGTTAGTGTGTAAAGGATACACTAGATGCACTTCACACCCTGTGTGTGGGAACACTACCTACATACCAATAATCTGAGGAGGGATCAAGCTATATGTAGTTCTCCCATTGAAGTGATTGGTGTAATAGTGTGATGAAAATCCAAGTAAATATGAAACTAGGTGTACTTGGAATGACTAGGGTTTGGTGTAAAGGTTTGAATAAGCTTGAAACACTATTGGATGGTTATATGTAGAGAATAGGGAATAGTGCTTGAGTAGTCTTGCTTGTATTCTTGCTTCTCTTTGGTAAATGAGTGCCAACCCTTCTAAATTGACTTTAAATGGCCTTTTATAGGGGATTTAATGATTATGGGTTAAATGAATTTGAATTAGGCTGACATGAATTAGGATCGGGATCTAGGAGAATATGATCATTTGAACCAAATTTTCACTTGGAAAATAATGCAAGAAATAAGACACCCTGAGTTTCAACATTGTAGTCCAAGTTTGGGCATTGTTGTCCAGGGAGTAGGAGACCAAGGGGATGGATTTAGCATGGACAGATTAGCTTGGGTCAGTAAGGTTTCAATCTGAAAGGTTATAGATGATTGAAAAACTATGAAAACATACCTAATATGGTTAAGAGAGCAAAAAATATAGACCTATGGATTGGATGTCATTATCCATACTAAAGTTACTAAATTTTGCATTTTATATGACTACATTTGCCCCCCCTTTATTCTAGTGATGTAGTAAAGTAAAATACTAGAATAAAGGAAAAATATAAATCATACCTAAACTTACCTATAAAGGTGAAACTCATGAAGCTGTTGATGCTAGATGTGTGTAGAGAGAGCATAGTGTGAAGTGTGAATCTATAATGAAAAACATAGAGTAGATCAATCCTTACTAGATATGATATATCTAAAATAAGAATGTACAAAGTATAGGTAAGAGAGAAAGGAAGAGAAAGGAATGAATACACCTCACTGGGTATGCAAACCAATACAAAACCTATTATGATGCTAGATTGCACTGGGTGTGTGTTGTACCAAAATTAATATTACCAATGGAGCTGAGTGCTTGATTCCTTAGAAGCAGCTCAAAAATGCAAAGGTAGGCCCTTTGGCTCCATCATTGCCTACTAAGTAAAGTTAATAAATCATGCATGTGTCAATTAATGTTTGGACTATGTGTTAGATCCCTTTGAGTAGGTGGCTCAAGAATGCAAAGGCTAGCCCTTTGGCTCCATTATTGCCTCATGAAGTTAAGCTATGAAGTAATATCAATATGGAATAGATGTCATATGAGATGGCTCTTAAAGCCCATGAATGTACTATGATCTAATAGTGCTGGCATGGATATATGAATGTATGATAGAAATTGGGCCACTCTTGGCCATTTTAAAAGATGGAGATTAGGCTTGTATGAAAGCCACTTTGAAACTAGTGCAATAGGCTTATGTAGAATCCAACTCAAAAACTTGGGTAATCAAGAGCTAAATAAGTTTAAGTTTTTGTTTGAAATATAAAATTTAAAATTATTCCAACCACCTGTAGATGGAGTAAGGCATGTAACTATTGAAAATGCTTTGGGAAAAAATGAAACTTAAAAAGAGAGAAGGACTACTGTGATGGACACATTGCCCCCAATAATTGGTGTCTAGAACATGGATTCTAATCTAAAAGCTATATCAACTACCTAATCTAAAATTGGAAGTGAGATCCATCATACTGTGCATGATGCCCCTATATCTGGGTTATTTAAGCAAAAACTATACTAAAACATGTTTAACTAGACTGTGCTGTACTGATAGACCTGTGACTAAACTCACCTTTTTGTCCATTTCTAGAAAAAATATTATTTTTTCTATCCAGATAGGAGTGTTGAAAATTGTATACTGATCCAAAACTCAAAAAATCTTTGGTTGAAAGATAATTCAAGAAATAAGAACACAATAACAATAATGCTGTCTTTGAGAAGAGATGTTTTATTCATCAAATTTGTAGACCCAAACATATGCCTATCTCTAAGAAGAGATGTCTCATATCCATTTCAAGTTACATATTCATTTACACATGTTTTTAAGGTATTAGGAGTATGTGAAAGGTCACCAATATTGAGGGAGATTAAGTGGTTTGACTTCCATGGTTTATAACAATATAAAATTCAAGGAATTACTATTTTTAGAAACTTATTATTTTTAGACTGCACTACTAATATTGAAATTTGGGGCACTTATATTTCATTTTTGGGGGTTAAAACCCATTTATAAAATCTCCATGCCATCTCATGATGTTTCCCTCATTCTTAGCTTTCCAATGGTTCAATCAGGGAGTGAAATAGAGCTATGGTGCAAAAGTTATGGCTCCTAGAAGTTCTACCACCAACTGGGGTAAAACCATCACCTGAATTATCATATGAAATGTTGTTCAGATCAGATACCCTATTATTTATTGCTATAGTCTAACTTTGGTGATATTTTTGAAGGCCAAATCTGATGACTATTCTAGATTCTCTATTGTCTACCTAGTCTATTCTACCTAGTCTGATGTTTGGATTTTATTCTAAGTGTTCTAAAAAATACTTTTTTGATTGTTAAGAGCTTTGATCTCCATGACAAAAAATATATTTGTTGTCCCCTCTTTTGAGGGTAGGAATGAAGAGTCTGTAATGACTACCCTTAGAGGATATATCCTTACAAGTGTGTTATGCTATATAGATACATGATATAGCATTGATAATTGACAAGATATCTTGAGATATAGTAATGTTTGTATTGAGAGATTGTTAGATCAATAAGGGTATGCCCAGTTATATATAAAAATATAAAAACATGTGCAATGCACTAAATTGGAATTGAAAGTGTTAGTTATTAGTTTTCAAAGAGGGATGGAGCATGATGTCCATCATGGCATCCAAGAGAGCAAGATAAATGCATGATATGGATCATGGCATTTAAAAATAAAGCAATAAGTAAGAAATATTCAAGGGTGGCTAAGGGCCAATCAAATAAGGGACATGGGCACATGTAACTCATACTAGAAAGCAAACATACAAGGCATGTTCAAATGCTGCATACACATAACATAAAACAATTAAGATTGGTACAAAGGCCATAGGCACACATAAGAGTACAAGCAAGGGAGATTGGAAAATGTCCAAAGGTACATACACATGAATAGAAGCAAATGACATTGAAAAATTTCTTAAGACACACACATGAGACAATTAAGAATTAGAAATGCAATCCAACAAACTATGTTAAGCAAGAAGAGAAAGCATGTAATAACTAGAAAGATAGAATCACATCTAACTAATCAAAGTAAGAGTGAAAGTATACAAGACATGGAGTACACGACTAATTATATGTTAAGAAATACACAAGTGATATATAATAGTGAAATGTCGATATAGTAATCTATGTAAGCTTGTAAGTAATGTACAACAACATGATAACGTTGAGTGTGTAGTGTAGGAATGCCATAACTTAAATTGTGTATTCATGTAGAAGATGCCTCCAGTGGGTATATATATCGATTTGTGTCTCAAATGTAGAAGTAAGATGCCCCCTTAATGGGTAGAGTGAAGCAGTCAAGGATATGGATGTCAATTCACACACTCAAAGAAGATCAAGTGAAGCATGGTAATGTAGATAAATTGATATATAATAACATGAAACAAAAAATGTAAGTCCTATCATAGTAGTAGCAATTTAGAGCATGGATGATGCATAAAATCAAAATGTTTTTGGATATATTTGAATGTTTTTAGATTTTGAAATGTTATATTAATTTTATATTTTTAAAATTTTGAACTATGTACAATCAAGCATAAGAGATTATGTATAAGTAATGCTATAAAGGAACTATGTAAAAGCATGTAAAGAAAGCAGTATGTATATGATAATAAAAAAGACTAGGTTGGAGGGGGAAAGGATGCAAGGATAGAGCCTATTAGGGATGGAAATGGAGGAAAGGGTCACAACCATCATTAAATGCTTTGAGATCATCATCATAAGTACCATCATATGCTATAATTATGGTGTCATCATGTCAAAGGTGAACTAAAGGTTGATCTGGTGGTGGAGATGTTGATTCTACTCTGGGGTGTTTAGTCTTACTAGTAGATGACTTTAATGGAAGTGGTAGAGCTAATGCTATAATTTGAATAATTCCTCAATCTTGTAGTTTATCTAATCATTACTATAAAGCTATACATGAGTTTTTTTTATCATGTCTTATAATCCTATAAAAAGTATAAAATAGGTGACCATCTTGATGTGATAATCTGCTAATAGCTCTATGTCATACTATAGGTAATGTGATCAATCCAAAATCAAGTAATATCTATAACATAAACTATGGCTGATGCTATGTGTCTCCTACCTGGATCTGAATAACTGGCTCTATATTCATAGAGGTAACTATGTGAACTGAATGTGCCAAGTGATCTATCTGTGGTTGTGAGTGTGGAGTATATCTTGAGAGTGTATTGTGAGATGTTAAAAGTGATATAAGATGTGCTATGAGAGCTCTAAAGTCATTTTGGTACTCTCCTGGGCTAAATAGTGTAAATCTCAATCCACACAAGTAGTCATATGTGAGTGTGGTTGTTATATCATCTAAAGAAGCTTGTGAATTTGTATCAACATCATGTACATATGGTACTTAGAATTTACCACAAGGGGTAACTGTGATATAATATTCACATCATTTATAGTAGTGGAAGATGGTATTACTAAAAAGGTATCTATAACTGGTGGAGTAACTATGGAATCAACTAAAACTACTAGTACTGCTATCGATGATGGTTGTAGACATCCAATTCCTAACACCATTTATGTTGAGATTATCAATCTTACTTGAATTGCACTCAAATGCACATTTTATATCAAAATCCATAAAACACCCCAAATAGTTTGAACATATCATTTACAAGTGCCAATTTAGGTCAAAGTATCCCTAAATAGGGAAATTAATTTTATGAAGTAGCTAACTTTGATCTAACCATTTTGAGTCAAAATGATAGTTTTGCACTTAGCTGCCCTAGATTGCTCTTTTCTATCAAATCTCTTGCATGAGACATGTACCCTTGTTATTTGGTGTTGACAACATCCTAAATGGGATAATAGATCCAATACATCTAACATCAACTTCCAATTCTATTCTAATCAAAATTTGAGCCAATAACATGACATTTTGACCATTTTTATTAATTGAGTGCCAATTTTTGAATAATTGCACAAATATTTATTAACTTTATTTAAGGCTAATTGATCCAAATCAAGAACTTAAGTGGATTTTCCATGAGATTTGTTAAATATTTATTTTTGGAAATTGATTTATATTAATTGCATCACTTAATGACATCATTTCTTGGGAAGACATCCCTAGGCCATAAATGCACAAAATATCAAGATTATGGGTCTCCCATGCCTTATTAAGACTCTCCATGCCTCTTAAATGCCCATCTATCCCAAATATTTATGAGGTATATTTATGGATTTAATTATATAATTATATTAATTCATGGTCACACATCTCAATCTTGAGATGGACGGTCATGGTTGATCCTGATCAATCTCAAAAATCTATAAATAAAGAGGCCATGAACATCATTTTTAAGCTTGATTTGTGCAAAGTTATAATGCAAAATTATTTTCACAACCCTTTGTATTTGATCATTGATTTTATTATCAAGATTCATTGATATGCTAGTTTAGTGATTCTAAATCATAAGCCTAGGTTTTAAAAGGAGTTATTGAGACATTGGGGGAGTTGGCCACCATTGTTGTTGAAGACAAGATCTCTTGATCAAGGGAGAACATGCTTTTGAGTTGCATTTGTATGATGAATCCACTTGGGAAGGTAATATGACATTATTTTCTTTCAAGTGTTTCTTATTATTACTTGCAATTCTCGCATGAATAGATAGGCTTAATTTAGTTTACTCTTATTCATTTTTCTTTTGATTTATTGGACTAATGTTTGACTAATCATTTTATGTAATCCTATCTACATTTTAGCATTCCAAGTGGGACCACACCCCACAAATTTGGTCACAAATATCTTTCAAACAACTCACTAATCATTTCCATGTAGGATCTTGAAGTGAGAGGGCCAAAAGAGTGAAATTTTAAGTTAATTTTCCATTTTCCTAACAATGTTTTTCTTTCTATAAACCTTAGTTTTGCTCTCTATAATGATATTACTGCACACACAATAGTGATTTTGAGTAACAAAATTGCTATTTTCTAGACAATGATTTTGTAGACCCGAGCAATGATATCATCATCTTGAGCAATGATATCATCCTTTTGGGAAGTGATTTCATCATTTTAGGCAGCGATATAATCATTTTGGCTAGAGATTTTGTTCAAAATAGTGATTTCATTAAAAAATAATGATATCATTCTAGAACATTGATATCATTTCATAATAGTGATTCGTTCTTAGGGTAGTGGTATTGTTGATTTGGCCAGTGATTTCATCCAAGAATAATGATATTGTGTTTTTTGACTGGTCTAACCCAAAATAGTGATTTTGTTGTCTAAAATTGTGATTTTGTAGGGAAAATAATGATATTGATTGTGTAATAGTGAGATTGCAATAGAGAGTTGAAAATTTTAATGTTGTTTGCTCAAACTCTTAAGTGATTCACAGAAAACCCTTATAATTATGTTTTTGTAGGTTGAGGGGCTAGTTTAGAAGTTGTTTTGATTTCTTTTGACTAACCAAACTCAGTTTTATTTGGGTTTAAAATGAACATGTTATGTTTTTACACATTTGGTATTTGGTGCCTAAAATGAACATATCATGTTAATCTTAGAAACATTTCAAGTTTAGTGCTTAAACCCAATCTTAAGTCTTAAACATTTTCAAAATTGGTGAATTAAAATTGAATCTAAGATAAGTATTGAACATTTTAATCTTTATGATAAAAATGAACTTAGGTTTTTTGTTTGCTTCATGTCATCATTTTGTGCAATATTTTCCATTTTAGCAGTTAAAGGGTAAAAAAGAACACCACCTCATCTTTTATTTGGGGCTTAAAATTGAATTTACTTGTCAAATTTTTCTTCAATAGTTGTTAATTAGAACTTGATTGGAAAAAAGAGGGACGTTGCATGTATTCTCTTCCATCCATCCCCTTTAAGAAAATTTTGGAATCAAAAGTGTCATCCTTATTGCAAACATGCCTAGTCCAAGGCATAGAAATAATGTCATCTAAAGCACTCCCCAAAAATTTGAAATAGTTTGGGTGATCTTGAAATGACCCTAAAGTATTTCTCTTATGTCTTTTATTTCATTGAATTTTGGCTTATAAGGGGGAATTCATTACCTCCTACAAGTTTTATAAAGAAGCTTCGACCTAGGGTTTCATCTCCTAACACTAACTTCAACCACTCCCATTAGGATTAGAGGTTTGAGTGGTTAAAACACCTTCTAGTGTTGGAGTTGCACATAAGATGTATCTGCACTTTGGACATCATACTACACTGAGTAAGTGATGGATGTGGTGGTTGAAAAAAAGGCAAGACCTTTTTACAACAAGCTAAGTGCTGTGGACACCCAATTACATGATTTTATTTTGCATCATGATGTGAATGTCATTATGTAATTGATCTCCCTAGAAATGTTCAAAAACTTATTAGTTTAGTTAACCCCACTTTACCATACCTTATCAGTTTAGACTTAAGATAATTATTTTTTATCATTAGCTTGCTTGGTCTTGATTTATGTCTAAAAATTATTGTTAACTGAATGAACATAACCAAAACACATTGTCCTCAAAATTCTTGAGCAAGGGAGACGTTACACTGTCCAATTGGAAAATTTATCTTTTTCTTGTTCAAATTGTTATAAAAAACTTTGTGTCATATCACCCCCTTTCATGCAGTCATACTACCCAATTGAGGTCAGATAATTTACCTAATTTTTTAAAGTCCCTTATTTATAATTCACATTTGAAATTGAACCTTTATAAGTTTTAAAGGTTAGTGTGTCAAAATTGGGCTCACCATTTGCACACTAAACTTGTTATAACTTGGGTTTAATTTTCTATTTGGATTAAGGGATATTTATTAGACTCAAAATTGCATTATCATCTTGGTGGACTCAAGTAATCTTGCGTATCACTTACACTTTGAGTCTTAGAACATATTTTATCCTACTAGAACCATGTGGCAATTTTGTGTTGCCTATTTGGTCCTAGCTTTGTACTTAGTAATTCATGTATGTTTTTAAATGTTGAGTTTCTTAGTTCATATTATCTTCTTTGTAATCCAGAGATATTTCCTCTAATTTTCTAAGAACAACTCATCTAAGTTGAAACTAGATTTTACGATATACGTGTATCAAAAAAATCTAGGCTTTGGTGTACTAGCTTTCCCTTTGGATCTTTGAGTTATCTTACCCTCTTCCAATCTATATGATTTCAACTTTACCAAAAGTTGAGTAAATTTGTGAACCAAATATTCTAATTGTGTGTGGTTCCAAGCCACCATCCTTTACAGTCTCTTTGGTACCTTAATCATTTGTTTGAAGAGAACCAAGCATACTGTGTTTGAAAATTTGCAAAACATTGATCCAAATCTAGTCAAACACAAAGAATAACTCTTTTTAGACATAACTCAAAGGTTCACTCATAGTGGGGCCTCTTATGGCCTTATCTATGAGGATGGGCAATTTTATGATGGTTAAGATAACCCCATTTCTTTTAGTGACATCCTCATAAAAGTAGGATTAGAAGATGATTATAATGAATATCAACCCCAAGAAGATCAAGATGAAGCACTTCTTAGGTTGATAGAATCAGGTGCTAGACTACCTTCAAACTTTCCTATAGAATAATTGAATACCTTAGTTAGAGAAGGAGAACAATGATGGCAAGAGAACGATTTTGCACAAATAGACATACCTTATTCTTCTAACAAAAGAAAAGAAATACAAACAAGGTCAAAACCCACAAATCTAGATCTTCTAGCTAAGATCAAGATAATAAGTGAATGATATGTGGATCAACTTGTCACAGACTTAACTAACTCATTAGTTTCCACTTCAATCACAATGATGCTTTGAAATATCAAGGACATATGGTTGAAAGTATGCAAAAAACATTTGATGAGAACATAACCATAGTGGATCAAGGTAACCTAAAAGAATAGTCAAAGTCACAAGAGATCTTACAAAATATTCCATTTGACATGGAGCATACATTATTCAATCATCATGAACCTCTTGTTATATTAAAAAATCAAAGACCCAAACATTCAATTCAAATTGAGGACATCCCTCAAGACAATTGGCTAATTCATTCCAACCAACACAAAAATTTGTAAACAAACACAAAACTTCCCAAAATCAACAAAGTAATAAACAACTGAATTTAGGGAATGTTTTACAATCTAAGAATCAACAACCTATTTTATTGACTCAAGGAATGAATCAAAACTAAGGCATGGATAAAAATGTATACATTCCCTATAGATCCACACAAAATTAGTGGCACATTCCACCTCAACAACAACAAAATTAGGGGTACATTCCACCCCAACAAAAACAAAATTAGGGGCATATGCTACCCCAACAATAAAAAATTAGGGGCACATTCCACCCTAACATCTTATCCAATCCACAAATGCACCAAACATGCAAGAGTGGAATTCTATGAAGGAAATTGTTGAGAGATTAGAGATGAATAATAGAGTTAAAAAGTACAAATTTGATGAGATATGTCCATAGCCATTTGATTTATCTATTCTCCAAAACCCTTTTTCACCTCATTTAAAGGCACCCAAATATGACAAGTACAAAGCAAAGGGATATCCACATGAGCACATATAGGCAATATTTGTTTTATGTCAAGAGGTTGCTTATAGTAACGAGTACTTACTTCAATTGCTTCCATAAAGTTTAGCAGGATAGGCTTTATATTGGCTACTTAAACTACCCAAGGGATTGGTTACAAATTGGAATGACTTATTAGAAAAGTTTTTTAACCATTTATCATAAAACATAAAACATGAATTAACCATTTTTGACTTATGCAAAGCTAAATAACGTGATGGTGAAAGTTTTGACACATATCTACAAAGGTGGAGAGCATTAGCAGGCAATTTTCAACATAACTTGCCAAATAAATAATTGGTTGATATATTTGCATATAACTTACATCTTGAAGTCATGCATAATCTATGCTTAACTTATGCTATCTCATTTGATGAAATTATTGACAAGGAGTATATATTGAGAAGGCTCTTATTGATAAAAGCCTTGTCAAGATTTTTGTATAGGGTTAAACATCTAATTAGACTCAATCACTGGTTCAAATAGTTTCATAGGATAAGCCTAAGGGCTTTAACAAAAATAAGAACATGGTTGGAAATTGGGTGGCTGAAATAAGGCACATACAAATAGTGTAGGCTAAGCCTACCCCAAATGTATAATTAACTCCCCCAAATCCACCACTTACTTTATAGAGATAACCTCCATAAAGGACATTTCATAATAATTTTAGAGTCTTTAACAAGTTAGGAGAGCTAATTGAAATAGTGTTACACAAGCTCATCATTGATAATTTGATTGTATGGTTAATACCAAGGACATTTCCTCAAGATCAGCCAAAACTAGATTGGTACAAATAAAATGAATGGTACAACTTCCATTAGGTTATTGGTCATGGTGCATATCATTGCTTCCAATTATGACACATTATTGAAGACTTTATTGAAAGTGGTGAACTAGAGAATAAGTTTTCCCCTAACCAGGACAAAAATTAGGACATGGGGATCTACAAGGACCCCTTTCCTTGACATAAACCACCACCACCAAGGAATAATCAAAACCAATGCTAGAATCAATGATAGAGGTAGAATCGAAACCAATATCAGGGTCAAAATCATAATAAGCATAATCAGGATCATAATGCCCATACTAACAATATGGCTTATAAAAACATGTAATATGACTATAAAAATACTATGGGGTACATTTTTGTTACCCACATTACCACTATTACTGTGAAACCATATGGACAATCTCATGTTCCTCATAGCACGGGACCCATCATTATAGGGTCAACACCCTCTCCCCTTAGTAATACCATGTTGAGTTCGCATAATCATGTAATAAATCCATTTATATGGGTTACTATTTATAAAAAATAACACCCTTTTTCTAATTATAAAGGCTCCTTATCAACTCAAAATTGTAGCAATATAGCCAGATGCCCATGAGTCACTATCCAAGGCCCTTTGCCTTCCTCTTGTAGTTATAATGACTCCTTTCCACCTCTAGGTTGTGCAGTCACAACTAGACACCCATGAGTCACCATCTAGGGCCCTTTGACCACTTCTTCCATATAACCTAATGAGAACATTATACCTATAGTTCCAAAGTTGAATATTATGCCAACAAAGACTAAACTAGCTCAATTCATAATAAAAAAGCCTTATAGTTTAGCAGACCAATTAAACAAAACCCCTATAAAGATTTCCATATTAGAACTCTTGCAAATAGAAATATAATGTCCATAGAAATATTATTAACAAATTTTTGAAATACTCTACTGTGCCTAATGATATTAACCTTGATCAGTTCCAGAGCCTAGTTGGATATTTGTCTTCATTTTGGCAAATCACATTTGACCAAAAAGACATGTCGACTCTTGGCCCAAACCATAATAACCCATTCTACATTGAGATAATCATTACAGATCATAATATCAAGTGGGTTATTATAGATAATGGTTCAAGGCTAAACATAATATCTCTCAAAGTGGTACAATGATTGGGCTACATGGATAAAGATATTCAGCCAGAAACTATTATAATCAAGGCTTATGACAATGTTGAGAGGGAGTCTTCTAGTATAATTTGGTTTCCAATCATGGTTGGGTCTATTTATCATCACACATTATTACATATTATGGTATCAAACTTCCTTATAACATACTTCTTAGTCATCCCTAGATCCATGAAGTACAACCATTGCCATCCATTCTTCACCAATGCCTTAAGTTTCTCCATGATGGGATTGAGGTTACTATTCCCATTGATTAGAAACCATATCAATATTGCAAACATATTGAAGCTAAATTTTGTAATTATAAATATTTCCTAGGTTTTGAATTCATTGCAAAGAAAAATAAAGCCATCATTTCCCATCCATCTCCATTTAATTATATCGACCCTGGTGATCTAGCTTCCACTTCAACTAATCCATTTCTTGAAGCTCTTGCAAAGCAAGTTGTTATTAAAGATGTGGGTATTTATATGTACCATCTAAAGGACATCCTCCATATTTCAAAATTTCATAAATCCCCTAAATCATTTTGAAAGCCTAAACAATCCAAGACTCCTAACAGACCCAACCAAATTTTGTAGCCAAAGAAGAAAGAGAAAAAACCACATATGGTTTTTGTAGGTGCAATCATGCTAAATAAATATTTAGAGGCTTTTATCGAGGGATATTGGTTATATTATGAAGGCCTTATTGATTGCATTCAAAATCCAAAGTATCCTATCCCTAATCAGATAATGGATCATCTTGAATATATAGGGAAAGGACTTCGCCTACAAGTGCAAGGAATTTTAGAGCCCTTATCAGCTGGAGATGTTAATTAGAATCATGGTCTCAGATTTAAACCACTAGAGGGTGACCTCTTGAATTTTGATAATGAATCTTTTGAAGTGACTAGTGATGAGACTCCTAGTAGTGACACAACATCCCATTATATCCTTTTTGATGAGCTTGTTGACTCATATTTATTTGATTCAAATTCCATATTAACCATAATGCCTATTGGAGATTCCCATCCTAAATCAAGAACTCATCCTAGTGGTGTTTCCCTTCTTGAAGTAGGGCATTATATATTTACCATTGGAGCTTCCTATCCTAAAGCAAACCCTCATTATTTCTTATGCATTTTCCATCCTAAAGTCATAGATTTGGATTAGGAAAATTTAGTCATATGCCTCGATGAGTTTCAAAATGAATAATTAATTGTAGAATACATGGGCCTATAAGTTTTATTACCCATTGGTAATCAAAAATAGGGATTTTTTTTCATTGGATCCTTTTACTTACTTTGGAGAGAAAGATAACTTTCTTGGTCATAACAAATAACAAACATCAAGATCTTAGGTTGAAAACCTCATTGAGGCACTCACCGATCATGGAAAAAGTAAAGAAAAAGATAAGCCTTTGAGTGAAAACCTATTTCAAGCACTCCTAGGTAGGAAAGTTTGCTCATCCCCTTAGGACACAAAAGGTACATCTAGCCCAAATTACATAATTAGTACAAGCATATATTTAGAATAACATCAAATGTTTGAACATCTTACTCTTGAGTTTTTAGAGCTTTTTACTACTTGGCCTTTACCTAAGACGGCAGATTTTGATTCTTCATACTATCCAAATATTTGGGAGGAACAACAAGAAGATGTGGTAGAAGAAGATAATCATGATCATACCTTACCTACAATTTTAGAAAATGGATCTATGATCCTTGTGGAAAACATGATAGAAGTTAACTTGAGAACCTATGAGGATCACAAAATTGTTTATCTTGGAGCTTCCCTTACTAAATTAGAATGTGAGCATATTATATCCATCCTTAAGGATTATATAGATATATTTGAATGGATATACTATGACATTATAGGCTTAGACCCTATTTTGGTTATGCATTACCTTGTTATCCATCCTGATGCCAAACCAATCAAGCAAAAAATAAAAAAAATGCATCCATGCATCACCCTATTGGTTAAGGCTAAATTGGAAAAGTTGTTAGGAGCCAATTTTATTAGACCACTAGATTACTCTAAATGGGTTTACAACATAGTCCCAATGAGTAAAAAGACCCTGAGTATACATCTTTGTAATAATTTCCAAGATATCAACAAAGCAGACCCAAAATATGTTTTTCCTCTACCCAACATTGACATGATAGTCAACTCAACTGATGGGTATGACATGCTATCCTTAATGGATGGATTTTTTAGTTATAGTTAGATTAAGATAGCCCCTGAATACTAACATAAGACTACATTCACCACTCTATAGGGGACATTCTATTATCAAGTCATGCCATTTGGTTTGAAGAATGCTAGAGAAATATATCAAAATGCAATGACTGTCATCTTCCATGACATGATGCACAAAATTATAGAGGACTATGTTGATGATAATGATATACTAGAAAAATCATGAACAAGAGCTAGACATCTTGACATTCTAAGAAGAATCTTTGAGAGGCCTCATGAATATAAATTCTACTTGAATCCTAAGAAATGTGTCTTTGGAGTCACATCATGGAAATTATTATGTTTCATTATATCACAAAGAGGGATTAATGTTGACCTTGCCAAGGTCAAGGCTATTATGGAAATGCCTCCACCAGAAAATCATAAATAGCTACGAAGCTTGCAAGGAAATATCCAATCTATACGTAGGTTCATTGCTCAATTGGTAGATAAGTGCCACCTATTTACTCATCTTTTGAAGAAAGGGGTAACATTTCAATGGGATGAATATTGTTAGATAAAATTTGCTAAGCTTAAGACATACTTAGCCAATACACCAATCTTAAGACCACAAACACACAGAAAGGTACTACTTTATATATCAACCACAAAACATGCATTAGGGGCACTTTTGGCCCAACATGATGATCATGATAAGGAACATGCTGTTTATTATTTAAGTTGCACTTTGGTGGCTTATGAATGTAATTATACACCTATTGATAAGGCATGTTTAGCTATGGTGTTTACCACTCATAAACTATGACATTATATGATAAATAACAAAACTATTATTATCACCAAGGTGGACCCTCTCAAGTTCCTCTTGTCTAAAGTAACTCTTGAAAGATGCATGAATAAATGGGTTATGTTCCTAAGTGAGTTTGATATTGAGTACCAAAATCAAAAGGTAATCAACAGGCAAGTAATTATAGACCAACTTGAAAAAGCACCTATTAAGGATACTCAACCTCTCAAGTTTGACTTTCCAAATGATTCTGTTATGATGATAGAACAAGCATCGTAGGAACTTTAATTGTGGACACTCTATTTTGATGGATCCTTCACATCCTATGAATCTGGAGTCAACATATTATTGATCACACCATAGGGGGATTTGATTCCCAAAGCATTCCATATATAATTTCATTGTACAAATAATATGGCTAAGTATGAGGAATTGATTATAGGGCTCCTTCTTGCTATATAGTGGGATAGTCAAACCTTAAAGGTCTATGGAGATTCATAGTTAATCATCATCAGATCACTGATCAATATCAAACAAGAGATGACAATATTATTCCTTACAAGCAATTTGTTGATAACCTCAAAACACATTTTAAATCTTTACAGTTTGAAAAAGTTTCAAGAGTAAACAATAGATCTACCTATGTAATGACAACAATTGTTTCCATGATTCAAATAGATGGTATTGCTAAAGAGTATCAGTTCCTAATTGAAAATATTCTATAGCCTATGCATATTATAATAGATTTAGAGAGGGTATACACCATTTTTGGTCTTAATCCCCCACCTGAGCTACCATGGTACCAATATTTTTATAACTATTTACATAGTCATGTCTTCCCTACCAACCTTTCTAATAACCAATAGAAACTATTCCTTCATCACTTAACATGTTATACTCTCCTTGGAAACATGATTTTTCATAAAGGCTATGATGAAATTCTTCTTAGTTATTTATTTTTAAGAGAATCCAAGCTGGTACTAAAGGAGGTTCATGAAGAATGTGTGGGGCTCACACCAATGGTGTAGTCCTAGCAAAGAAGCTTCTTAGAATAGGCTATTATTGGCCCGAAATAGAGACCAATGCTTGTAATTATGTGAAGAAGTGTATTCCTTGTCAGCAACATGGAAACTTAATACACTCACTTTATTTACCAATAAAACCAATCACAACATCATGGCCATTCTCAACATGGGGTCACAATCTCATTGAAAAAATTAAACCAACATATTTAAATGGCCATAAGCAAATTTTGACTGCAACTGAGTACTTTACCAAGTGGATTGAGGCCATTCCTCTCACTTCTGTTACCAGGATAGTAGATAGCCAAATTCATTCATTACCATATCATCTATCGATATGGCATCCCAACCCATATTATATTTGATAATGGTGGATCCTTTGTGAACTAAGACATGAAATCTATTTGTTCTAAATTCTAGATCATGCACCAAAAATCAACTCCATATAACCTACAAGGTGATAGATAAGCTAAGGCATTGAATGAAACCATTATAGCCATTTTAAAGAAGATTGTCAATGATTCTAGCTATAATTTAAACTTACAACTCTTTCTTGCCCTTTGGGATTATAAAACCAATCATCAAACCCCAACTGGAGCCAGTCCATACTCCTTTGTTTTTGGCACTAAATCTATTATCCCTAAGAAATTGAGATACCACCATTATGAATATCACTAGAGCACATTAAATATGATGAAGACTATAGGGCCTCATGACTGTAAGAACTAGAACTTCTTGATGGTAAGTGTTTGATTTCCCTAGAAAACTTGCAAGCCTATCGAAATAGATTACAAAGAAGCTACACCAAGTGCATTTTCCCTTGAGAGTTTGAGATTGGTGATTTGGTTTTTAAAGAGAACCAAAAGAACATGAATGTTGAACATAAAAAGAAAGGTAAGTTTCAGCCTAATTGGTTGGGACCATATATTGTCATGGCAAACTATGGATTAAGGGCATATCAGCTAGCTAAACCTAATGGTGAAGAACTTCTATAGACCATAAACATCATACACCTTAAGAGGTTCTATGCATGAAAAAATTTGAACCATTATCTACAAGAACCCTGACTTACAGGCAACTTGTGCTGAAGTAATTTTATCTCACCATTTTATCCTACTTTGAACACATTTTATATGACTTTGGCCCACACTTCATGACTTCAGATAGTGATGGATTTGAATTGTTGGCACTTTGAACACATTTTATCCTATCTTGGACCATTCTCAAAAGAGAACCATGTTCTTTATCCCACTCTAGACCTTCCATGTGTTGGACCCTATTATTTGGACCATTTTCTTTAAGAACTATAATGTTTGTTATGTCTTGGGCATGTTGTAAGCTTGAACACTTTTTTCCCTTGACCAATTATGATCCTAATTATGTCTCATGAACATTATGAACATCCTCAATACCAGTTTTATAAATCAGTTCAGCCATGAAAATATTTTATAGCTTTAGATAAGTGAACAAGAACATCTTTTGAATTCAAGACCTTTGCCACACTATTATAGATAGGTGAACATAGATAATTCTTTGAAGTTACTTCATGTTGCACATTATTCTATATTACATTTACTACTCTTCATAGGCATTTGTTGTCTTATCAAGATCCTCACTCTCACTGATTTATGAGCATGGGCCATTACAACTAGCTTAGCTATTTTATTGGAACCTCTACTCTCAGATGTGACTCTCCTTGACTAGATGGTCCCATCTTGTGCATATTTTATCCTAAAAACACCAAAAACATTGGAAATACTTTAAAAATACCAAAAACATTAGAAAATGATCCACAAAATAATAAAAACATTATCTCACACTTCTATATATTTGTACATTCCCATCCCACCATGCTACACTCTTGCCATTTTACAAGTAAAGAAACATCACTTCATCTTATCCCACATACTTGCCATTTTGTAAGATCATTCTTTCTCATCCCATCAGCTTGTTATTTACAAGACCATTATTATTTGTTTGTCATAACATTAATCATGCTATCTAATCATCAATTTTCTTCTATCCTATTTCTTGGAAGAACTACATTTGGCCTGAAGTTCATGTTGGAAAATGCATCCATGGAACTATGTAGGTAGCATCCACTTGTCTTATACATCTAGAGTCAACTTAGAAAACCCCTTCCTTTTCTTCTCTTCCCCCATTTATTTTTTCATTGTTCCTCTTTAATTATGGAACAATTATTATGTTATTATTCTTTGTTATGTTGTGGTGGAAAGCAACACCTCTACCACACATGCATGAACATTTATCTTTAAAATGCACTAACATGGTTTTTTGTTTGTGTGTGTTTATTTATGTGTTTTCTTGGTGTTTATTTATGCTTTATCACCTATCCTTTTATTTATTCTCCTTTTCTCTTTTTATTACTTCTTGTCTCATCTTGGTCTTGTGTTTCCCTATATGTTTTTGCTTATCTCTTTTGTGTTTAAGAACATCTTGATGATTCACATGGATCTTGATTATTTATATCTTGATCCTATGTTATTAAGTTGTTCCTGGACCATTTTTTTTATTTTATTGTTGCTAGTGTCTTGTTTTTGTGTTTGCTTTTACTTTTTTATTTTGTGTTCAAGAATTTATTGATGGCCCACATGGATTTTGATTATTTATATCTTGGTCTTATGTCGTTATGATGTTCTTAATTTTTATTTTTAAACATTTTTTTCCTACTCAAGTCTTGATTGATCATATCTTGATTTTAAGTTAGGTTCATTTATGTTTATCTTTTTCTTTGTCTTTGCTTTTTTGTTTAAATGTAAATAGCTATAACTCTAGTTTTGGTCATTGTTTTACCATTATCCTTAGTTATAGGTATTCATATTTGAACCAGCTCAACGTAATTGGAATATTATGTCATTATAAGTTATTAATACTTATGATGCCTAATTTATTTTTCTATAACATGCACTTTGTGCTTAGGTTTCAATGTCTTAAATGCCAAAATAACTCTAATGAATGATTCGCAAGAACACTTTGAATAATTTAGGCTCATGATATGGAATTAAGCATCTAGGTAACATGCATTTTAGCACTCGAATCTATGATTAGACATGCATATTTTTACATACATTATGATTATAATCAAATCTTGGTCAATTTTCATCATTCTTCATTCCATTTTCTCGCCAAATTGGGTGAACTACATTGGCCTAAAGTTCAAGTTGAAAAATGAGTCTATGGAACTATGTAGGCAGTGTCCACTTATCTTATACATATAGAGTCAGATCAACCATCTCCATTATTCTTTTTATCTCTCTCATCACTTTTTTCATTCTCATATGCTAGATTTTATATGGATTTCTAAGCTATTACACCATCACATGTATGTTTGCACCCACTCTCTTTAACCTATTTATTGGATTATATCCTTGAGTTATTTTTCTTGCCAATTACCCATGCTGGGGCATAACATCTAAATAATGTCAGAATTAAATCAGATATACAAGGGAAAACTATTATTTATTCTTTGTCAATGATCAAAATTCACCCTATTTAGGCAGAACTATTTTATCATGATCATATTTTAATCTATTGGGGCACCTCTTATTATATTCTCTTTGGAGATCCCATTCTAGTGGTGCTTCCTTTCTTGAAGTAGAACATTCTCTCTTTTCCTCTAATTCTAATCTCTCTGAACTAATGCCCATGATAGGAATATTTTAGTGTGTAACCTGTCTCAAGATTGATCATTGTCGTAAGTATGTAACTTGTACTCTCAAATTGGGTACATTTAAAGTGTGTCCATTACATTTATGGATTATATATTTCCCATTCACCCCATCTACTGGGGCCTATCATACCTCTAATTATATTTTGATCATTAATGGTAATCATGTGTGAAAGCTTTATCTCATTTGGATGTGATCTATTCCATGAGTTAATCTCTCACTTTCTCTCTTTTTTTAAGAGTTCATCCTTCTCTTTCATTCTAGTATGTCTTCTCAAGGGGGCATCATGGGTCTATTCCAATTTATTCTTAACAACTCTTTTCTTTGAAAATATGTTAGTTCATCTGAATGTCTTATTACACCATATCAAATAGGGGCAAAATGTAGACATCTAATTCCTAACACCATTTATGTTGAAATTTTCAATCATTCTCAAATTGCACTTGAATGCACATTTTAGATCAAAATGAATAAAACAACCTAAATGGTTGAAACTTGTCATTTAAAAGTGTTGATTTAGGTTAAAGTATCCTTAAATGGGGTAGTGCATTTTATGAAGCAATTAACTTTGATTAGATCATTTTGATTCAAAATGCTAATTTTGCACATGGGTGCCCTAGATTGCTCTTTTCTATCAAATATATTACATGATACATGTGCCCTTATTATTTGGTGTTAACAACATCCTAAATGGGATAAAATATATAATACATCTAACATTAACCTCTAATTCCAATCCAGTCAAATTTCAACCCAATAATAAGACATTTTTACCATTCTGATTAATCGAGGGCCAATTTCTAAATAATTGCACAAATGTTGATTAACCTTGTTTAAGGATAATTGATCAAAATCAAGAGCTTAAGTATATTTTCCATGACAGTTGTTGAATATTTCTTTTTGAAAATTGATTTCTATTAATTGCATCACTTAATGACATCATTTCTTGGGAAGACATCCCTAAGCCATAAATGCATAAAATATCTGGCTTATGGGTCTTCCATGCCTCATTACGATGTTTCATGCCTCTTAAATACCCATCTATCCCAAATATTTATGAGGGGTATTTATGGATTTAATTATATAATTGGATTAATTCATGTCACACATATCAATCTTGAGATGGATGATCATGGTTGATCCTGATCAATCTCAAAAATATATAAATAGAGAGGCCATGAACATAATTTTTAAGCTTGATTTGTGAAAAGTTATAATGAAAAATTGTTTTCACAATCCTTTGTATTTGATCATTGATAGGCTAGTTTAGTGATTCTAAATCATAAGCCTAAGTTTTACAAGGCGTTATTGAGACATTGGGGGAGTTGCACACTGTTGTTGTTGAAAAAAAGAGCTCTTAATCAAGGGAGAACATGATTTTGAGCTAAATTTGTATGATGAATCCAATTGGGAAGGTAATATGACATTATTTTCTTTCAAGTGTTTCTTATTATTACTTGTAATTCCTGCATGAATAGATAGGAGTAATTCAATTTACTCTTATGCATTTTTCTTTTGATTTACTAGAATAATGTTTGAATAATAATTTTATGTAATCCTCTATACAATGGTGAATGTTTAACATTGTCAAAATTGTGACTGAAGGAGTAGCTAAGATAGCTGAAGCAGCCATGACTAGAGAAATATCTAGAGCTGAAGGTGCGACTGTAAGTGGAGGAGGGTGAGAAGTGTTTGTCTCTCCAGCCTCATATGTATGTATCTGATCAAGAGAAGTGATATGAGGTGGTGGATATACTATGAGATATGGTATCCCATTTGGTGAACTAGTCGAAGATGACTCTGTAGTTTAATAATACTTGAATGGCTAGTTATCTGCTAGACATGTGTATAGATATCCCTCATGGAGAAATTTAATACATTAATGGAGAGTAAAAATAATGCCCCCCATAGTATGTATCTAGGGTCATTCGAGTAAACTATTATAGTGGAGAGGACCTGACATGACCTGAAACTATGTAGAAAGGGTTTTTGGTCCCACCATGATATTTAAAGTAATAGTGCCCAATGTCTATTGGGGTATATCATCGAACCCTCAAATGTTCTTATATGATTTTTGCATGGATGCCAAATTTAACCAGGGCTTGTAAGAATGTGATATTGCATATATTCAATATGGAACCACTATCAATAAGAAATCTTTTGACTGCACTAGTTTTGACTTGGACTTGTATAAAGAGTGGTAAATTTTGATCAATAACTATCTAAGAAGTCATGCCCTCACTATCAAAAGAAATTGCATCTTCTATAGTTTTTAAAGTGTTGATCACTAATGTAAAATAATAAGGTTCTAAATTAATCAACATAGAAGTCTAAGTGAGTGCCTGATAAAGAATGTCCTTGAATAAATTAGCCTTTTAAAGAAGTTCTAACATGGAAATCTTATCTGGAGTATTTCTCATTTGATCAACAATGTCATATGCCTTGGGAAAATCTACTTATGCATGTGGGTTGGGCCTAGGATGGGTAAGAATAGAAGGATGATGAGATTCCTAGCTAGGTGAAGGAGGCATAGTGGCACGCCAAGTAATAGCTCTAACCACATTATCTACTTTCTATATAGTAGTAGTAGTAGTAGTAGTAGTAGTAGTAGTAGTAGTAGTAGTAGTAGTAGTAGTAGTAGTTACAGGAGGAGAGTGAAGATAATCAATGAGTTGAGGTGATGGAGGGACAAAGGGTGTCAACTAGGCTCTTTGGTGATGATTAGTGACCTAGGGAAGAAAGAAATGGACCATGCAACATGACTCAGCATGGGGTAGAGGCTTTATGGGAGGTGATGCAAAAATGTACTAACATGTTTAAGAATAACTTGCTAAACATCATCCCATATAATAAAAAATAAGCATGAAATGCAAAGAATGAAGCTTTGTACTAACATATGATAGACTTCATAATTCATGTACATGATAGGGCCCATTATGGTTTCTTTATTATTTGCAAGAAATGTAAGAAAAGTTTTGAAGTAAATGAGAAACATTTTGTAATTTGAGTATGGATGTAATGTGATACCTCAAGAATCAAAATAAGAGCTAGTATATGCAACTAGGGATTTTTCAAAAATATTTTTGCAAAATATTATGAATTTTTGAAATTTAAATTGAATTTTTGAGCTAAGTATGCAAGATAAAATTTAGAAATTTATGGGAAAGTGCTTGATTTAATGGGACATAGTAGATGCAACTAAGGTTTTGAGATTTCTTTTTTTGAAAATTACTATGAATTTTTGAATTTTGAAGTGATTTTCAAATTTTAATATGCAACTAAAAGTTTAGAAAATGATTGGGAAATTACTAGAAGGTAGTTGATGTAACTAGGGTTTAAAATAAATTTATATTAAAATTTACTACAAAATTTTAAAATTTGAGAGGAATTTTTTTTTTAATATTCAAGAAAAAAATCAATTTTTTTGATAAAAATCAGCTTAGGAATTTACCCTAGGGTTTTTATGTGCAATTCAAAGTAAGTCAGGTTGACCAAATGATTCATTATTTTTGGGAAATTAGATGTTTAATTCCTAAACAATAAATGGGTCTGAGTAGATGAAACAATAAATAATATGTAATAATTAAGCCACTAATTTTGTGTAAACAAATAGTATTTTTGCCTTTTCTAAAAATAGTAATGAGTGAGAGAAAATATGACTTAGCTTATTCTAGGCTATTATGGCTGAGATAGAGTCTATTATTAGAGGAATAGGACTGGGACACTATCACAAACTAAGATCTAGACTTCATTTTATGATTAGATAAGACCACCAAAAATAGGACACCTTACTGTTTGATGCTATAGTCTTGGTCTTGCCACTATTATCCATATTGCTCACAGAGATATGATTTTTTTGGGTTTTGTTCATAATGTCTGTGTGAGTCTGTGTACCAAATTTCATATCCTTGATATAAAAAAACTCCTTATAAATCTAATTATTTGTGTGATTTTGTCTTTTATGCAATTAAATGAAACTTTGGAAAATAGGGAAAATGGGTTAGTGTGTAAAGGATACACTGGATGCACTTCACACCCTATGTGTGGGCATGTTGCCTACATACCAATACTTTGAGGAGGGATCAAGCTATATGCAGTTCTCCCATTGAAGTGCTTGGTGCAAGTGTGATGAAAATGCAAGTAAACGTGAAATTGGGTGTACTTAAAATGACTAAAGACTGGTGTAAAGGTTGAATAAGCCTGAAATACTATTGGATCACTGTATACAAAGAATAGGGAATAGTATTTGAGTAGTCTTGCTTATATTCTTGCTTCTCTCTTGTAAATGAGTGTTAACCCTTCTAAATGGAATTTGAATAGCCTTTTATAGGGGATTTAATGATCATGGGTTAAATGCATTCACATTATGCTGACATGAATTAGGATAAGGATCTAGGAGAATATGATCATTTGAAACAAATTTGCACTTGGACAACAGTGCCAGAATAAGACACCCTGAGTTTCAATTTTGTAGTCCAAGTTTGGGTGCTATTGTCTAGGGCACAAGAGACCTGAGGAATGGATTTGTCATGGAAAGATTAGCATGGGTCAACAAGGTTTTAGTCTGAAAGGCTATAGATGACTGGGAAATTATGAAAACATGCCTGAGAGGGTTAAGAGAGCAAGAAAAATAGACCTATGGATTGGGTATCATTAGCCATACTCAAGTTACCAAATTTTGCATTTTATATGACTAAAATAATATTAATGAATTAAAGATGGAAATAAAATGCAAAAAACACAACATAATAGAGGCATAGATTTAATTTGGTTCACCCAATATGGGCTATATCCACACAAAAACAACCAGTCCTTATTATTATTTAGTCCAACAAATGAAGGAAAAAACCTGTAGTATAACCACTATAATATCCTCTTAACTCACACACTATGTGCTGCCATGATTAAAATTACGTCATTTTAAAGGAGGGTTACATATTAGGGAAAAAATGCACAAACATAATTTCTAATGTTAGATTTATGACCTAATAGTGAACGGTCTAGATTTACTATGAAATTATAATATTTTAAAATGAATTTTTAACAAAATTTTGCTTTGGGGGGAACCCCCTCCATGGGGGCTTCCAAGTAGGTATCTACCCCCTAGACCCCCACAATGACCATAGTGGGGGGCGTTGCCACTCCACACCCCCTGTTGAGAATTGCACATTATAATAAGATTAGGATCCACCATCTAAAAATAGAGGGGTCCATTGATACTGATGTCTTAGAAGACTTGGTATGGCCTCAAAATATTGTTCTTGAAGTATCAATAATGGGAAAATTGGTAGAAGTGCCATCACTAACATAGGTATTAGTTCTTAGGGAGGTAGTGATCGTGATGACTCTTGTTAGTGGCCTCCTACTACCTGACAAGAGTAGGAGGTTTTTTTAGATTGGCCTCATAGGTATGATTCAAGACATGATTGATTCCATCACATGTTTTTTATGAGGAAGTTTAATACTTACCTAACTATACCATGACTTACACATGATATCATATCAGAGGGGTCATAACATTGGGCATAACACCTTGCTTTAGGTCTAGGTTTGAGATCACATTGCTATAAAGTGGCCTATTAAACAAAGGTTTTAGAGGGGAGACTAGGAAGAATTGGAATTGGTTGGTTATAAATATGAGTGGGTCTATGAGGCCACAAGGGAGACTTGTATTTCTATCAATGGGCCATAGATGAGATGGTAGATAATAACTTCATCTAGTAGTTGTATATGGCTATTCAGTTCAACTAGGTAGAGGATGCACATGTCACTAGGTATATGTTAACACCATGTTATATTATAGGTAGGAATGACTTCATTTTGGAGAGGTACATGCCCAATAAAGTAAAATGATATTTTAGTCTCTAATAATATGTGCATGATGGAATGCATTTCTTTGCATATGTGACTCAGGAGATTAGACAGTAAGGGATGCCAATGATGAGAGCCCAAGAAATCAATATCTTTGGTATAATAAAACCTATACATTGGGCCTACATAGGTGGATTTATATATGTTGGTGTGAGATATCACTATGCAGCATGATGAGCAAGCTTCAGGCCCATTTGATTGACTAGATGTTAGCCCTAACAATAAAAAAATGATAGGAGGATAGTGAGGTAGAGGAAGACACTAATATAGGGGAAACCTTAGGGACATGGATAGGCACAGGGACAAAATCTCACATATTAGGTGATATATTAGGTCATCCCCCTTCAGGTAGTTAAGAATCCTATGTAGTGGCATGTGTAGTAGGTTTAGATTTTGATGTAACACATGGCACGATTTTCTCCCTTGGTTATATAATCTAGCTCAAATGTTAAGGATAGTCAGGATAGAGATGGAGAGATGGGGGTGGGGGAAAATGTACCTCATTAGATATATATATGGCTAAGGCCATAAATGGTGATGTGAGCTAGGGTTTAGGTACAGGTATAGGAGATTTGGGGCCCTTTAGGCATGGCATATGTATATGGATAGGTAAAGGGGAGGCATAGACCTCTAATACGACTAGGTCAGTAGATGACTAGGCTCTAATTGATAGGAAATAACATGATATTATATAATATAGCTAGCCTAAAGTAAGATGTAGCTGGGTTATGGGCTGAGTTGGTAATAACCTAGGGCAAGACCAATAGATTATAGAGTATCATTACTGAGCAACATACTAAGATTAAAAAATTGATGGGGTAGATTACCTAGATGATAATGATCTAGGGGAAACTTAAATTTTGGGATGTTAGGCTAGTTATAACTATGAATGAGTGAGATAGGGCTCTTGAAAATAAGGACAGGGTAGAGCATGATATCTAGTGGATTCATTATAAGTTAGTAGAGGCTCAATAGATTTTTATAGATTAGGGCTTGTCCAAATCACTTTAGGATGTGATCTAGGCCAAGAATTATTCCCTTCATATTAAATATGACACCCTTCATGAAAAGGAAAAGGTGGCCTATTATTTTGGTTTATATGAGTCAATAGTTTCAATAGAGGGTATGACATCTTCATATAGGGAATACACATAGAGTCAATAGACCAGCCATACCTATATATACTTACATACTATAACATCATAATATTTAGTGGCTCAACTAACACCACAATAGGGGGTGATGGGTCCACCAACACCTCCATCACCTCTAGGCATAAGTTAGAGTTTTGATTAGATTCCCCTAGGGATGGAGTGAGCCAAAGTTGATATTTTGATTATAGCTCTAAATTTTTGTTATATATGAGATATTTATATTCTCACTATGTATAAAACTTTGATTTTGAGATATACATGACATTTATTATTAATCATGAATATTGTAATTGGACTTTTGATATTCTTTTGTTATTCATTATGCTCTTTGATTTTGCACTATTGCAATGTTAGATATAGATTATTTGATCAGAATATGGATATTGATGTATATTTGTTTGCCATGCTTATGTTATGTTATTTTATAGTTCATTTTTCACTTGTATTTGTCTCATGGATGTACATGTAATATGACTAGATGGTAAATGCTTACTTTAGGAGATGCACATCCTTAGTTAACATAGAGATAGACATTGTTTAGCTTTAAATTATGTTAGGTGATGTGTTTATGGAAAATGAAATGTCATTGTGATCATGTATTGGATAGGTTGATAGTGATTTTAGATATGTCTTTTGGCTTCACATTTCTATGTAATATTTTGAGCACTTGATTTTTAATTTTGTAAATGAGATTATGCATCATAAGTATATATAACCTATGATAACATTATATGTCAAGTATGCATGGTCCAGTTCAAATGCAAATATTTAAAACTCAAGATGATGATAGAAAACATCAAAATCTAAGTTGAAAACATAACACATTTGAACAAAAATAAAATAGTTCAAAATATAAAATGTATACAAATTAAAGGCAAGATATGAAATATCAAGACTTAGGTGTAAAACATAATGTACCAAACATAAACAAACAATAAAAATAGTATAAATATAAAATGTAACACACTTAGAATCAAGATATGAATCATCAAGACTTAAGTAGAAACAAAATGCACTAAACAATACATTAAACAAGTAAAACAAACAACACCTAGACAAATAGGGAAATACAAAAATAAGTGAAACAAACTAAAAGTATAATTCAATAAAATAAAGAACCCAATAAAAAAATTTAATAAATCATACACATGTAAGGAATAAGGTGTTATGCTTTGGATATTATGCCCCTAGCCTAAGGGGACAATGGATTGGTTGTGGTAATAGGGGGAATAGAAGATGAGGTAAGGGGTGTCTGAGATAACTCCAAATTCCCAAATGCAATTGGACACTACCTATATATTCCTATGGAATTCAAGTCAAATTTAGTTCTCCTAGGGATTTGAGATAGAAGAAAAGTGATGAAAATTAGGTATGTGATGATATATGATAAATAGGAAAGGTATACCTATAAAATGGTGAGAGTGTTGAAGATAATAGTTGCTCACAAAATATGAAAGTATTGTGCTAATGGTTGCTCATAAAAAAAATAGAGCATAAGGAAAATGGTGTAATATGAAATGTGGAGATAATGAATGGATCATTACGAGTGGCCAAACTGACCCAAGATGCCCCATGCATCCAAACACTACCTATATAGTATTTGTGGACCTTAGGCCAATGTAGTTATCCTATAAATGGGATGATAATGAATGGTATGGTGATGATATGCAATGAATCACATTAGATAAAGGGCTCCTTCTTATAAAATTTTGGGGATTTATATCTCACATGGAAATTTTAAGCCAATTTTTGTGATTTTTTGATTTTAAGGGGTTTTTCCTAGGTCTTTCAATGTTTTTGGGTTTTTTGTAATAAGAAAAATAATTAAATATGCACAAATACATAATTAACCATTTATAAAAGGATAATCACCCTTATGTATAGGCTCAAACAACAACTAAACTAGTTGTAATGGTACCTACCATGAACCCACAACAAAACCTGAGGCACACGGGGATACCACACAAAAAAAATATTGGAATGAGAATGAAATATGATAGGGAAATAATATTAAGAGGAATAATTAAAGGAATTTTCAAGGAACTATCAATTAGGTAACACCCTTGTTGACTTACCTTGAAACACTTGTTTGCAAAGAAGCTACTAATCATTTTGAAGTGCCCTATAAAACAATAGTCACTGAATCTACCTGTAACACCTATTGGTCATAATCAAGTTCATGATAATAATAGGAAAATTTGATAAATTAATAATAATGTTATAGGTATTATACAATAAAATAATAATAATGGTCTAGGGAAAGGTATGGGAAATAGATGACTAGAAAATGGTTGACCCTAAGTGAGGGCACTCATAAATAATGGTTCAAATTAGTTAAGCATAGTAACATTTGGGATGCATGTCATTCAAAGGTTCCTTGATCTCTTGTCCATCTAGGGTAGCCAACCTATATGTGCCATAACCATAATTTATTGTAATAACAAAATGACCAAACCAAGTGGCCTTAAACTTGCCTTTCTTCGTACACTCAACAACTGTGTTTTTTTGGTTTTCTTTGATCACCAAATCACCAATCTAAAATTCTATGGGGAAGAATATGTTGGTTGTAGCTATGGTGAAACCAAGATTTATAGGATCATAAATGGTCTAAATTTTCTTTCCATTTCTCATCTAAGAGGTCTAACTCTTGCAATTTGGCCACTCTATACTCCTCTTTGTTAATGATATTCTGTAGAGATATTCATAGTGAGGGTACTAAAGATTAAGGTGTGACTCTTGTAGGCATGTGGGTACTGGTATGGTAATCCCATAAGGTTGGGAATAATTTTGAATGCCAATCATGACCAACATCATTAACAATATTTTTTAGAATCTTAATAATGGTTTTATTTGACACCTTAGCTTGGAAATTATCTTACATATAAAAGGTCATGGATATTTTATGATTGATTTGTAATTTGGTACATAGGGATTTAAAATATTTATTTTTTAATGGGCCACCATTATCATATATAATGGTGGAGGGAATGGCATAATGGTAGATGAGGTGATAGTAGATGAACTTGGAGATATGCTTGGCAGTTATGTAAGTGAGGGGTATGGCCTCTATCCACTTAGTGAAATACTCCATAGTAATTAAGATATGTTTATGGCCATCAGAGGAAGTGGGGTTGAATTTTCCTAAGATATTGAGTTTCCAAGTAGAAAATAGTCATCATGTAGTGATTGGTTAGAGCGATAAAAAAGGAGCATGGATTAAATCACTGTATCATTGACAATAATCACACTTCCTAACATGTTGATAAGCATTTGTCTCCATTTTTGGCTAATAATAACTGGTTCATAGGAGTTTATTAGCAAGGACTAGGCCACTGGTGTGGCCCCGATAAGTTCCTTCATGCACATCCTTCAACACTACTTTTAATTATTCTAAAGTTAAACAACAGAGTGATGTTCTATCATATCCCCTATGATAGAGAATATTTATGAGTAAGGTATATCATGTAGATTTATGAATGAAGGATTTATGTTAGGATCATGATAGGTCTAGAGGAATAATTTAGTATTGAAGATAAGTGTATAGGTCTTGGTACCAAGGGAGACTAATACTAGAAATATCACATACCATTTTAGAATATATGTGTACACAAGTTGGTTGAAGAAGGTTTTCAATAATAAATTGGTACTCTCTAACACTACTAGCTACTGCTATCATAGAACCATTGGTTTTCATGCCATTTACTAATCTATTATTGGCCCTTGATATTCATTTGAACTGAATAATATCAAAATTAGTATTGAGTTTGTCAACCATACTCTTGTAAGGTAAAATCTTGTCATCTCTAGTTTGGTACTAGTCTATAGCCTAATTAATGATAAATTGGGAATGTCTATATATAATTAACCACTAAATATTCCACTATAATGTGATATGGAGCTTTGTAATGAGTGTTTCATACTTAGACATGTTTTTAGTGTAGTGAAAACCAATATGGAACACCTTGGGAATGAGATCCCCCTACAGTGTGATGAACAAGATACTAGACCTAGACCCACGTGATGTGAATGAGACATCAAAATATAATTTCCATGATTTTTATTCAATAGCTACTACTTCCAAAGTTAGAATTGACTCATTTGGGAAATCAAATTTGAGTGGTTGTATGTTTAATATAGGGGCTTCAACAAGCTAATCTGCAAGAAATTTCCCCTTAATTGCCTTTTGGTTAAGATATTCAAAATAAAACTCACTTAAAAACATTACCCATTTGGCCATGTGACATGTAAAAGTTACCTTAGATAATATATATTTGAGCAGATAAATCTTGGTGATAACAATGGTCTTGTTATTTAACATGTAGTGACATAGCTTCTGGGAAGTAAAAACCATTTCTAAAAAATCCTTTTCAATTAGTGTGTAGTTTTTATCATATGTGACAAGTGTCCTACTCAAATAATAGACTGCATTTTATTTACCTCACTCATCATGTTGAGCCAAAAGTGCCCCTTAGGCATGCTCTATTGTAGAGATGTAAAGTGGTAAAGGTCTTCCTAGTGTAGGTGGCATCAATACTAGTGGATTAGTCAAGTAATTATTCAATTATTCAAAGGTTTGGTGAAAAATTGTATCCCATTTAAATGATACACCTTTTATGTAAAAGGTGAGTAAAGGATGGAATTTGTCTACCAATTGGAAAATTAATCAATGAATCAATTGAGTTTTGCCTTGAAGACTATGGAGTTATTTCAAACTAGGAGGCATTTATATAATGGCCTTACACTTAGTAGGATCAAATTAAATGCTTCAATGTGATATAATAAATCTTAGAAATTTTCTTGAAGTCACTCCAAAGACACTCTTCTTAGGATTGAGGCATACCTTAAATTCATAAAGTCTCTCAAATATTCTTTATATAACTTCAAGATGTCCTACACATGTCCTTGACTTGGATAGAATGTCATCCACAAAGTGTTCAATAGTGTCATGCATTATGCCATAGAATATGATAGCCATGACACAATGATAATTTATCCCAACACTCTTCAATCCAAATGACATGAAATAATAATAAAATGTCTCCCACATAGTGGTGAATGCTATTTTGTGCTAGTCTTCATGTGTAATATTGATCTAGTTATATCTCAAGAAGATGTACACGAGGGAAAACATCTTGTAATCTGCTATTGAGTCAACTATTATATTGATGTTTAGAAAATGGAAATCATCGTTAGGTCATATAATCTTAATATCTTTGAATTCATTACAAAGTGAATTCCTCAAGGCTTTTTGCTGACTAGAACAATGTTCAAGATCCATTCTGAGTAATCTAATGGTTGGATGAATCTTGGTCCCAATAGTTTCTTTAGCTCTTTCTAACCAAGATAGAAATACACAAGTGCATTTTATGTAGATTCTATTTGATTGGCTAAATATATTTATGTATGATAAGTTGATATACCACTAAAGATGGGTCTAAACCTATCATGTCTGAATAGGACTAGTCAAAGATGTTGATGAAGTAGTTTAGGATAACAATAATGAAATCACATTCCTCAATAATGAGCGATGTACCTAATTAAAATATCTTGGGGTCATCATAGGTGATGATGTTCACCTCTATGGTATATTATACAAGGAGTGTAGACACATCTTCAAGGATAGTAGGAAAGGATGGAAACTAGTCTTCTTCCACTACTTGTGAGCCATAGCCTCACCCATATAAGAAGAATCAAAATTGGTCATGTTTGGTAGTGTCTAATTGATGAATTGATCTATAAAATCTTTCACCAATTATGAAAATACTCTATGTTCTTCTTTACTGATGTTAGACCCAAATAAAATGCTTGGACTTGGAGGACACTGTGCTTCTTGAGGATATGAGTGAACTTCCATGTCTAAAGGCACATGAAACAAATTTTCACCTATGGAATTGTTTTTATATTTACCTTTTTCCTAATCTAAAGGTGATCCAAAGAGGTTTTCACCATAAGATATCAATTTTTTACTTTGTTTATGACCAAGGAAGTTCATGCTCTCCAAAGTAGGTGACAATATCTAATGCAAATTCAAAACCTTGTTTATGATCATCAATTGGCAATCTGAATCTTAGTCCCATGAATTTATTAATGGAATATTCATTCTAGAGTTAATCCAATGGTATAATCAAATGTTGTTGGTCCCAATTGATGTGGTGGGATGATGGAGGGAAAGAGGAGAATTGGATGTATGGTAAGTATGGCATTGGTATTAAAGAGGTTAATGTTAACAATCTTATTGTACGAACTATAATAGAATGCTATGTTTCTTCTCAAATTATCTTAATAAATTGACAAAGTGGTATCACTCTCAAAATATATGGGGTTACCCCTAGGCACTGTGAATCTAAGACCTTGATTTCTTGCATGTGTTTCTATATGTACATGTTCAATAATTCCTTATGATTTTGACCCAAACCTTTTCCCTTATAGTCCAAATTATACATAATTCTATTGGGAATGGGTTATTTAATTTTTTTTTTAAAAGTATAAAATACATCAACATATAACCAATCACCTTCCAAACTAGTGGGCTGATCTTGATTTGGTGATGTGTCTTTTACAAACATGATTGGCTACTATAGAGTAAATGTGGACTTATTTTTCCAAATCATGTTGGGCCTTCTAGGGATAGGTTTTATCCTTCCATAGGTTTTTGGGGGTTTGGTAAAATTTTCAACATGGAAAACATATTGAATGTGATATGTCTCCAGGCCAACCTCTCAATGGTAAAGTGAGTAGAAATTGATTCAGGAGGTGGATTACAAGAAGTGCATGTGAGGTCACTAGGGTCAATATAATTGGACTTTAGAGATTGAGGAACTTTAATTTATTATTTTTGTCTACATACTTAATGCTAGGACAATAATTATATTTCCCCTACATGGCCTCTAGTTTTTTACAGTATAAGTATGGATTTAAATCACAATAAATTATGACCTTTAATCCTGAATGAGGGAATTTAAGGCATTACCATAAGGTGGAAGGGATTGATTATACTTCATGGATATAAATATGACTATGAATAATATTATAAGGTATCTCTATGTTAATGACATGGAACAGGGTATCATGGGTGACATGCCCAATGATGTAGGCAAATGAATATTACCTATAAATGATCTCTCTGCATTATCGTAGGCCTTGATTGTAATAGTATTCAATTGCATATCTAACGCTATGTATTTAAAAGTTCAAATAAATTTTAATGATGCTATGTGTAAACTTGAACCATTATCTATGATAACCCACATGAATTTATGGTGATAAATGATGACTTCAATGTATAAATGATTATTATTGAGGGAACCAAGGGATGACATATCACTTTGATCAAATGTGAGTTGTTGAACTAGGGATAGATGTACAACTAGTGATTGGAAATGAGATGGGTTAATGTAATTGGGTAACTTAGATTATTGGATAAATTCATTTAATATCATATAATGAACTTCAGATGCATGCAAGAGATCTAGGATAGAAATCTATGCAAACATTTTGCTTAGTTATTTATTGATATTATATGGCTTCTCAATAGAAAGGCAAGATGGCTTGGATTTTGGTAGGGTAGTGCCCTAAGTAGAAGTGGTATTAGCATTAAAAGGTGGCAAATGGAATTGAAGGGTGACTCTTGAACATCTAGTTGTGACTGTATAATTTTGAGTTGAGAAAGAGTTACCTAAATTAGATGACTTAGGTGGAAATTCAGAAATAGTAATTCTCAATGATTGAGGCACAATTAAATTTCTCTAACATATATTAGAATTACCTATAATCAGAGGGGGTGATCATAAGATATAAGGGATAAAACTATGGTGAGTGTTAGATGGTGTATGAGGAATGACTTTGATTTTAGTGACGTAGTTATTTTTAACACATCTTATGACATCACCATAATTGTAAGGTATAATTTGATAGCCAACTTCTCTAGTTCAAGTGTCATGGTCCTGATTACGGTTGCTTTGGTTCTAATTTTGGCCTTGTCCTTGCTACTAATTATGATCTTGTCCTTGGTTTTGATTATGGCCTTGCCCTTGATTTTGATTTTTTCTTTGCTATTGATTATTGTGCTTAGGAAAGGGGTTCTTGTATATTCGTATATTTTGGTTGGTGTTGGGTGCTCTTTTATCCAACTTGATTTATCCATTTTCAAGCAAATATTCAATTAGATGCCTTAATTGCATGCACCTATAGATTGAATGATTGATCATGTAATGGTAATCATAGTACTTATTATCTTGATACCATTCTAATTTGGGTTGACCCTCTGGAAAGGGTTTTAGAATAGGCCAAACAATCATATTATCTACTACCAATTTTTGGAATACTACCTCAATGGGCTCCCTGAGGTCACTAAAAACTCTATATTTATAATATCCTCATTGTGAGGGAGATATTTTCAATGTGAGCTGAGGGTTGGTGAGGTATTTTTGGTAGGTAGTGGCTATACTATTTGTAAATGTCTCACTTTTGTGACCCAATTGTTGCCCATGTTTTTATTTTTAATGAAGGTCTTTGGATTTTTAATTACATTGGCTTGAATTGGCACATGATTTTGGTTTGGCACTTGGGATTGAGAGTATATATTTACAATACCTTTGTCAATTAATGATTTTTTAATTTGAACTCCTTTGTCAATTATTTTTTCAAAAGTGTTTGCACAATGCAGTCTTAGATTGTGTGTAACTTCAACACTTAGGTTTTGTGAGAAAATGCCTACTAACTGGTTATCTAAAAAACTATGAAAAAAAATAATATCTAAGGCTCTCCACCTTTATAAATATGTGAAGAAGATTTCTCCTCCTTTTTATTTGGTATTATGCAAATATACTACTGTTAGCTTATGATATATATTATAGTAGAAGTGGTTGACAATTTTTTTCAATAAATCATCTAAAGTGGTTATTGACCCTTTGAGAACCCAATCTAAAGCTTGCCCACCTAAACTATGTGGAAACAAGTGAAGCAAAATATATACTACTATAAGCTACTTATTAGCACATGATGAAGAAAGTTTGCAAATGTTCTCTTGGGTCACCTTTCCCTTTGTATTTAGCAAACTTTAGAAATTATAAATGAGGGGAGAAAGGTATTTGGATAAAGTTGAGGTTAAAAGGATAGGGGTAAATTTCATCAAATTTATACTTTTTGGGTATTTGGTTACCTACTTGAAGTCCAAAGATAATTTATTTCATTAAATTCCACTCTTAGATGTTAGGAGGATTTTGTGATGATGGAAAGGTACTTTATTATGTTTGATGGCCTTGATTGGATACAATGTAAGTAGGAATAGATCCTATTTACAATATTATGTTATGGATATTCACCCTATAACCTATATTCTAGGTTTGATGAGGGATTTGTTATTGGTTTAGATTTGGATTAGAATAGGTATTGTGCTGTTGATTTAGAATAAATTATTGTTGCAAATTATAAGGGATATTATATTACTGATTTTAAGGGATCTATTATTGGTTTGGAGGAATTAGTTGTTGGTTTTGAGGAACTTGATATTGGATCACAATAAAGAATTGTCATTGTAAATTAGAATTAGGCCATGCGTGTTGGTAACTTCTCAACACTTGTTGTGGTGGTGGATTATTAGAAACTTGTTGTTGTGAATTATTGGGTAAGTGTTGTGTATTATTTGGCACTTGTTACATAATATTAAACACTTGTTGCAAATTGGAAATAATCTCTTATTGGTTGAAAAAGGTATTATATGTGTCAAATGGAGACTATTATGTATCATTCATCAAAATGACCTATTCAGTCAAACCTAATGGGTCTATATTAGATTTAGCATTGTATATGGGTTGTTATGGATAATTGATCAATTGGTTTTATTATATGAAAGTGGTATTATTAAATGAAGTTGATGATAAATAAGTAGTTAAATCAACTACTATATGATTGACATATCATTAGATAATTTACTATATTGTAGAATTAATGATTTGTTTGTGTTGGGATGGGTCAAAAAGTTGTTCCTTCCCTTTATTAGATGATGCAATGGATAATTTTGTACTTTGAATAAGGGGTTAGCTTTGGGAAAATTACTTCTTGAGGTAATTCTTCTATGTGAAAAATATTCCATAATTAGTCTATGGAAAAGTTTAGTGGGAATTTGAAACTAGATTCTAATAGTCTTAGAAGTTATTAATCTTTATCTTCCATGGTTTGTTATTTGAATTGACCTTGACTAGTTCCAATAATGGGAGGGAGGTCTTAAAACACTGTAGGGTGGCCTTCACTATCTTCACTATATTTTGAATTTCAAAGGTATTCATAGGGATCGTAATGTTCTTCCTCAAATCTAGGGCTATGAAAAACCCCACTGCATGTGTACTTAGGCATGTCTTAATTGGTAGTTGAACTAGAGAATGGTTTATACCTTGGTAGGTTTTTGACATGTTTTTTTTGAAATTTGGAGTGAGATCAAATGGTTTGAAATCTAGAATTGTTTTGACATGATAAAATTAAAGTTTTTATTTGAAATGAAACTAGAATAATATTGAATGGTTGGAACTAAGAATCATCTTGAAAAATAAGGGACCTTGGTTGGTCCTTGATCCTAACTTGAAAATAAATTTGAACAAGGTAAAATGTTTTGGAATCTAGAGAATCAATTTGGCAATGAAAATACTAAGTCTAAATGAGAAATGGAATGGGTAACATAACATTACTAAATGAGACATAATATTTTGTTTCACACGGTAGGTATAACACTATGAAATAAAAAAGGATGGTTTGTAATAGTTGGGAAACATAACACCTTAGTGTGTAAATGTACAAGGATGCATTTTGAATTCTTTGTTTCTAGAATTTGGTGTATTTATTTTGAAGGTGGTTGTGAACACAACACTTATTTCAACAAAGTAATCAAACAATCACAAATATAACTTAAAAATTGACATGAGTTTATGGCATGTCATTGAGTCCTTTTGATATACTTGCCTTTGAGAGGATACAATTTAAGGGTTCATTAAATAAATTATTGAAATTATTGGTATGGTTTTAATCCCTCCTTATCTCAAAAGTTTGTACTAGAATATGAACTTCGAGGGTGGATAATTTTTTACCCTTACATCAATGAGAATGTCATGGTAAATGTGGTTTATTTTCTAAGTTTTTGATTAGAAAATTAGATGGTCCTATTATAAATTATAGTATGTAGGTGATTTAGAATAATACATAAATTGGATGCAAGATTTTTTAGGCCATTTGCCAAAGGGTCTAGTCCCTTCATGACCACTTCAATTTTATGAGTCTTAGTGAGGTGCTACTAGTGTAATCAGGTTTCAAATAACCACTAGCTAAGATAATACTAGCGTAACCCTAATTTGTATACCTTGTTAGATAATGGGATTGGTATGATGCTAGGATGTCACTTCTTAAGTCAATGCACCCTTAAAGACCAATGGGAAGGCTATGAAATCCACCCCATGAAGGGAAAAAATAAAAATAGAAAATACATTTCATTTGTAATTTTTAGGACCCCATAAATGGCCAAGAGAAGAGCATATTTTGAAAATGGTTTTTTAGGTAAGGCAAGCAAACATGTAAACTTATGTTTTTTTGGTCACCTAGGCTCCCTATATGGGGAAGGGGAGAACATACGCATAATGGTTTACAAAAACAAGAGTGTAAATAACAAATCACTTAAGCTAAAGATGAAATTTATACGCTCTTAGGAGCCAATTCAAAGGTGATTATTCATTATTAAGCACCAAATAGAAAATATGATTGAATTTTTCCTTTGTTAGTTGTAAAATCAATTAAAAAAGATGTCAGAACCTATAATAAATATAATTAAGCATTTAAACAATGGTTCTGGCCACCTAAGGAAATTGATTTCAATAATTTTGAGGTCTTAAGAAATTCCACATAGGTCAACTTCACCATTTAGCAGAGCACTTTTTCCATTTAGTAGGGTGAGTTTGCCAATCTATAGATAATTAGAGAACATCTTTGGAAAATTCACTGATTAACATGATGACCTCACCATTTGAATAATGACTTCACCATTTTAGTAAACAACAATAAACACATAGTTTACCTTCTTAATGATTTTATCATTTATCTATCAACCTCACTGATTGTAGGTCAAGTTCACTAATTTATAGGTCAAGTTCACTCTTTTATAAAAAACATAGGGAAATATAAAGTAGTGACTTAACTATTTATATATTGAGCTCATCGATATGTTAGTTTAGTTTACTAGTAGGGTGAGTTCTTTGATCTATTAAGACACACAAAGAAGACATAGAGTGGTAAAATTCAAGTTCACTAATCCATAAGTCAACTTTACCACCCCTCACTGATCTGTAGGGTGATTTTCTAATTACAAAAACATAAAATATGGGAAAATTAATGCCAAATGGAAATCAAATTTGATAATTATAAGACTAAGAAGATTTTTAAGGAGCTTTGTGGGCTATGCGGTCCCACCAAGCATGGTAAATGTGAAATAGGATTGAAAAATAGGTGAGTCCATTCATTAGTGGGTAAATCTAATAATAAAAAATAAGAATAAATATATTAATCCTACTCCATCAGTTGGGCAAGGTGAATGAAATAAAAAAAATAATAGAAATCACAACAAAATGATTATACCTTCCCCATGTGACTTCTATTAAGGGATGGTCCATAATAATGATTGTGCATGGATATGGAGCTCAAGATCTTTGGAAATGTGGTTGAGAAAGTGGCTCCCAGATCTCATCATGCACCATTTGGATTGGTTTTTGAATGAAAATGGAAGAAATGGTCAAAGCTTTCAAATAAATTTTGCATTATATCTTTGCACTAGAAAGCTTGCTATTTGTCCATGGTGGCCCTTACATTTATAGGTTTCCAAAATCAATTATGGCCTTTGGATCAATAGTGAGATGAATGGTCACAAATGAGTTAAATTTTGGAGGGAAAAAAAATTAATATTTTGGATATAAGGAACATTAATAAAACATGGATTGCCTTAATTCAGATTTTTTTCTTTTTAAATACTTGGTGCATGACAAACTTATAATGATGTCATGGGTAATGTCATGGCCCAGATATTTGAATTTTTAGTTTCCAAAATTAATTATTTATTAATTTTTCATGTATTTTTCACTTATTCATTTGGTTGGATTTTATTAGCTAAGTTATTTTGATTTGGACTTTTGTAATTCTTGGAATTTGATAAGTTGCCTAGACTATTAGTCAGAAATGTCAATTTACTAGGTCGTAAGTTGACTAGAGATGAATTGGAAAAAGGTGATGATTGCATATAGGGTAATACCCCAATTAGGGACATATTAATGCAAATCAAAAATTTCACATAATGTGTGTGGATGAATTATAACATTTTGGTGGTTTTTTGGTCCAATTTATGCATTATTACAAGAAGTCATTCATACTTACAATTTTGACATGTTAGTGGTGAGAATTGGATGTCTACATTATGATCTACCACAAGTTAGATGGGAAGGTGCCATTTTATATTGTTGCATTGTGCTGATCCATATTGGAGTATGAGATAGTGTATTTTAAGATCAATGATTTGGGTGTAGTTGGTGCATGATTTTTATAGTATTTTATCATGATGGTAGATTGCTATGGGACCTATTATTTTGTTATATAGTTGGATTTGTGAGAGGTTCTCTATGTATCAAATTTAAGGGTTGAGACATGTAGTTGATGTTTCCCTATCATATATGAGGTGATAGGTACATGATCATACATTAGATGTATTACCACATACACAAAAGTTATAGATGATCATGTGAGGAGATATTATTTGGTAGTGGTATATGGGCATAACAGATAGTTGGCCCTTATGGCCAAGTAATTTTCAAACACAGGTGTAGGTGAGGATTATTGGGAACTATTTTTGGTGGGTGGATTCACATTTAGTGCCTAAGTTACTAGCAAAATGTGGGCTACCAAACTCGATATCTCCCATAGTAGTCCCTACATATTTAGTACATCATATGAGGGAATGTCATGGTGTAAATGGTACAAGATTACCAATAAATGTTCCTATCATATGACCACACCAACTAAGGTATGGAGGATGATGAAAAAAATGATAGGGAGGAATATAGTGGTAGTAATAGGATTAGAGGATGTGACTATTATTTTATATAAGTAAATATTAGAGTAATTAGGATGAGGATAAAGATAGAGGCAGGTTTCAGTCTAGCCATATGCACCACCATGAGCACCACCACAAGCACTAGTTCAAGCACCACCACAGGCATCACCATAGGTAGAGCCATAGGGAAAGCCATAAGGAGACCCAAGGTATATGCCATAGTGTAACCTATGTTAAGTTAGTCTATTGTGAGGTAGATTTGTAGTGGACCACATCATGTATGTGTGATTTAGTTTAGGTGTTATAGAGGCTTTGCACCACCACATAGTCATGATTCATGGGATGTAATGGGTGTTCAAGATGATAGGGTTACTATTGGTAAGTAATGTGTATTATGCTGAGTTTGTGATATATCAATAGGCATGCTATATATATGTAGTCATTTTGGAGATTTATATGCGAGATTTAATGTTCATTTGGTTTATGTTTTATAGATGTAAAATAGAGGAGTTGAGATCATCTTCCATGGTTGAGAAAGCACATCATGATATATTAGATGATGTATTACCTAAGAATGATATAACTTAGATGAATAATATGATGGTGCATTTATCACTAATGTATTCTAGTTAGTTTTGGTTAATTATTATGATAGATCAAGAGTTATAGAGATGATTTGATGCTACCTAGATGGCATTACCCCTAGGTGTTGGTGATAGGGATTACATGCATGGTAGTCATTGGATTCAGAGTGAGATTCACATTTTGATTTAACTAGATAGTTGGACCAAATGCAAGGTCAGGTGGCCCATTTATAGGGAAGAGTAGAGGGAATATAAACATATATAAAGTTGCTTCAATGTACTGTTCATAGAGGATAGTCATAGGATTCTATGAGTAGTGTAGCTCATCCGTCACTAGATATGTAAAGTGGACCACAATTATATATTTATTATTCTATTTTATAACGTGATATTATATGAGACATTTAGAAATTTTTTTATATATAAATATTATTTTGGATGACTCATCATTGTATGTTATGGATGTTTTTATTTTATATCTAGCACATGTGTCGATCTGGATATATGTTATGGGAAAATGTATGATGTATATATTGATTCTTTTCTAGAAAATGTGAACAAATGCATGGTTAAGAATAATGATAAATAATGAAATTGAACATGATATAATGAATAAAAAATAACAATTGTAAATGCCTATGAAAAAATAAGGAAAGTGAAAATAAATAGGAATAGGATAAGATAATAAGCAAAGATGTAAATGAGAAATGAAAGAAAAGGAAAATCCCAATGTAAAAAAAATAAAAAATATGTAAACAAAGAAATATCAATGTAAATAAAAATGAGAATATGTAAACACATAAATAACATTGTAAACAAAATTGAGAATATGTAAAAAAGAAATTAACAATGTAAATGAGTAATAAAAATGTAAATAGAATTGAAAATATGTAAATAAAGACATGTAAATAAGTGAGATAAAAAATGTGTGAAAATTATAGTAGGATTAAGGATGAAAAGACAAACTTAGGGTTTGTGTTAATCAATAATGTGGAAGAGTAAAGTTATCACGTGATAAGATATGGTATGTAGTTTACATAGGGAAAATGGATATTGTTTTAGGAAGGCATGGTCCTATATTAGGTATTAAATTGAAACTCATAAATTAGATAACCAAGTGGGATTTATTTTTAGGAAAAAAAGGAATTTTATGAGGAAGGCTTGGCCCTATCCAAGGTCTTATACTTCAACTCATAAAATATTAACCAAAGAGTTATGATCAATGTAAAAGAAATATGTATCAAGGGGAGCATAGGTATGATGTTATAAAAATAGGGAATGCAAGGCTTGTACATAGATGTTGTAACAACCCTTAGTATAAATGAGACATACTAAAAAATCTACAAGTGTTTAAGTTTTTATTTAGAAAAAAAATCTTAAGATACTCATATTGGTAGATATAAAGTAGTTTGATAATTAGTGAACTACTTATATCATCTCACGAAGGTTATTTATAGAAAAATTAAAATGGGACTATATCCCCATGACATGTTACCTATTCCTCAAGACCCTTTACAGAGCCATCAATCTACTATAAATATTGGGTACTTGTGTGAAAAAGTAGGTGGCATGAGATCTAATAATGATAACTATTATCCTAGTCTACTATCCTACTACATCTCAATAAACCTTGGATTTATTATGAGGCCAACTATGGATTTTGAGATTAAAATAGAATATGATATGTGCTAAAGAGGTTCATGTCTTTTGGTGTGATTTTTGATTTTTGAATATTTTACTTTTTTCTTTTGATCACTGCACTTTGTTTTAATGTTTTGAAATTTTAAATATCATGAATTTTATTTATTTCTTCTCCATATGGATTTAAAAAACTAAACATGAGTGATATAGATAATTAACACAAAGAAACTTATACTTTGATTACAAGAGAGAAGTATTTAAAGCCTATGTTGGCATTGAAAATAATTTAAACTTTCCCACAAATAAATATGCAATCTCAAGACTAACCGTATGTGTGCTTAATATGAAGGATATATAGGGGAAAAAGGGTGGGGGATCATAAGAAATCCATGTAAATAATGGTAAAATTATGAATATGGATTGTGACTGATCACAGGGAGAATAGGATAGTGTAGGGTTTGGTCTAGGTTGCATGTGACATAAATGACTATATTATTCAATAAGTGATCTAATAAAAACATCTATGTAAAGAGGGGGAAATAAAGTGTGTACAATGTATATAAAGGGCTGAAATTAACACACAAAAGTTAATTATAGGAAGATTCAAGAGTGGTAAATCAAGAAAAAATAATGTAAAGGTAATTATGTATAGATAAAGAAAAGAAATAATATAAAAAATGATGAGGAATACATCACGAATGCTATAATGAAGTAAAAAAAAATCAATCATGTAGAAATATGAGACATAAGATGCCATGAAAAAATAATGAATTCATAAATACTAATATATCTCATGGATTACATCATAAGTGCTACTGTAACTAGAATCTAGATTTGATCATAGTCTCATCTATCTTCACTGAGAAATGTGTGAGGAATTTCTATAACACTATCTCAATGGAGAATGTAGGGATGATATAAGAAAAGGGTTGTGTATGTGGCATTTCTTGTGAATAAATATGAGGAATTGGTGTCACAATATGAGTTAAAGATCATGATATTTGGGATGATTAAGGTGGTGGGGAAGGGGTATTATTCACCTAGGAATGACCCTAAGTACATTGCTAAGTAGGTGATGGTGTAATCTATGGAAAATCACTAAAGTGCTACTGAAAAACTCTACACCTATCTGTATGATGTGTAAGACACTGATGCCAAAGAAAATAGACCTCCCCATGTTTAGGGTTGTATTATAGAAGGAGATTAGGAGGTAAAATCTTATAAAAAAACTACACCTTTTGTAGATGAAGTACATCAATATACTATTGAAGTTATCAATAGTGTGTATAGGTATTCATGCTTATACCATGAAAACAACAAGTAAATATAGGAGTAGCTGGCTATGGAGGACTACTATCTATAGTAAGAGTGAAACTTGAAGCCTAATATTGTGCTAGGAACTTATGATGTGTTTGATAATCCTTATCCCAATGACCAATAACCTTATGGAACTCACAATATGGATTATCTGCCCATCATGTAGGGATAGGGTGATGCTTACGCAAAGGTATGATACCATCACCATCAATAGTACAACTTGGAATGAAATCTATGTTAGGTTTAATTACTGTGCTATATACACGTAATGTAGGCAAACCTAATATGGCTAACATCTTAGGAGGGATTAAACTCAAGGGATCATAAAACCTAGAAAACTAATATGACCCTGGCATGACATGATCAAAAGCATGATATGAAGAGGCTTAGTAGTGACTGAGTGATAAATAGTATGTGTGCACTCCATCTCTAGCATGTGAACATCAAGTGAAGAAGAGATAATGTTAGGTATAAGATAATAATAAGGAAATACATAAAATAACTTAAAATATGAAAATAATTTTGTAAAAAATAATAATATCTAAGTATTTATACATTTTTAGCTTGAGAAAAACTAGCTAAGAACATGTTATCTAATGAATAGCCATCATCATAATCAGGAGTATGCAGATCAATAATGCAAGCATACATTATCTTATACTTCAAAGAATGATTATGAATGGATTGTTTAGTCTTGGTTAGAGTAACATGTATCTCATTGATTGGTTTTTGTTGAGAGTAAGGTCATAAAAAAGGATGTAATTGAGTAATTTTGTGTGAAAGGAGAAAATAAGTCTTGATTTTCAAATTGATCTAATATAGTACATCATCATTAAAATCTAAAAGGTTAAATGGGATATTTCCCACAAGTTTAGGGTAACCATTATAACCTCTAGTAGAGTTGATGGGGTTTTAAATCATTGAGATTCTCAAAAATAAATATTAGGTAAAGGTTCAAGGGTGTGAATTTTAAAAACACCATGTTCTTGGAATTGTTCAAAAACCTAAGGGTTCGTATCTCCTTGAATCTTATAAATAACACCGTTATGAGAAAATTTAATGTATTATCATGCCAATGAGGAAATAAATCTCATACTATGCATCCAAGGTTGATTAGGTAAGATGTTATATGATAACAAATAATTGAAGATCTTAGATTTAATTCAAATAGTGAAAGGAGGAATTGTGATAGGAAGCCAAACAGATCCTAGAGGAGGCATTAACCTTTGATTATAGCCTTGAAAACTAATTTGGGTATATTTTAGATTGCATTAAGAGTACCCAAGTGTTTTAATAAAATCAAGGGAAGTAACACATGTGCCATAACCTTCATCAATTAAAGCACACTTAACTTGTATAAAACCAATTTATACACTAATAAATAATGGAGGATCATTTACTCAATTTAAAATTTCATCACAAATCATTAAAGAAATAATAAATTTGACTGAGAGAGAAGTATCTATGGGTTCATCAATGTGTATAGACATTTATTCATGTTGTTAAAGCATACTAACTTCAAACCTGGATAAAGTGGATTTATGACCCATAGGTGGAGGTTGAGGAATGTTCACTTCAAATAAAAGTTTAATTAAATGATTATGATGAAAAAGAGAAGTCCTCATGAGCTCAAGAAAAGGAATTTGAGATGGGAGATGAAAATTATCTATTATAGGATCTTATTCATCGTAGCCAATGAGAGCTGTATTAACACATAATGTCTATATTATTGAAGAAAATACGTTGAAGGAAGTGTGTAAGTACATTTAAATTGATTTTGATAAGAGGTATTTGATTTGGACTTAGCTGATGTGGTTGTGTTAGATGTATTTTATTGGGTTGAAGTAGGTGATGTTCTGGGGATCATAGTTGGAGTGTTTATAGGTGGTAAAGAAGTTATAGTTTTAGGTAGTTTACTGCAAGAGGAGTTTGATGATAAATGAGAATTGGAAGTTGTATTAATGGAGAGTGAATGAGTATCCAAATTTGGTATTTGAATAAAAGTGTGTAGAATGGTAGATGAAGGAGTAGGTTGTGTTGTATTTATAGAGATAATTGATAGATGTCCAAGTTATATAGAATGATATGAATAAAAATCTTGGATAGTACAAAAGTGTGGAACTTGTTATATTTATAATTTGTATAAGAGTGGATATAGTAAATTAATCTCCTCATATTTTTCATATTGACAACATTTTCATCATTATTGTAGATATAAATTTTGACAATATTGGTGGTAGGAGGTTGATAAGTACTCAATTGATGATTAAGAAGAGGATCATTATAAATTTTAAGATGAGAGTTATCTTGATTAAGGGAATCATGTTTAGTTTTAATTTCTTGAACCTTGGATGACACTTCATAAGATTGTTTATGCTCATAAATTAGGGTTTCATGATCAAAATTAAGACTGATAAGATATTCATGAGAAAATTTTTATAATTGGTAACAAGTTTTGTGATAATGAACCCAACTTGCATGAAACCAAAAAAACTTGTGTGGATCATACTAATTTTTGGTAGGGTTAGTAGGATCAAGATATTTGAGCAAAGGCCTAGAAATACTCTTTTGAATTTCCACCATGGAAAGAGGTTTGTGAGAATCTATGTTGTTTACATCGAAAAATGTAGCACTAGGTTGTGGTAAATTTTTGGTTTAAAGTGGTTGTGAAAAAGTAATATCATTATAACCACTTAGAGTAATAACATGAATAGTGTGAATATAATCATAGTTATCTATAATGTTACCATTATTAGCATGTTAGTTTTTGTATTTCATAAGCATTAGAGATCTATCAGGAGGATGGGAAGGCTCAAACTATCTTATGATAAAATATTGTCATTTGGCTTGGTTGAGGGCTTTTTCCAAATATTTTAGAGAAGGGGTCCTAATGTGATATTTTAATTTTGGTTGAAGAACATTAGTGAATAAATGGAATATAATTTATTCTAAAATGTTATGTTCAACTTCATTGGACAAGGTTTTCCATCATTTAATTAACACATGTAATTTTGGATTTTGATTGCTTATAGTTGATGAAGTGCGCTAAGCTATTTTCATGGAGGTTATTAGTTTGGAATTATTATACTAATGCATTAAATACATATTCTAAACTAGATATAGTATGATATTTGATTTTATTATACCAATCTAAAGCGTCACCTATGAAGGTTTTAAGTAGGATTTTGGTTGTAACAAAGATATATAGCTTAATCTAATATTTGTATAAGGTTTTGAAAGATTTTAAGTGTAAAACAAGATCAATGGATTTATTATACATGATAGTAGGAATAATACCATCGATGTTAATGTTTTTGATTTGAGGGATTAAGGGTTCATTTTATAGATGTTTGATATTATTGTTTATAAGTGGAGGTTAAGGTATAAGGCTACCTTGTGCATATCTAAGGGGTAGGGGGGTGGGAAGGAATTTAGATTTTTCACTCCAAATTGAGTAGGTTAAGGACAATTTTATAATTTTAAAAGTTGATTTTTCATTTGTATCATTTGATTTGTACAATTATTTTGAAAAGTGGCCATTTGGTTCATGTATTGTAATAAAATTTTATTAGTCTTGATATTAGCTTGATTAGTAGAAGTGGATTAAGATGTACTAGAGGTGTCATTGAATTGAGTATGAATATGAGTACTTTGAGTGGACTCATTGGAGGAAAGATCAACCATATTAGTTGAGATAATAGGCAAGGTAGAATAAGAAGTGGTAGCGAAAGTTGAAGACACAAAATAAGAATGGGTATTGAAGAGGAAAAAGTTATGAAAGAAGTCATAGGATGACTTGCCCCAAGGATTGTAGATACTCTATGTGTAGATGAAGGTGGAGGATCAAGGTAATGCCCAATAATGAGATTGTATATGATTATGGGATCTTTTCCTTGGTGTTGGGGGTTTTCATTGATAAAGAGTATCATTTTAGAAATATATCAAGATCACTCCCATCCTTGATAATAGGCATGTGGGGTAGATAATTAAGTGGATCCAAGGGTTTGGGAGGAGGTGATCCATAGTTTTTGGTTGTAGTAGCCACATGGATATTAATAACATATAGGTTTTTTATGGAAGTATAGGGAAGGTGAGAATGAGGACACTTAGGAGGGTTAGTTAAAGTCATCAAATTATTGTGAGTTTGTGCTTCAATTTCATAAAAAATTACTACATGATAACAAGTAGGAATCTAGAAGCCTATTAAGTCAAGCTAGTTAGCTAACTTTTATAGGTAGTAGTAGATAAAATTTAGATAGAGAACTAAGTCAAGTTGGTTGAATTAGTTGTACAAGTGGAAAAATACATAAATTTATGAAATTTTACTAAGTCGAGCTGATCAAATTAGTTTGATAGGAAAGAGCACCCAAAATACTCTAGAAGCCCACTAAGTCAAGATAGTCAACTTAGTTTGACAAGTAGGAAAACACATAATTTTTTAGAAGCCTACTAAGTCAAGTTAGTAAACTTAGTTTAACAAGAAAGAAAACACATAATTTTATAGAAGACTACTTAGTTGAGTAGGTCAAATTAGTTTGATAGGTAGGAAAACACATTACTTTATGAAATCTTACTAAGTCAAGCTGGTTGACTTAGTTTGATACACATGAAAACATAGAATTTTATGGAATCCTATTAAGTCAAGTTGGTGGACTTAGTTTGATAAAAAATAAAACACCTAAATATCTATAAGCCTATTTAGTCGAGCTAGTTGACTTAGTTTGATAGGTCAGAAAAAAAGAAAACATTTTGGTTTGGAAGCTTACTAAGTCGAACTAGTCGACTTAATTTGACAGGGAGGGAAAAATAAATTTATACCAAGTCATGCTATTTGATTTAGTTAAATCTATAAAAGTTTTAACATATATTTTAACTATTTAATTTTTAAGATAACAATAAGGTAGACATAATATCAGACTATCTACCACATAACACAAAATTGTAGTAACGTTAGTCAATACAATATGCAATACAATAAAGAATAATAAATAATAAGTAAAAGATGTAACTCTGTAACTATTGATCCTAACTAATTTATTCAAAAATAAAATTAGAAAGCTATACTAAAGGGTTTTTTTTGATTTTTAGGCTTCCAAATATAGTTGTTTATTTGTTTAATAATGATGACCTAATATTTTAGAGCATTAACTATGGAGGAAGTGTCTTTCTTATAGCCCACTAGACCTAGTTTCAAGGGTAAACTATAAGTAACTTCTTGGTGCTAACCACTAACTGATGTACATAGAATAAAATGAATGGCTATTTTCCCAAGGTTCAATTCAAAAGGAAATCCTATGATTTTTTGAAATACCATGAGGTATGTGAAAAATAAAAACTATGTTTAGCTCTGTACTATAGGTATGAGTATTAGGGAAAGCCCCGTAAACAATGTATCAAATATCCCTTCATGACAATATCTAAGTAGTTTTAAAATTGTTGGTACATGATTCCTAGGAAAATCAAGACAGTAAAAATAAAGGTGAAAATAAATTATTGAAAACAATTTTTTTATTTCAAGAAGTAAATAAAAAGGCAACCAAATGTTTTTAAAGAAAATGTGAGATTAATTACTAAGAAATGAAATTAAATTGCCTTGCTTATCTAAAAAATTAAGAGCACAAAATAAAATTAGGGCAATTGATCTAGTATGTTGTGAAAACATATCAAAAACAAATGAAGTCAACCAAGTTGATCTAGTTTGTTTGATAAAGCAAAGAAACACAAAACTAAGTCAACTAATTTGACTTAGTGGATTGTGTGGTACAATTTAGTAAAACTAAAAACTGGTAACGTTAGACTAAAAATTGAAATGTTGAATACTTTGACTGTAATATAGAAATGATAAATTGAATCAGTTGACAAAAATTTGAAATTTGAAGCTTATTTAGAGTAAACCTAGAAAATATGACTAGATCGACTAGGTCAATTTCATTTGTTTGATTAAAAATGGTAAAAATTTGATTACTAACTATATTGTCCAAACTGATTGAGTCTTGTAGAGGTAAAAAATTGAAAAATATAAGGATTAAATGGGATCGACTAGGTCAATGTAGTATGTAGATAACTAAAATTGAAAATGATAAAATAAAGTTAAATCAACCAACCCAATCTAGTTTTCTGAGACCTAAAAAGTAAAAGTTTTTAAGCTAAACTAAATTGACTAAGGTAATCTAGTTTTCTAAAAGCTAAATTTTTTTATACTATTAAACTGAACTAGTTTGACCAACTTGATCTTGTTTAATGTAAGTGAATTTTTAAAAAATAAGAAAATGACTGAGTTAACCAATATGATTTGGTTCATTGGACATGAAAGTATGTAAGCCAAAGGGCAAAACTAGATCGACCAATGTGATCTAGTTGAATGAAGATTATATACCTATAAATAGATAAAAGTACTAGATCAACCAGTGTGATCTAGTTTACTGCTTAGAGAAACCCTATGAATAAACATTAAGACTACATCAACTAGCCTGATCTAATTGATTGAAAATAAAAAAATGAAATTGCAAGGGTTATATTCATGTTAGGTTCACCATAATGTATGTAATAAATTAAAATACATCTATAGCTTATCTAACTTAGTCAAATCTAAGATCATATAAGGTAATAAACTAACATTCATTTCAATACATGTTTATTTAGGAACATGATTAAATTAGACCCATTAAACCTAACCAAGGGATATATTACCACACAAAAGCAAAGGAGAGGGTTATAAAACCTGTAGGCAAATAAAACTATGAAATAATCCTTTTTAGGTCACATTCATGAATAAAGCTAATATAGTTCTCATTAAACCTTGCAGCATAAATGGGGATAGTTAAACATAAAAAAATAGTCAAGGGATCATGGTATGAAAATGGGGTCCTAGATCACCCAAAATGGAATATGGAAAACAAATAAAACCCCATATTTACACTAAGTTTAAACATAGATGAAATATAGACAAATAGTTAAACATTTAACATTACTACTTACATACTATCTATTTACCAAACAAAATAGCAAGAGTTAGTAATACTTACCTTGGGTGAACCTGTCAAGCCTCAATCTCTCCCTTAGAAAATGGTGCTTTGTAAGAGGTTGTTTTGGATTTATATGGATAAAAATATTAAAATATTCTCTAGGATGAAAGACTCATACTTTTAATCCAAGGCTTCCCATAAGACAAGTATTCTTCCATCTAATGTAAACCCTAATCAATGGCTCCTTTAAATGCAGATTTAGTAGAATTATGAATTGTAATGATATGAAAAATGAATGTTCCTCTATTTTATATTGAAATGAGACTTATATTTATAATAATGGATAAGCCTTAACTATTTTAGAATTTTAGACGATAAGATTGGCTCAGTCTATCTAATTAGTTATAAAAAGTTACCATTCAGCCTTGAACTAAGTTGAACTAACTGACTTATTTATGTAACATTCAATTAATATTTTATAAAAGATCATACCAACCTATGTTTTTAAAAAAATAGGGTATTTGATTAGTTAGGGGTTATTTAAAGAAAAAATGCTTAGGGAAATGTGTAGATGGGGTTTGGAATGCTAGGGGAGTTGGATAAGTAGAATTTGTAATGGGTTTAGGTAATGATAGAGATAATAGACAATTTTGTGAAGCACCAATGGTCTACCCACACCTTTTTAGGTTCACCCTTTAAGGCATTCACTTAGAGATATATAAACTCGATAGGTTCTTACAAGAGATAAATCATTAGTAAATGATAAGGTTTAAAAATATTATGTATATATAAAGTGCACTACATTTAATCATATACAATGCATACAAAAAACCCATTTAATTCAATCCATTAAATGTATAAAAATCAATTCAATCTATTTAGGATTAAATTAAGTTATATATATATGTTTAATTCATATAGACAATGTATTTCACTTTTATCCTTTCCATAAATAGATAATATATATAAATAATTATTATTTTTTTAGTTATCTATATATGTTTATCCTTTCACATACATGATTGTATGACTTTATTATTATTATTATTATTTTTTCATTAGCTTATAGTGCTATAATATAATGTTTATGAAATTTCATGTATGTTATCAATCGATTCAATGACTATTCCTAACCAAAAATGTGTCTATGATTCTTTGACAACTTTTACTCATTGACAATTCAAATGTCTCCCATAAAGTTACATGGCATAACTGAATGAGGAAAAAATAAGTTGTATATATTTATAAAATCATATAATGAATTAAAAGAGACACCAAAACAAATAATTGAAGACATGTTGGCTGAACTAAATGACATTAATTTGTTAATATTAAAACATTATTTAGTTATAGGTTACTTTGTTTAATTTTGAAAGAGATTCTAAGTTGTAAGCAATGCTAACCATTTAACATTTTTGATTTTAACATTGATAGAGACAACCCTTGGTGGTTTGTATCCAATGCAATATGCTAATGTTGTTGAACTTGGAACTTAGTCTCCCCTAGTTGAAAATGTTAACAATATGAATTGCTGGTATTCATATGTTATATTATTTTGATCAATCATGATTTCAAATTTTAACTAGTTCATTTATTTTACAACCTTTTAATGAGAATGTGGAGCATGCAAACCATGACACACCTTGAAGAAGAATCCTTGAGTTCATCTAAAAACCTCAACAAAAAGGGAACAAATGAGGAATATAGTTCCATGAAAAAGGGAACAAACAAGGAAGGTGGTAAGTTTTTATTAATTTATTATATTTAAATGTTAATATTAGTTTTTCAATTATAATTACTACATTACTTTAGTAGCATAATAATGCTAGTGAGGAGGGATGCAATGCTCCCATTCATAGGAAGAGTAGAAGAATTGAATGAATGCAACTGTGTTCTGCAACCTCTTTGCATGTACATGGACATAGTCCCCATGGAGAAGGTAGTATGGGAGAAGGTAATATGTGGGGTTTGTAGGCTTATGAATTTGGTATGAAGCTTGATGGTGATTTTTTACTTTTTATATTGCCTAAAAAATAACTTATTATTATCTTCGAGGAAGAAACATAATCACCTATTTCTTTGGAGGATGAGGAGGATTCAAAATAAGATTATAAATTATTCCTATGATCAAAAGGTAATTATTTAATGTTCATAAATTTTTGATTTGTATGTATATCTTATGACATAGTTATTTGATATTTCTAACTGCTACACTTATTTATTTGATAAACAATGGTAGTGAGGAGGGATGCACACCTATTTTATTAGAGAGTGAGGAATTTTTAGATTTTGAGATACCAAAGAATTAGCTGATAACCTCTTTGTGTGCACATGAACATATTTATAAGGATAAGGTAATATGTTGGCATTTGAGAGTGTTTCTTAAGTCATATGAATAATTGTGATATATATTTTTTCTTTTACCTGCATATGAAACTATTTTGCTCCCTTGTATAAAGTGTAAAAGAATGAAAAAAATGACCTCTACAAGCTCTTTGGATGGACAAGGGCATAATTAGAAGGATAAGGTAATATGTTGGGATTTAAAAGTTTATTTTTTAGTCATATGAAACATGATTGTGATCTTGTTATTTGGATTTTACCCACATAGGTATATGTTGTCCTCCATCATAGGAAGAGCAAAGGAATGGAATGCATTACCTCTATAACCTCTTCATGTGCACATGCACATAGTCAAAAGGAGAAGGTAAAATGTGGGGAATTGTGATATTTTAAAGTGGTATGAAATGAGATTGTGATAATATTTTTTGTGTTTTGACTTGCATAAGAACCTATTATCATATCTGATAAAGAAAAAAATCACATGTTTCATGTGAGTATGAGGATGATGTGAATTCTCACCTGCCATAGGATTTTTGCAATGACATGCCATGATATCCACATTGTACAAGGGGAATTCTATCATTTTTTTTTCAATTCAAATGTATATCATATGAATCTAGGTGGAATTGGTGATCAAGTTTTTATGGAATTGCAAGTGCAAGTATCTTTATATTTTTTCACATGATATAGTTTTCATAGGGATAAGGAAAATCAAGAAAAATAAAAATATGCCTTTTAAATGAGGTTGATTCCATCTATTGTGTAGAATATTAAATGAAGTTATTTCTATAGATACTTGTGTAATATTTTATCATGATGTCTGTTTTAAAGAGGTGCTTGTTTAATTTGAACCTTTTAATGTGTGTTGATTATCTTCAAGTACAAGTAGCATGGCTACAAGATTATATATAAGTTTGGATACATGGACCAATTTTATTGTATTACACCAAAATGTCTTGAATTGTATGAAGGTGGGAATACATTTTGGTCAAAACCATATTTTAATTCACACCATGCTAAAATGCACCTTTTACCTCCCATTATAGACCGTCAAGTAGCAAGGTGTCTAATCAAGACAATAAAATTAAGGATTATGGATTGGAATTTGGAGAAACAACTATATGAGATGTGCAAATGCAGGAAAATTTAATTAAAAAAAAACATGTTTATAAATTTGATGATATGAGCCTTGTAAGGTTGGTAGTTATAGAATAATAACTCAAGATTTATAATTCCTAAGAAAATAAAGAGAAAAGGAGGTGGGAGATTATAAGGTGAATGGAATTTATGAAAGTAAGTGATACATTGTGTGTTTTCCATTATATTTTTTGTTCACCAATACATTCACATCTTGTTCTTACACATGAGCTATGAAACTTGACAAGAAAAATGAAATTCCTTGGTTGCAAACAAGAATGTGAAGGGGAGAAGATGAGAGTTGAAGGTGAGTACATTTGTTTCTCATTAATTTTGAATCACTCTTGCTATTGAATCAAATTAATTTGGTTTTTATTTTTTATTTACGAAATTAATTATATTCAATTTTTATAATACTAGGATAAGGATGGTTTAGCATAAAAGAAGGATTGAAAGAGGAGAATAAGTGTTTGATGTTGCATGCTGATAATTTATGTTGTAGGCATGATGATGTTCATTTTACAGACATGATTGAGGATGTTATATTTTGTATATATGCTTGAGGATGTTAACCTTCATGTCAAAAAATTTGATACATAAGGCTATATTACCAACATATGTCAACTTTTATGACATATTTTTTTAATAGTGTAATGTTGGGATCCTCAATGACATCAAAACTATTTCATATGCTCATTGGATTAACTATGTACCTTTGTTACAAATAAACTATGCATTTTTTTTACATAACCAACTTTTATATATTTTTATTATCTTGTTATATTTATGTAGTGTATTAATGTGTATTTACTTATGAATGGTTGAAGTCAACGGTTGTGTTTTAACTATCATCTATTGAGGTTTTTGTCTTATAAATAGAAATATGAATGTTGGGGAAAGGGGGATCCTATGGCAGCTCCTCCCTATTTTGGGAAATTATATAAAACACTACCATGCGGAATAAAGTTGTATATCTTTTATGCTTTGTTGTGTTGTGATTTGTTACATAATATTTCTTGAACAAAATTCTATTGATAATGTAGGTTATATGGTAAACATAATGAATTACAAGAAATTAGTAAACACTTGAAATAATAAGTCCTATATCAAATTAAATATGAAGACAAAATTATCTATGTTGTACTAAAATTTGAACTAAATGAGTTATCCTAGTGATACTCCTGTGTAGTGAAGGCAAGGTTGTCGACAACAATTAATATAAATGCTTGTGCAACTATAAATTACTTTACAATGTTTTTGTGTGGAGATTAAGTTTCAAGAAGGATTATTCAAGATCTTGATAAAAAATACCTTAGACACTATGGAAATCTCCACTTCTAGTTTGGAATAAAATACACCCATTTTTAAAATGTCACCCTAGCTAATATAAATCCATATTTGGAGTTGTATAGGTTTTGATTTCTAAGACTAATTTTAGGCAATGTAGATGAATCTATAAATAGGGATTACTTAAGAAGAACAAGGCATTGAGGTTGTGTTGAAAAAAATAAGACTATGAATGGGGGAGGCATGGAGATATAAGGTATTTTATATAGATGTGCATACAACTTGACATCCCTCACATTGCACAAATTAAAATTTTGGAAGTGCATTTTATATACACAAAAATATATAGTATGAACTTGATTTTATTATAATTAACTTAGTAGGTGACCCATATAATGTATATAAAGGTACAAGAGAGATTCAAATTCAAGATCTAACCAATTTGACAACATTAATAGCAAAAATCAATACTTGTTCCCTCAATCCCTCCATTATAAACTTTGAAAATGGGTTCTTGCACAAAATAGGTTTGTTTAAAATGTCTTGGAGACTTTTGTGCAAATAAAATTTGTAGTTGTAAACCTAAAATCCATCATAATTTTTTCTAGAATTCTCTTAATATATATGAAATATAATAATTAAATAAAATTATGGAATTCCATAAAAGAATATTAAAAAATATTTTTTTAGAAAAATAAAATTTGGTTAAAATTGTGTTCTATTTTATAAATATCTAGGTCTAATATTACATCAAATCCATGTGTTTCAAATTAATAGATTGAACAAACCTAAATTAATTAAAAATTTATTGATTAATGGGATGCTAAGTGGAAATTATAAATCCCAATCCATCGGTTGTATAAGTAGGTCTAACCATTGTATATCCACATTGCTTAGATAAGAACAAAAAATTATATGAGATATCATTTAAAATAATAGAAACACATCCTTTATTTGGACCCTTTGAGAGAGCCTCTACAAGTAATTTTATAGTTGGATATGATTTAAGATCATTTTTGGCTATGCTATACTAGTTTTTTACGTAATTACCTACAAAAGACCCATTTTGATAGCCTATTGGTAATCTATTGGCTATCACAGACTCCACACTTGTAATGGATTAATTTATTTTTCTAAGTATCAACATTGATGTTAAAATTACAGCCATGAAAGACATGTGGGTAAAATTCAATAATCCAATGCCCCACTTATTACTCCATGTTGACATCGAAATAAAAAGGAAATTTGCCTCCCAAATTGCCCACTTTATTAAAAGAAAATAATTTATACATTTCCAAAGCCCTACACTCTTTTATTTTAATGTAATTCCCTACTTGTATTAAATGAAAGATCTAATAACACTCAAATTTTATCATAACCATCACATGCTATTTTTTTTACACAATTATGTTTACTTGTCTACCTTTTAATTACTCACATTTGTGTTAGCTCTATCCCATTAAAGATAAAACCATTTATTTAATGAATTAGCTACCATTTATCTCAATGGTATATATATTAAACATTATTTCTCATAATTCTTAATGTTATTACTACCCAATCAAAGCTAACAACGAGAGGAAGGAGAAGCATAATGAATGGGGTATACGCTTCACAATTTCTTCAACTTTTGAATATTGCATATGGTATAGGATAGTGGTGAATTGGTGATATCAATGTTCTATGCTATATTTTTTAATTTTAAAATCAAATTAAAACTCATATAAGATTGTTTAGAAGTAATTGTGTTAAATATTAGGTCATATTTTGATTGAACTTATAAATTCCCTCTTATTATATATATATATATATATATATATATATATATATATAGTGATATGGATCCATGACCTTGTCTTTTTGATTTAGTGCCATTTTAGTATGTGAGACAAGTAAAATTTACCCTATTTTGGCCTTCCTAAAATAATTTCATGAAGGTTATCATATAAAGCAAAAACTATGTTAAAAACCCTGAGCCTCACCTTTCAGTAACTTAGGGTGAAGGGGTACAAACAAAGAGATACTTAAAATAATAAATTTCATTGACATAGCTTAATTTTTTTAATAAAATATAAATTTACCCCATATGTGTAACATGTTCAATGCCACATGGCATGTATTATCTAAAAATTTCATGTGTGTGTGGCTCATAATGAAATGTAATGGGGCTTCATGAACCCTAATGTGCCATGTTATGTTACACAAGTTTGAAATGCTAAGTGTACATGTTCCCATTAAAAAGAGAAATAATAATAAAAAGTGATCATGATAGAGACCCCTCTACTCCCTCCACAAGACAATGTCTGAATTTCTTTATTTTTGCATTACTCTCAGTATACAATCAACTGTAAGTTTTTATAGCCACACCATCCAAGCTACAAAAACATTTATCCACTTTATTGGAGGTAAGGGAAAATTCACAGCCTTTACATTCTTGATAATGGTATACATATATCAAGTATTATTGAAAAAAAAAAGAGTCTGTATACATATTCATTACTTGTCTTCAAATTTTCATGCTTGTCTTCAAAAAAGGGGTCAGATTTTCTTGCTTGTTTATATGTATTGTTTACTTGTATTCAAAAAATGAGTACACACACACACACACACACACACACACACGCGCGCGCACACACACACACACACACACTTGTCTACATTAGTTTATCATGTCTAATAAGTTTTAATCATTTGATTACCTTTATTATAGTTTGTATAATGCCTTGCATCTTGATTATTTGTTTAATACCATATACATTTTATATAATGGTCTATTGTTGTCAATATTACTATATATGTTGTTGCTCTACATTTGATTAAAAGAAATGTGCTAATGAATGAGCATATCATCATATTTAAATGTTTGTGTTTTTTAAATAATGGACATAAATGAATGTAAAATGAAAGGAACCAATGAACCTACATCTAATCATATTACAATGATTGTGTTTGTTTAGTGATGGAGAGAAACAAATGTAAAAGGAAAGGAACAAATGAACTTGTCAAGAAGAAATTAATTAACATTTTGAGTGTAGACTTTGATGCCAAAAATCAGAATTCAAGTGACATACCTTCCTAGAACTATTATCTAATTTTTTATTAGTGATAAATACTTACTAAATCTCTGTGGTTCTGCTTCTATATAGCTTCCAAGATTACCAACCCCATTCTCCTAAGCAATTTTGTGAACCAATATGAAAGTATTGATAAAATGAATGCAAAGGTGGATGAGGACCTTCAAGAATGTAAACTAAATAATTTGAAGAGCACATTGGATGTATGGGAGTAATGGGAAAAATGTTAGCAAATATAGGGGATAACTTGAAGGAAAGCATTAAATGAATGAATACAACCAAATTGTCTCTATAAAATGAGAACAAGGAGCTAAAAATTTGTATTGAATGTATAAGGAAATAAAAACTATAGGCTCAAATGTGGATCAAGGATAAAAATGCATGACTAAGATTATATGAAGATGTTTCAAGTGCTAGGGCTATTATTTTGGAAGAAAATCATTATCCATGATTCCTAACTCCAATGATGATAAAAATGATCATAATTAGTGTGTTCCTTTACTATGGTCCATTTCACCATAGTTGTTATCTTTTACATATCTATAATGTCTTCCCTAATTGTGAACTCATATATATATATATATATATCGTTCTAGTTTGTGAAATTTTTAAAATTTCCTAATGTGAATTGGTTAACTAAAAATATTTTATTAATTTTACTTCATGTTACTCAAATATAAAGGCTTAGAGAAGATAAATAACATTTTTAATAAAGCATGATTTTTAGATGTTGAAAACATTATTTGTCTTAAGATTTGAGGTAAAAATACTTTTGAAGAACAATCAAATGATGAAATTAGTTGTAAATTTTTACATGCTTTTATATTTACATCAATTATTATGTTTTTCCACATGTCTAACATTGAAATTTATGAGGATTCAATATTTTAGACATATAACATCTCATTAAAAAAAGGACACCCAAGTAACTTCAGTTCAAGGTCTATAGATCATTCTTCATGGAAACTACTATTGGTCCATATCTTTTACAATTTATCTATGTAAATCATACTAAAAAATAACATGCTTTGATTTTAATTTAAATTTATAAGGGAATTAGGTCTGCTCATTTTCTAATGGTGTACACTTACAGATTTCCATATTCTCCATAAATTATCTTGAATATCATAGAACGGACTTGTAACCATATTCTACACATTGGAAAGGTTGTGCATGGGGAAGATTCACCTCACCACTATTAAAAATTGACCTTGATGAAAACATGTTACAACCATCTTTGACATTATTATCAAGGAAATTAAGACTTATCCTATCAACTAGAAGACTGATAAGCACTTTTTTTAACAATCCACATATCTTTAGTATTTAGGGATCATGGGATCATCCACATCAGTGACATGATTTTCATTTAAAATAAAATAAAGAACATTTTCATGGTCAAGTTCATCAAAAATGTCATTGAAGTCACCTTAAACAAGGCATAAACGGATGATTGTCAATAACCACATGAAAATCCATAAAAATCATTTACAAATTCAATAAAATAAGGATAAATAAGGATCAACACACAAATAATATTTGAATCAACATTATTACTTTAATAAAATGGAACATTGATTATTCAAGAAAATTCCTTTCTAAATTCCTTTCTCAAATCATTGACTTTCAACATGTGCTTACACACATGGCCTTGGGTTGACCACTTGCATTCACACATTGGAAAATACTGACTCACCATTCTAACCTTGTAAAATATTTCTTCCTTGATTTGAATTCTCACCCATGAAACATCAAAATCAATCTCACTAAACATTATTTAACCATTAGGGATATTTTATGATTTCATTCATGAATTTATCAAGCTTAAAGTTCCTATAAAACCCATTGTCCTTACACATTTAGATTCACCAATAATATACAAATATAAAAAACAAAAAATTATTCACCAACCAATAAAATATTCAACAAGAATGATATAATTATATGGAAACATTTATCTCTTTATCCACATGTAGAATTATATGCAAACATCTTTCCCACATGCTAATACTATTGAACCATTGATATTTATAATAGTTGATGAATGATTTTTGAGTTACATATTATTCCATGAACATGTTTGCATTAAAAATAACTACCTCTTTAGTAAGAGATGTGTGCATTATTTAACCCAAGATTATAATATATTCCTACCATGTTTCAACACCATTCACCTTTGCAATCAAATTTTTCAGCCACACTTTCCTCATGTGCCAATTGTAGAGATATACCTTTCATTCAAAAACTTCTATAAACTCAAAATGACAAAGTAAGCATAACACAATTAAAAATTAAAAAAAGTTTTTATATGAAAATAAGGAATATTTATAATATAAATTAACTCAAATTAATTGCAAAAATTTCAGCATGACTATCATCCACCACAAAAACATTTGGTTTCCATTCCAACATGTGACAATGTGCACTAACTAGTAGATTCTATATCCATGATGTCAGGTCTAAAATAGTATCCCTAGACATAAAAAAACATGCAACAAAAGTCTATTATAATACTATCAAATACAAGAAGTGTGTATAACATGAATTGTATCACAAATATAAGGAGTGTGTATAACATGAACTGTATCACAAATACACAAACATAAAGCTTATACAAATAGTGCATAGTTTCAAATTTAGAGATTTGCAAGTACCTTATTCAATTTTTCCCCATATGTGGAGTCCATTGAAAGTATAATATTGTGTGCATACTTCAACATCCACTCATGTTGTTGAAGAGGTTAGAGGCCTAATACAAAGGGTTGCTCCTCCATTCCTATTTTTTCAAAATCTTCATACATAAATAATTTTTTAGGATTTAGTGAGAAATGTTCTAATACTATCCATATCATTAGCCTCAAATTTTTATTCTACTAATTTCATACTTCCATAAATATTATGGATGTCATATTTAGTCATTAAATCATCCCTCTCTATTGGAATTTCAAATAATGTAGTTTTTTCATGGACCATGTCACAATGATTTTAGTGAATAAGTTTAGGGGTCAGGCCCAACAACAATAGACTCTCTATCAAATCATTCAATGCAACATTAATGTATGGATACAAAATAAAATAACTACCATTGAATTCATTAATATATTTTCCATGGTAAATGATGCCCCACTAGTCCATATGGATCATGTTTTTATATGTAATCAAAGCATATTCTTACATATTCATCAACACACACATATTAAAATAACATTGGCATCCATGATGTAAATGCTTACGACCAAGTAGACTACCAATACCAACCTTTATAACATTTATAATGTCATAATGCATGTCATCTTCAACCCTATAATCATTAGGGCCATACATACACAAATAGATATATAAAACATAAATTAGAATATAAAAAATTACAATTTATATTTGAAAAAAATATTAAAGAATACCATACTCATAGTATGTATTGGAGACATCTGTCAATCATATTTTTTAAAAATTTAGATAACATATGATGGAATATACTATCATTGATAGAAAATTTAGTGGGATACATTGATCTATTACATTCACCAATTATGAAGTCTTCAATATGAACTCTTTGTATCTAGGAAACAATATCATTATCATTGCCCAGATTGTACTTCACCTCATTTTAGTCCAATTCATTGGAAGAGAAATCCCCATGATGTGGATTTTGAATTTTAAGAGATAATGATCTCTTCCTCTTGGATTCCATATATGAAGTGAGTAAGACAAAAAAATTAGGCTTATTAATTTATGCATAAATAAGGGGCATTGATAAACAATTTGCATTTATAAACAAGAATCATTGATAAATAATTAGCATTAACAAAAAAGGGGAAATGATAAACATATGAAAATGTATGAAAAAGTAGATAACAATTAGAAAACACATGCATTTATATGATGTCATCAAACCATACAATCTAACAATTTATAAATACATAAGGACCATTTAAAAACTTCCTTTCAGAGACTGGCACATGCCACATTTAATATGTATGATTTACTTGTAAATTTAAGTTACCTTTTAATAATGTTCTCAATTTATTATGGATGTTAATATCAAATTTATAAAAAAACATTAAATCAGAATATAGCTATTTGGCACTCTTAATGGGTTCATCAATAAGAGAATTAATCCCAAATTGAGGATTATACAAAATGTGCTAAATGATACTTCCAAGATTTATATGCTAAGTGATTAGATCCTTGATACAAGGTCCATCCTTAATAACTTTACATGAAGGAATTACTTACCAATGGAAATACTTGGTGATGATGTAATCATTATCATCAATTGATATTTTCATCCATTACTATCTTAACCACAAGTAAGAAGAAATAATAATGTCAATTTTAACATTTAAGTATCAAGAAAAAATGGATGTAAGACTCCTAAGATAATGTCAAGCATAGAGATTGTTTGAAAAGAATCCCTAAAATGGATATCCTCCTTGGAGTAATAAAGCTAAATTTTTAGAGGCCCTACCATAAATAAAAAATAAAATCAAAGTATTCTTGATTCTCAAGGCAAGCTTTCCATTAAAATGTAAGACCCACCAAGCTATAAAATTATTCCTTTATATTAGTTTTTGATATTAATGGTAACTTGCTTACTTGTGACATAAACCATAGTATGCTATGTAGTTTTTAGTTAGCTTAAATTTTGGACTAGCGATCTTTATCTAATTTTATAAGTAGCCATTTTTATGTATGTAAATTAAGCAAGCCAAGTAGTTTCATTTGATTTTTTTTGAAGATCATAACAATTTTTTTATTCATTTAAAATACTTATTAAAACTTTACATGGTAAGTACTCTCTACCAAGAGAGGGCCCTCAATTAATTTCTTCTACATACATTATTTTGTTCTTTCCTACTCCCCATGAAATAATCCAATATTATACACATAACACATATAATGGAAATATGACAAAGAAATAAAAATAGCTGTCATAAACTAACACATATTCCCTCCCTAGTCCCCTTAAACTCTATAATAGAGTTACATGTTGGGAATTTCAATATATATGATCTATCATCATTGAAAACATGAAATGGTCCTACTAGCAATTATGGTGTATGTTGTTCCTCATTTATATTCAACTGACTCAACAAGTGGCAAAAAGGTTCATTAATATTGTGTTGTGACTACATAAGTGGTAAAATCACACCAGTAACACTGGATGAAGCACCACCACTATTTTTTTTACCCTACCTCATCATTACTTTCACATCCCTAAAATATTATACATATTTAACCTTCACATTGACAAACTACCACACAAGTGATACTGTCTGTCTATGAATTGTGATCAACTTCTCATATCTTACACAAATCTTACTAGACATTTTGTCACACATTATTTTATTATTATTTTCAACAACCACATTCTCTACATTATGATAAAAAAGAGTCATAGGACCATGAAGAAGAGTTACATAATATGATTTTTTCAATTTTATACCATTAGTAATTGGATCTTAATTAAAGGTTATCACTTATTTTATTGGACTATAAACAATATACTCATATTTAAAACACACAATGCTTGTATCATAGAAAACAAATATATATATAATACATATATGTTTATAATCCTATGAAAAAATATAAAATAATTAGTAAACATAAGAATGAATATACAAGGGGAATTAATAAATAATTAACATTGGTAAACAAACAACATTGATAAATAATTATCATTGACTAAAAAGGGGAAATGATAAACAAATGAAAATTTATGAAGAAATAAAAAAAAATTAACAAACATATGCATTTGTCAAGCTATCCATAATCCTATGCACGCTTCAAACAAAGTTTATCCTAGCTATTTAAATTTGTCTTAGCCATCTAGAAACATATAAACTATTATAACCATTTAAAAATTGTTTTGGGGTATTTTAACTTCTCATTTTTAAAATTTTCATGTTTCGATGTACTATTCCTATTCAACATGTTCCCTTATTTGATACTATAAAATAATAAATAAGAACATAAGACATGTGATGTTATTTCCCTTACCTCTCTGACATCTATGCCCTTGAATCATTAAAATGGGTCTTGCATATCTATGTAGGAATGATGAAATTTAAGAATTGCATGATGTATCTTCAACTCAAAGGAACATAAAAAATGGTCATGATGATTTTGTCACACATTAAGTATAGTAAAATTTTATTCTACATATCAATGTAGAATGATGAAGTTTTAAAATTACATGATGTATCTTCAGCTCAAAGGAACATTAAATTATGGATGTGATGATTTTGTCACACATTAAGGATAGTAAATTTTTATTGAGTATTATATTATCACATAAAATAGATAATATGAATCCTAATTTTAATACCATTTCCTTTTTTGATAGTATCAGTTTTGTCATGTTTCTCTTAATTTTATGCTTATTTAAATGCAATTTAGAATGGTGTTTTGATAAATCATTTTATTCTTGGTCAATTTTTTTAACTTGTGGATATTGATGTAATGAGTTTTAAATGTAATTACATAACTGATTAGGTGGGTGTTCTTGAAAGTGGAATTGAAAAGTCCAATCAGAAGTGTAGTGAGTATTATTGTCTTGTGTAGATCTTTGATCACATAATACTCATTTTTTTATATTTTTCAAGCTCACTAAATTAATTCAAGTTTCATTTAGATACAAATTTGCAAGGATGGGACAAGTTTAAACTATACATAATTATGTAAACATTAATGAATTATTATTCATTATCATGCTAACATGTTATTTTCATTATGGTTTCATAATATCCTATTCTTCATTAATTAAGTTCATACGTGTTAAGGTGTTGTAAGTATTTACTCGTGTAGTAATCCTATTGTTATACTAATATTAAATTTATTTAGAA